>BTPG01000002.1:148655131-148810131 GCA_036245525.1 Semisulcospira habei | reverse complement strand
ACACAGTACGTTGTGGTCTTTTATAGCACTTGACGAGTCTCCTCGTGCAGTAATGTTCATATAGATCTACAAGATCTTGTTTTCCACGAAATCTGTGTTGTTGAATATAGGTGAACCCCCTTGCGCATGCAAACAGTATTAACACATTCTACCCTAGGAACGATATCCCCAAATTTTGAAGATGCTTTCTGAAGGACCGTATTACAATTCTAGAGACAGATCGAGCATGATAGTTCAAGGGTGGTGCCAGAATAGCTTGGCGCCTATGGGCGCCAAGCTATTCTGGCACCACCCTTGAACTATCATGCTCGATCCATGCCTTGCTGTGGTGTGTCGGGGCTGAATGAGTTAACAGTAGCCTACCGGTGGCCGCATGCACAAAAGGCTTAAAGTACAATTACGCGTAAATTTGAAGACACATTTCAGCACCATTTGTGTTTTATGCCTTGTCGACACACCTAATGAACTTTGGCAGCGGTTGGGGCACGCACCAAAAGCATACGCGTAATTGCATTAGTTTATTCTGCGCTGCCGTTACTGAGTGTGTCAATATATTTTTTGCTGTTTCTCGTACTGATAGAGTTGTATTTCTAGAACAGAGTGGAGTCATATAATTGTGATTTAAAGACGACGTGTGCTGTTCTGGATTGTTCTGTGTTTAAATGAACCACACCTGTGTGTGATGTTTCGTAACTATCTGTCACAGAAATGTATCTTTGAACAGTTACTGCGGTAGTGGGCCTTTAAAGCGATGTACTCCAGTCAGGTAAATAGATCTCAATATCTCATTTGTAAATGTTCTTAGTATGTCTTACAATCATGCTGAATAGAATGGCCCACTCAAATTATGAAGTTTGAATGTCTAAAATCAAAGGCTTTTCGGCTCTTCGTCTCCTATGTAGGAGAGTTCCTTTCTTTACGCTCAACAGGCAGAGGAAACCCTCTGGTATGTCTATCTACTCATAGATTGTAAAAGGAAGGGTAGATAAGGTTATTTGAGGCAAGACAACATTGAAAACCCGTTATATTGGCGAATTTTAGCCGTCAAAGCCCTCCATGGAGCAGATCGCTTTAAACTTTCAAGTTTTAGTTTTTACAACTTTACTCCGCTGGTGTTGAGCGTAAAGTGAAAAGACGTATAGATGACGTCATCGATACGTGTACTTTGTTTAGATTTAACCCCTTCACTGCCAGTGGACACATACTGCGTTTTGAAATCACTGTAAGTTAACGTCCAAAAAAAAAAAACCCAAAAAAATCCCCATCCGTCGAAGGAACATGGATACAAAGTGGTTTCAGCAAGAGCCATAGATCATCATGGGCTCCCGCAGCTGCAGGGACTCATGAGGATCTGTACCTCTTGCAGCTGGATGGTGTTCATTTTTTCCCCGCTGTGAAGGAGTTAACACCGAATTTTATCTAACACATGAAAGGAAAGACGTCCAACCCTCTGGCTGAACCCCCAATCAGTTTTACATAAATATCAAACAAAGCGAATATTTTCACTGATTGGATATTTTAAGCTAGTCCTCTCTGCCCATGAACGATCGTATCGCAAAGGGAAGTCGTCTAACGAGGGCTTGTCACCATCGCTTGGACTGTGTAAGTGGAGATAGCTGAGAGAAAAAAATAACAAATATTTGATAAATTGTATTGTACTTGTCATTTCTAAGTGTGTTTCGTTCTCTTTTTGTGGTAAATTTCTTAGTGTACGCGTGTGTGAACGGCAATGAGCAGTGACTTTGGTAATTTCTTAGTGTATGCGTGTGTGAACGGCAATGAGCAGTGACTTTGGTAATTTCTTAGTGTACGCGTGTGTGAACGGCAATGAGCAGTGACTTTGGTAATTTCTTAGTGTATGCGTGTGTGAACGGCAATGAGCAGTGACTTTGGTAATTTCTTAGTGTATGCGTGTGTGAACGGCAATGAGCAGTGACTTTGGTAATTTCTTAGTGTATGCGTATGTGAACGGCAATGAGCAGTGACTTTTAACCCTTTTAGCCCCAAGGCCCCGTTTCTCAAATTTTGGAGGTGTTGCCTAACGACTATGTACCAGTTGAAGGAAATGGATTGACCATAATAATTCAAGAGTAGTGCCAGCACTACCTTTAAATTATCACGGTCAATCCATCTCCTCCTGTAGCTATCCGGGACTAAAAGGGTTAAATTGGGGGAAAGGGGGCGGGGGGGGGGGGGGGAGGGGGAAGGGGGGTTGGGTGTGTGTGGAGGGGGGAGGGGGTTGGACGAAGGCAGTTCGACTCTCGTCTCTTTGTTGTTACAGGGGTGGATCAGTTACCTCGGAAAGGGGGGGGGGGGGGGGCGCAACTTTTTGTTTGGGACTTTCAGCCTCCCGACCCAGGACCTCCCTTCCAGTAGCCGAAAAATCAAACATTGGGCCCGGGGGGAGTGGGTGGGGGGGGGGGATGTAGTCACGTGCGTGTCAAGACTCACCACTTGCCGAAATCATGATCAAAGAACTAGGGGAGGGGGTGTCCAAAGTTAAGCATTTTAAAGAATTTGGGGTCGGTGTGTGTATGTGTGTGTGGTGGAAGGGGGGGGGGGGTCCGAAACCCCTGGAACCCCCACCCTCCTTCCAGATCCGCCCTCGTGGTAAGAGCACAATAAGGACCGGGCACAACCGACTCAATTTCCACCTGCACAGACGCTTTCACCTCGAGCCATCTTCCCTGTGCCCTTGTGGAGAAGCAGAGCATACCACAGAGCACATCCTCCAGGACTGTGGAAACCACCATCTGCTGAGGGAGGAGATATGGCCGAAGCCCGCCACTCAACAAGAGAAACTGTACGGTCCTGTGGAGGTGCTACAGAAGACCACAGATTTCATTTTGAGAGCCAAACTCCAAGTGTGACGGCGTTCGAGAAGAAGAAGGAGATTCCCTGGTATAATTGTGCGACGCTGCATAGTCCGGGAAGCGATACTGACATTTTCATGAAACAATAGCTTGTTTGTAGTTGAACCAACTTCTTTTGCCCCCCCCCCCCCCCCCCCCCCTGTTAACCTTGCGCTGACCTTACGTGTACAACACCTTTCACGTCCAGCTCCAAGCTGCGGAAGTTGCATCGACTATGACGTCTCAAGGGTCGTGTCAGATTAGCTTGGTGACAAGCTAATCACAGACCCTACCCTCGAGCTGTAATGGTGAGTAGACTAACAGGAAAATACTGATGCGTGATGCGTGTTCGCTTTAAAAATAAACAAGTAACGCCACTCACATTGTGTTTTGAAAGAAAGAAATAGAAGATGAGAAGAGAGAGATAGAGATTATTTGAGGGCTGAAGATCACTTTAGCACACACTTGGCCTGAGAGTTGAAAACAAAGCAGAACAGTTGTAGTTGCGAAACCTAAATATCACGTTGTGTAGTTTACGATTCTATACCTATCAGTGATTTGTGAGATTTCAACTGTGCTGGTATTTCAAGATAACGACTTCAACATGGTTTTAGCTTCAGTCTTCCTGTGCCGCAGTCTACTTGTGCTAGTATAGAGTAACAGAACGCACGGCCATGTTGGAGGGGGAAAAAAGGCATTCATCTATGATTTTACATCAGTACTATCACGATGTGCGCGGCATAGATCTGTGTAATGACTGTGAAGTTTCGGTTGGGGAAATCGTGATGGCCACGGAACACAGTGCCGTTTCCGTACTGTCCAGTCTCTTAGCAGGGCCGGATCACTTAGCTCCGGGGGTGGGGGTGGGGGCAAGTTCTTGGACCTTGAACCTCATGCAAAAGGCCTCCACCACGCTAGATCTTGTTTCCACAAGGGTCGAAAAATCAAACAGTGGGGGACGGGGGGGGGGGGGGGGGGGGGGGGGGGTAGGCCACAGACCTTGATTCCAGGCGCCGAAAAATCAAACGGGGGGGGGGGGGGGGGGGGGGGTGGCAGACCTTGATTCCAGGCGCCGAAAAATCAAACAAACAAGGGGTGGGGGGGGGGGGGGGGCGGACCTTGATTCCTGGCGCCGAGAAGTCAAACAGTGAGGGGGGGGTACAAATGACGGGTTGCTGGAGGAGAGGCGGGGGGGGGGGGGGGGGGCAGGGCTGTCCGCTCGCTCAGCCGTTCGCCAAAATATAAACCAACAGTGAGGGGGGGGGGGGGGGCAAACACCCCCAAAAAAGGGAATTTGTTATAGCATTTTAACAAATTTGGCGTCGGGGGGGGGGGGGGGGGGCGGGCATAGACCCCCGCCCCCTGGATCCGGGCCTGCTTAGCCATAGTCAATCCCAGGCATCCCCTAATATTTCAATCCCCTAAAAAGGCGGCACTACCGCCCACCAGCTGCACATTTGCTATGCATGCACAAAATAACCAAAAAAAACAACAACAGCACATTGACAGTCTCGGTCATTTCTTGGCTATGAACCTGATTCCTTACCAACCCCACACCCAAGCACAGCTGAAATCAGCGTGCCCCTCAAATCACTACGTCAACGGCAACTCAACATAGGCCCACAATTGTCCACTGGATAAGCTCAGGATGGTATGAATCAAAGCACCAAACATGTCTCCTCTCATCTAACCAGACATTTCCAGCAAATTCCAACATTCAGCCCTACTACAAATTTTCAAACAAGGCAACAATTAATTTTAAAAACACCGGTCCATGCACTGCCTGAACTGCCCAATTTAAATATATAACATGACCTGATGTATCGTCCACCTATTACCATGGACGAGCGCCTTTGAAGGCGAAGGTGGTTCTGCGGCGATGACTTACACCACGGTGGGTAACCGAGCACACGATGGATTTGCATACACATAACATAGCGACCAAGCGGCGTATACCCTTACGAGCCCCCGCTTCCTCGTAATATATGTCTCTTCTTGCTTTCGGTACAGTGTTTTCATCGTGTACACGTCTCCCATCGTGTGATCGTCGGTGTATTTCAGTTATTTTTTCTCTGCTATCAGTGAGCACGTATCGCTCGAGATACGTCTGTCGTGATAGCTCAAGTGTAAAATCTGATTAGCGTTGCGCGTGGATAGAGTTTCGTTTGATGTTTCAGTGCCTCCGTTTGAAGGTTGTCCGCACGAAAGATATGCAGCCATAGGCGGACCATGCTAGATCACAGATAATTTCAGATCTGTATCGAGTGTCTCTAAAGTTTCAATCGACGCAGCCTCAGAAACCCTTTCCATCTAAGAGTATCTTAATTATGGAATAGAAAGACAGAACGGGATAACGGGCTACGGTATGTGATGGACTGTGATTTTATACCTTAAGTCCGTGGGTCTTATGGTTGAAAACCAAGGACCGGCATTCATTGTGATATGGGCAGTCCGTAGCGCAGCGGTAAAGCGCCTGCCACCGATGTTTGAGGTGCGAGGTTCGATTCGAATCTCGCGCCTCAAGCATTGGTGGCAGGAGCTTTACCGCTGCGCCACGGAATCGAACCTCGCACCTCATGCCGTGGCAGGAGCCCAACTCACAATGTATGCTGGTCTTTGATTAATGAATCGATACCGGGTTCCGACGTCGGACTTTTCTCCTTTAGTAAGTGTCACCGTTAACCCTTTTAGCCCCACGGGTGCTTTTCTCAAATTTTGGAAGTGTTACTGAACGACTATGTACCAGTTGCAGGAGGTGGACAGACCATGATAATTCAAGGGTAGTGCCAGATTAGCTTTGCGCCTGAAAGGCTCCAGCTAATCTGGCACTACCCTTGAATTATCATGGTCAATCAATCTCCTGCTGTAGGGACTCGGGGCTAAATGGGTTAATTCGGGCGGACCGTCAAGGGTTCTTTCTCCCGATTCTCCAGCTCCACTTTGTTAACGGTTTCAGGCCACGTTATAACTTTTGAAACACAATAATACAAATTTCTGAAACATGAGTGGCTGAGCTGACCCTTCGCATCACGTGCATGACCTGTGTTTGTCTTGTAGGCTACTGTTTGTCTTCGGAGCGAATGTGCGTGTTTCACCGGTCAGCGTGCGTGATGGGTTCGGTTCGCGGCGCTTGGAGCCGATTGATAGAATTCATAGAATTCATTGCTCAGAGACCAGATTAAATGACTCACGATCATCATTTTCTGTGTGACTTTTGAAAACGGAACTTCACATCAGTACTCTCACATCTGTTGTGTTTCTTTAGTTTCTTTAACTCTTTCACTGCCTCAAGAGGCCAGAGGTATAGATCCTCATGAGCCCCCGCAATTGCGGGGGCTCATGAGGATCTATACCTCTTGTTGACACCACTTTTAGCAACGAAGTGCCTTACACGGCTGTGACTCTTTAGCGTTGGATTCACGTATCCGATCTTCGACAAAAGGCAGTGTAGGGTTACACAACACTAGAGTTATTCGGTTTATGAACCTCGTTTTGTTTGTGATTTTGCAAACGAACTTGACATCAGTACTTGCGCGCGCCATCCACCAACTTTGTGCGTTCCTCGTTGTATTCAGACAAAAAGTCGCATCAGTCTAAGTGCTCTTATGTAATCCACTTGTTTGGGGGGTGGGGGGGGGGGGGGGGCTGAGAAACAAAAGACGGTGTACATGACAACAGAAGAATAAAGGGACAAATTTTAAAAATACAAGAAGCATAGATTGCCGCAGGGGCTTATATAAATCTATACTTCTTGCTGTAAGAGGGGGGGGGGGGGGGCTCATGAGAATCTGTGCGTTTTGTGGATGGAAGAAAACGTCTGCATGTTTGTAACAGAAGCTCTTGGCCCATGGCAAACTTAGTCTGTGATGCCGATTTTTATCAGAAACGATCTTCTGCAAGACGGGCACAGACAGTCTCAGGAGCTCCAGCAGCCGCAGGGACTCATGAGAATCATATGCTTGTTGTTGATGGGAGAGGTATCCATTTACTCATATTAGTGGCGTAGGAATCCGGGAAGCCTCATCTGGGCATGGTATGTCCAGAGTATCCTTTGGTTCAAACCTCCTCTTATTTAGTTCGGCAATACCCAGTAAACAAAGGTCATCGGGCCCTTGACGGCCGCAGTGGGCCCGAAGACTTTTTGCAACTCCTAATGACTAGCCCTGATGCTGAAGTATGCTTAGGCCTACCTCCTCAGTCAATCTGAGACCAGTTGTCAAATTGATTAGTAGAGTTAAGTTGTTACAAGCACAACTAAAAATCAGCAAATTTTCATTGTTTTGCTTTAAGAGCAAAACAAAACAAAAAACAAAACCAAACACAAAAACAACAACCAGTCTGATAGTCTCGGAAATTTGATATTTGCACTGATCATAGTTGTCATATAATGTATAATTCCAATGTTCAGTATGTGTCGGTCGCATCATGCTTCTCACTCTCGCTTGAGTTTCTGTTTGTTGTGTCCGGTACCTCCCACACAATCTTCCTACGCCACTGTATGCCATTCTTCCCCTGAAAGAGGTACCGGCACTTAAGCCTGTGAGTGGATGCCGATTCCCACGGTTTGTGGAGCGCGTGCGTTTCCGGAAACTAACGTTGACACCGTCGATGAGAACTTCAGATAGTCCTTTTGTTTCGAAGTCAGTAATGCACCTAAAAACTGTGCGTGTCAATTCTTGGGTCCTCAGGCAGAGGAGGCCCCACACTGGTTGTCTGCATCGACTCGCTGCCGCTTAGCCGTCGCGAATCGAGCGAGTAAACTAGTGTAAGGAGGCCCTCGGTGTTTTAATCACAGGGGAGGGTATCGAAGATCTGGCAAGAGTTGCCACGCGCGCCCCTGACTCGGAGCTGCGCTCCGAGACAAGGGCACGCAACTCGTTGCCAGATATTTGATTCCCTCTCATTGTGTTTTATTACGCCTGTTTAGCTGGTTGGTTGGTTGTTTGGGTTTTCCCGTCCTTCAAGTGGACACAACTTTCTCTGAGGGCTTCCGTACTATTTTTTTTTTTTTTTTTTTTTTTTTTTTTTTGGAGGGGGGGGGGGGGGGGGGTCACCAAACTAATTTGTGTTCCTTCCTCCCATTTTCGAAGCGACATTGCAACTCTTTAAATGATTAATAGTTCTTAACCCTTCGCGTGTCGTTAGCGGATTTTGTCGCGATGATCCCTAAGGAATCATTGCGACTAAATTCCGCTAGCGACACGCAAAGGGTTAATATCTTTGCGAATTTTCAGTTGCGCGACAGAGCAGTGACGACACCATCACATGGCTTGTGAAAAGAAGGGTAGAAAAGTCTTGGTTATGACAGGACAAACATCGAGAAGTCGTTTTAATGGTGAATTTTAGCATTCAGAGCAGTTTCAGATGAATGCAACTTTGAAATCGTAGTGGTGCATGTCTTGCAGATTGTGGTAAAGAATTTGTGTGTGTGTATTGTCTGCTATTTTGAGCGACGTTTCTTCAGTTTGAAGCAATGTGGTGTGTACAGTACACGATTTCAGAAGTAAACCGGAAGTAGGTTAAAAAATCTAATGACGCAAAATGAGTCTTTGACGCAAACAGTGGATGAAAAGCCCATGAAAAAAATTGTTAGTTGGTTAGGCTTTTAATCCACCGTTGTTGTTTTTTTTTTTTTTTTTTTTTGGTCGAAACACCTACAAATTTGATTAACGAGTACGTATCAGTTGTTCTATACCATGCACACACACACACACACACACACACACACACACACACACACACACACACACACACACACACACACACACACACACACACACACAAATAAATAATAATAATAATAATAATAATAATAAAGAAAGCAACCACTTTTGAGTAAGTATACTTACGAGCAAAATAAATGCGACACCATTCGAATCATCGGAAACACTTTCGAATAATGTCGCGTTTATTTTGCTTGTCAAAATGTCAGTATAATTGTGTTTGTTATAAAAACTGTGTACCCTGAAAAATCATTTCCCAAATACTTTCACTAATCGAATGAATCTGCAAATAGCCTCTTGATGTGAACACGCTGGAAATCTATATTAAAAAAACCAACAACTTGAATTTTGTATTTGTTGCTTGGTGATATTTTGATTACATTGTGAGGAGGAATTTATAGATTTTATGGCGCCCTTAGAGGCATTAAAAATAGGAGCGGTCACCTTATCTGTTTGATGAAAATTACACTTGCTGTTTTAAATGTATATCTCTTATCGCATCAGAATTATTTAACAGATAGTTTCGCATCAGGACCCTGATAATGTATTAATTATTGTCGGAAATATCTTATTTAGATTTGAGGTTCGAAATTATGCAGACGTCACTCTGAATATAGTTCGGAATTAGATGAATGTGCGACCTAAACCATGTTTTGTGTTGATATACGCAACTGCGAGCCAGCCACCTTGCGCGCAACACACGTTGTTCGGAAAATCAGAAATAGCCTGTCAAAACTGCACATGTTTTGACATTCAGCTCTGTTGATTAAAAACCCGGACAAACGCGCGATGTTTGTACGGGGTTTTAACTCATTCAAGGCGCCCTGCATCAATAGCTGCGGGTGTCGTATAGCGTTGCCGCCGGCAACGCTATAGGACACGTTCGCAGCTATTGATGCGTGGCGCCTTGAATGAGTTAATCCACTTATTTTAGTCGTCGAAACACATGCAGGTTTGACACACTTCTTATTCCCAGACATCGTAGTATTGAGCATAGCTGTGCGCGCGCGCGAGAAAGCTGACTCGCAGTTTTGCATAAATTATCAACACATCGACACGCGCTCCTCAGGCGCCTGTGGGCGAAACTTCTGATGATACCTCAGGGCGACCAATAACTTGATGAAACTGAAGTGTGCGTGAAAGGCAACGCCACCACCTGCAATAAACCGTGGTGAGTATGATTTGACTGCCTACCCCGCACACTTTCAGTCAGGAATGTGTCCTGTATGCAAAATGTCTTCTGGCCGACGTCGGCCAGTGCCTGGACCGCGCGCAGCCGTGTCAGTGCAAGCCTGCCACGCAGACACCGGCCCGAGGACATTTGGCTCACTTGATAGCCTATAAGCAGTGATCTTTGGATTACAAACCGCCGAAAGATCAATACTTCGGAATTTGTTAAAGTGAGGCAATTAAGAAATTAATTGGAATATAAAATGTAGACATGGCAGGGTCTCTGGGAAAACGTCGCTGTGTCCGATTTTTATCCGACTGTGATTTGTAAGCGAAGTCGACTATCGACTGTATCTGTATGTAATATTTGTACCCCATAACTGCCAGTACCGCCAGTGATCAGAAATTTCGCGTCCGGAAACGCTAACCAACACATGATTTGCGTGAAGAACCAAATGTAAATGGGAGCAACCATAGGTATAAAGAACACAGGACCAACAAGAGACATAAATTCTCATGAGCCCCCGCGACTGCGGGGGCTCATGAGGGTTTATGTCTCTTGCAGCAGGGTAGAGAACTAGCTGAGTTTTATTAAGGAGCGCATGGTCACGGTTACTGATTCGGTTGTGACTTTGGACGGACTGGAATCGTATGACAACAGTGACACCTCGCCTCATAAAACTTTCGCTCTGTTATTCAGTATTACCTCGCACAAAGAAACGCTATCTGTGACAGAAAGACATAACTGCGTATAGTCATTGCAGACTTCAATAATTTTCCTCAACCAGTTCAACCGACGTCTGTTAAAAAGAGGCTTATATTCACATAGCAATTCCATACAAAGAAAAACAACGTGATTAGAAATTAAAACACAACACAGTTTATTGGATTTTTAACACATACTGACATAAAGCAGACAATGGACTAAATGTCTTATCTTTTTAAGGCGTGATCAATTTTAGTTACGTCATGCCTAAAATATATGAGTGCATGTAGTCCATTTCTGAATTCTGTAAGTCTATTTTGGAATAGATTAAAAGGGTTAATACATGGTAATATACTTTGTTCTTTCTAAGCATGTTTCTTTCTTTGCTTTTTTTTTTTTTTAAGGGTGGGTGGGGGTTGGGGGTGGTGGTGGTGGTGGTGAATCGCTTGGCAGTCACCGTTGTAGGCTGGATTTGATATTCTCTTGGGCCCAGCAGCTTACAGATAATCTGTGCCTCTCGATGCTGATTCATTATTATCAGTTTCTCTGAGAGGACAACTGAGCCTTTTGATGATTTTTTCCCAAGTCGATCCATCCCAAACATATTTTTTTCCGAATTAGACGCCCGATTTGCGGAAATCAGAAGGAGTCCAGACGTGCACGTGTTTTGACGGAAACAGTAAATTAAAAGCCGGGACAAACATGCGATATCGCATGTTTGTCCGGGTTTTTTAATTCACTGTTTTCGTCGAGACACATGTAGTTTGGGGCCTACTTCTGATTTCCAAACAACGTCCATTAGAACTTTAACCCTTTTAGCCCCGGATCCCTACAGCAGTAGATGTCCTGACCATGATAATTCAAGGGTAGTGCCAGATTAGCTTGGCGCCTGAAGGCGCCAAGCTAATCTGGCACTACCCTTGAATTATCATGGTCAGTCCATCTCCTGCAACTGGTACATAATTATTCGTTAGGCAACACCTCCAAAATTTGAGAAAGACCTTGGGACTAAAAGGGTTAAGCTGAAGAAGAAGAGAAAATGGACTCGTTTTTTCTTTGTTTTTTTTTGTTTTGTTTTGTTTTTTAAATCTTGCGAATAATTTAAACGGAAAGGTTTTCACCGAGACAACAGGCCATAAGGCCTACAAGGCTAGGCTGGGGGTCTTTTGTCGTTTTGTACATGTATTGCTATCTTTGATGTCTATTCTTAGGTCAGTCCGTTTCTGTTGCAAGTTAGGTTTTGAATGGGAAAAAATATGCATGCGAAGCTTTTCTGGCACCATCCTTGAACTGTCGTATTCAACACATGTTTCAGTTCTAATTCAAGGGTTCTTTCATTGTTAGTTATATTTATTCACATTTTACCCGTTCGGCAGTCATAGTCTGAGTTTCGTTTTTCAGAGTTGAATGGTCTAAACACAAGGCAGACTAGAAATCATTTTAATAAAATGACAAACCAGCATATTAAGATCAGGTCGGGGGGGGGGGAGGGGGGGGGGCTGCACCTTAATTTATATCTCCTATCTGTCCCCTCCACTCAGGGCCAGATTACATAGCTCAGTGCTTGGTCATCCAGATTGCTTATCTCAAAGTCAATACACCGCAATCTCTCACTATTTGGGGACAAAGTTAGATAACGGTACCATACGGCAGACTGGTAGCGTGTCCCTCGCCTCTGCAGGAGGCGCATATTCTCATGAGCTGCAGGGGCTCATGAGAATTTGCACCTTCTGCCTCTGCAGGAGGCGCATATTCTCATGAGCTGCAGGGGCTCATGAGAATTTGCACCTTCTGCTGGTAAAGACCAGTCTCGCTGCCTTACATCGACTGAAAAAATAAACATGGGTTTATGCAGTTCAGTGACTGATAGCTCTGTTTCCAGGCTGGGGTGAATTGTTAGCTGGGGCAAATCACAGCGAACTCCTAACATCAACAAGTGGCATAGATTGTAATAGGAGCATGCAGTTGCGTGTGGGTTTATTACGCTGTATGCTTCTTGCTTTGCGCGGATTTATTATTTGTACTTTGTTCCTTAGGCGGAGGAAATACTTTTGGGGGTTTAGGCCTAGGACATATTATCTTTGTCACATTTCTGTCGTGCCTCATGCCTCCTACACAGGTACGTCGTCTTAGTTTATACCTCATTCTGCCAGACCGCCGCGGAAGAGGCTACCGTGCCAGAAGACTCCGCCTGTGTCCACTATGTTCCTTATCAGTCCCTCACTCAGCGCTTTATGTCTGCAGTAGACATAGATTCTCATGAGTCCTTTCAAGTCGCAGGGGCTCATGCGAATCTATGTCTCTTGTTGACCAAAATCGGCTCAAGCTGTTTAGCAGACTGAGAATGCTATCGTAGGGTTCGGCGTACATTTTACGCTATTCCTTATCAGATCTGCCCATTGTATCGCAAGTCCTGACACCGCCCTCACTAAATCCACTTCTGTACTGCACGCTACCATCTGCAAGAGGCATAGATCCATATGAGCCCCCGCATGCTGCGGGGGCTCATGAGGATCTCTGTGACTCTTGCTTGTCTTGCTTGGTCCATCTGCGTTCTTCAGACGTAGAGGGCTCATTTACGATATGTATACCCGATTGATAACGGCACATGTCAGATAATATTTGAGTTGGAGGACGTAGTTTTAGCTGTGCTGATAAGACTGACGTAAGGACACTCATTTCCGATGTTTGAAGTTCAAAACTGTTTAAGATTCAGAAAAAAGGAAATTGGCGTGTGGTGGCCAATGTAAACAAATCAATAAAAGGTTACAATAAAAATAAAAAGAGAGAGAGAGAAAAAAGAGAGAAAAAAAGAGAGAGACTAAACAAAGCGTTACAAGTTTAAATTGTAACAATAAAATATGTTTAGCTAACAGCGCTCAGTCCTCTCTCTCTCTCTCTCTCTCACAAATTTGTGGTGTTTTAATTAACCCTTTTCATCCTGGTACACCCACTGTTTAAAATAAATTTGACATGATTACTAGTTCAAGGGTGGTGCCAGAATAGCTTAACGCCTGAGGCGCCAAGCTATTCTGGCACCACCCTCAAATTAAAACAGTTGATCTACCTCCTAAACTGTAATGTAGCCTTCACAGAACAATAAGCAAATTTTACAATATCAGCCCTTAGGATATGATGGGTCGACACGTAGGCCCACCATTCCACGCATGGTCAGTACCTTAATCCATGGCCGTAGTCTTTGCTTTGTACGGTTTTTCATGTGGGACTCACTGTTTCGAAAGAAAATTGTACAAACACCTTTTGACTGAATTAACGCATAATAATGCCAGCCATGAGAGACATATTGGGTATGATAATTCGATGGAAGCCGGTTAGAGATTTATGAGCTTGGCGTCTCAAAAAGAGAATCCTGATCACCCGCTATGACAACTCAATCTATTCGAGATTTGCCGCATACGGATACTTGCGCGACATGAAACACGTCTGGAATGAGTTTAAAGGGAAAAAAAACTGCAGGAATTTGGCCTTGAAACCCGACCATTGAGAGTAAGCAAAGATCGAGCCGGGTTAACCCATATCATACTGAGGCTAAAAGCTTCAAATTTGTACACTGCCATATGCAAGCTACATATAGTACTTACAGCTAAGGATATAAACCAGTGGCTTTAGTTCAAGGGTAGTGCCAGAATAGCTTGGCGCCTAGAGGCGCCAAGCTATTCTGGCACTACCCTTGAACTATTTTAGTCAAACTTATTTCACACACTGGTGTATTCCGAATGATACGGGTTAAATATCGGGACATGATGCATTCGAATACGCGGCACTGAAAGCCGCGTATCCGGATGCGGCACGTCACGAATGAGTTAAGGTGAATGAGTTAAGGTGAATGCGTTAACTCCTTCACTGCGATTGGCCTCAGATTTTGATTTTGAAATCGTAAAATTGTAATTCAACTCAGAAGATCCCAAGCCGTCAAATCATGAACGTGGACACTAAAGTGCCGTTTCATCAAGAGGCATAGATCCTCAATCGTGAGGCCTCCACGGGCTCAGGAGGATCTATTCCTCTTGCAGCTGGGTGGTGGTCAGTTTTTCTCATCACTAAACGGAGGTTGCACTTGCAGTGTGGTCATTCTCCTTTCTAAGATCCGTCATTGCAGTCGGAATGGCTGCAGGAAGACAGATGAGATACACCAGTACATACACGAGGCATTGGCACCTGCTACTTGCATGAGTGAGGCTGGCTATCTCATACCGATAGATGGAGTTCACTCGAGGATCCTGACCTCGAGGTATGCTTAATTCCATGACTCCATCTCCTGTCAACTTTTGACTGACTCATTTTTGGTTCATTGTCTCCACGGCGGAGTTGTCCTTCAGTGCCCGGATGTTAAACGATACACGCGCACTGCTGCTAGATCATCTGTGTGGTCAGAGCAGTGACAATGAGTCTCGAGTCATACGTATCGTACGGTTCCATCTGCAAGTGGCCTAGATTTACAATGGCCCCTGCAGTTGCAGGGGCTCATGAGAATGTATGCATACTTTGTAAACTTGAATTGTTTCCGCGTTCAGTGCCTGTGAGCTTAGACCGATTGCCACCTACGTAGCTTACTTGCATCTCTCGGGGCCAGTTGCATGAGTGAGCTTAGTCCTGCGCCAGCCACTAACCAAGGTGCTCCACTACAGCGGAGCAACTTGCTTAGTGGCTGGCGCAGGACTAAGCTCACTCCGCATGCAACCTGCCCCTGGTCTGCAAACGAAGGGAGCCCTGTGGGGTGTAAACCTGCGTTTTAATTGCCTTTCGTGATAACGAATGGTATTGACTTTCTTTCGTACGATCAGGGTCTTTTGCAACGATGCTTGCATAAATATATCGCTTCGGAATATCTACATAATTATCGTTTGATGCACTAAAGTCCGGAGCCCAGCCCGTCTTATGTTAATGTACCGTGACGCTGTCTCTGTTCAGTATATGTGTGAGCTATTTTCGGCCACTGATCATAATGTGGATTGGTAAACGTTGGAGAAACAAAAACATAGGTTGGTCGTCAAAGTAGCATTAACCCATTACACTCTGAGGCTGATTTTTTTTTTAATTGCTTATTATCCTATGATACCTACATTACAGATTAGAATTGTAGATCAACCATTTTAGTTCAAGGGTGGCCAAGCTGTTCTGGCACCACCCTTGAACTATCATAGTCGAATCAAGTTAATTTCAAGCAGTTATGCATCAGAATGAAAAGGGTTAATATCAGATGGACAGACACGTGCAGAATCTGTTGTAGGGCCTTCACGGGCTTTCAACCCCATTCGGCCTAGAATCTTCCAGTGGCGCTGAAGTTGTGAGTGTTCTCAGAGCCTCAAGCAAGTAAACCCTTTCCCGGCTGTCGGAAGCGCTCTTTGTCGCGATGATTCCTGCAGGAATCATCGCGACAAAGAGCGCTTCCGACAGCCAAACTGAGGATTACATTTTTTAACGTGAACGCCGGGCAGGCTGCCGAGTAAGGCCGGTATCTCGCGGTGGAATCGGAGAACTCTCCTGCTTCTGGGTTAGGATTATATATATATATATATATATATATATATATATATATATATATATATATATATATATATATATATATATATATATATATATATATATATATATATATATATATATATATATATATATATATATGGCCTTCGGTACTCAAAGCAAAACGTTAGTTAGTTCTTTGGTTTAACGTCGAGCAGACGACTATATCCATCTCACGGCGGCTCAAAGCGCCAAGTTAATCAGGCACTTTCTTGACCTATCAAGGTCATCAATATCCGGTTCCCTGGACTAAGAAGAATTATGCACCGTTTTTGCTGGAAGTTGTGGTTGTTTGCGTCAGTGGACTAAGCCCTCGGCCCTGTGAACGCAAAAATACAGCAATTCTATTTTTTTGCGAAAAGCAAGATTTTCATCGTATTTCAATACAAAAAAAATCTCGCTTTTCTCAAAAATGGACTTCATGGCTTTTTGCTCACATCGGGCAGCAGTCCAAGTTTCACCCACTGGAAGTAAAAGATCGGAATTACAGGTGTATCATATACTCTGGCGTGACCACCGTGTAATGACGAAAGAAAATCTGATCCAGGCTTCACAGAGATAGATTCCTGTACGTGAGACCATACTTGAATCCGATATAAGTCCTAGAGCCAGCAAGAAGCACAGATGAAAATGGGGTCTGCAAGAGGTGTAGATTCTCATGAGCCCCTGCGAATGCAGGGGCTCATGAGAATCTAAGCCTCTTGCTGACGGATGGACTTGGCTGACCAAGTAGGCAGAGGTCCCTCGGGCCGACATCGGCCGCAGTGGGCCCGCGCACGGCCGTGCGCGGGCCCACTGCGGCCGACGTCGGCCCGAGGACTTCTGCTGAATGGGGAGGGACCCTTAGCTTCAGAGAGATTCTTGGACAAGAGACTGTTCTATCAGAGTCAGGCGACCGTGAATGGAATACCGGGGGATTATAAAAGATTTTCTTATTTTAGACCCGGGGATGTTTTCCGAGGGATTAATCTCGCGAAGATCTCGTTTATGTCTCGCCAACTACGAGATCTATCGGCGCCATCAGAGACGGCACATGGCTATCTCGCCAGCATTCGTAGATTACAGGCAGACTTGCCTACCTGCCGTCAGCTTCTATTTGCACGGATATTCATGCCTTTTGCTGTCATGTTTGATTTTGGTTTTGCTTTTGAATCTACTCAAATAGCCGCTTCTTTTTTTGTCACGTTGGTTATATACACTATTTCTACATGAAATGGTCATGATTGTCTTGCTTGAAATATATTTTTCTTTCATGTATTGATAATTTGTTGGAATCTACTGGAAGACACATTTCTTATCGTAGATCATATACATAATTTCTGCACGAAATGGTCTTAGATTTGAACTATCTCTGCTTTAAGAACACGAGACAAAACAATGATAAGCGTGTCAGTTTTGTGCAGTTAGCAGCTGTATGGATCTTGTGCAGATCAGTGTAATCTGACTAGTTATATACCGCCGTCCGTGCGCAACAAAGAGATTTACGTGCCACTTGTAAGAAGTTTTTAAACCCTGACTAATAACTATTCGGAGGGTATCAGTAAACGATAATGATCCCACTATGTTACTGGGGAACCTTTGCGTTACTAAGTCATTGAAGAGTTAGATAAACTAGAACTAGAGAATATCGTATATAATAAAATAGTGAATGAATAGAGTACATATCCGCATAATGCTCTTAATTGTATGTCGCTGGACAAATCCTGTATTTTCAGAGAGGCACATTGATACAATGCAAAGCACGGCGTTATCATTGGCTTATCGCTAGAGAACTAACGACGACTTGACAGTGCAATCTTACACTTAAAACCTGACCACACACTCTATCTGATGACTTAATTAGGACCAGTCTCTGCCACCAAGACTAGACATAGATTCGCATAAGCGCCTGCTTCGCAGGGGCTTATGAAAATCTATGCCTCTTGTATGAGAAGGGGTTGACAAAGTAAAAAAGTCTATATCGGTTGTTAGATGCGTCATTGTGAACACAGATGATAGAAGATGTTTTTCATTCCAGTGTTGCTACGTTTGATCGCTTCACACGGTTACCAAGGGCCGATATATGGGCCTTCATGTATGCAGACTTACAGAGCTGATAAACGCGCTTCAGTTTTATCTTATCCAGTGGTTGGCTATGTCAAACCATAGATCTATATATAGAGAGTGATCACATTAGCATAAGCGTGAGCGGACTTCAGTAGCATGGCATTTCCAGAAATGAGCCTGAATCGCGGCGGGAGATTGGCTGGATCTTGTCAGGTGACTGGAATTGCCTCGTACGGATTGGTCGATGAGGCAGTTACCCAGACATCGACTTCTATCGCACACTATCGAGAAGACCATCGGCAATAGAGAAATTTGTCTGTTTGTGTGCTGGTCTGTAATTTTGGGACCTCACGGCTTTGAGCCGCAAGGTCTAATGTAATATCACAGAGTATCACACTCACGTAGACATGTATAATACAGCAGACATAATTATGTGCCCTGGCTGTGAAGGCAAAAGACAAGTCCATTATGTGAAAATGAGATTTTTGTTATAATGCAAAGAAAATATTGCTTTTCACAAAAATGGTCTTACTGTCCTTTGACTTCACACGGTGTTATACACTAAAATTGCGGAGTTTCGTCCACTACCTTGTTTAACTCATTCAGCCCCGACACACCACAGCAAGACACGTATCGAGCATGATAGTTCAAGGGTGGTGCCAGAATAGCTTGGCCCCCATAGACGCCAAGCTATTCTGGTACCACCCGTGAACTATCATGCTCGATCTGTTTCTAGAAGTGCAATACAGTCCTTCATAGGGCAACTCAAAATTTGGGGATTTCGGTCCTGGGGCAGAATGTGTTAAGGGGAGTGGGGGTGGGGGGAGGGGGTGGTGTTACATCCTGCGATTCACAAATTAAAATTAATAATAGCACTCGCGTTTCACGACGGAAAAAGACTGTGGGGAGAGGGTGGTACCGTTACATAACCTTTTTTTTACTTGCCAAAACTGAAAGAAGGCGGAGGTGGGCGGGGGGTGCGACGGAAACGGGAAGGGGGGTGAGGGTGGTGGTGGTGGTGAGGGGTGTTAGACACATGGTTGAAATTGGAAGGACAGCTTTGATATGCCGGGAAATCAAAAGGCGTGGGAGATTGGGGGGGGGGGGGGGGGGGGGGGTCTCAGAGTGAAATTAACAGTGTGGCAAATTGACTTCTCTCGTTTCACGAAATAACAAGGACGTTATCACAAATCACGAAAATCATATTTTGGCTTTCACGTTTCACGGTTACTTATTTCACGGAGTATGAGGATAAAAAAATATGAGTCTCGAGTTTTTTTTTTTTTTTTTTTTTTTAAAAACGCCACTGACTCGCATCGTGTCACGAATATCTAGCCATGGTAGTGTCAAGCTAATATAATAAAGGCACTACCCTTAACCGATCCATCTCCCGCCTTGGGCGTCTGTTTTAATCTGTAAGTTTGCCTGCCTATGGAAATACAGTGATTTCATATCTAGTAATGGGAGACATACTGGTTTGGGATCTGTTGCAGAATACAAATTGGAAACTAGGATACTTATCGCTGGACACAGATTGCGTGCGTCCTTCGAAGATTTTGCTGGGAATTTCTGGGTAATCGGAATGGTGGCAAGTCATATCAGAGATTCAAACCGGCTTCAGCAATGGCTCGGGATCACACTGGTCCTCGATCGGGGGAGACACTGAAACAGTGTGGGCTCGAGATATGAAGCTGCGAAGTGCATTCTTTGAAAACTAGTCGGATTCCTGTCCTAATACGTACAAGTCACACAGCGGGATACTTTGCTGGTTTGGCCAAGAGTACGTACCGATCTGTGAGTGAGGTTAGTACTAGTAGATTCTTTGTCCTGTGCATTGTGTTCGTATGTAGATAATTTTCCCGAATACGTGTACTTTTAATATTGGCTGAGTTACCAACTTCAATGTCAATGGACGCAGATTGTGTTTTCAAAATCATTGTAACTTCAACGGCAAATGTCTCCAGACGTCAAAGTAAGGTGGATACAAAGTGGTTTTATTAAGAGGCATACATCCTCATGAGCCCCCGCATCTGAGGGTGTTCATGAGGATCTATACCTCTTGCAGTCTGGTTGCGGTCACTTTTTCTCGGGGCAGCGATAATACCGCGGAAAAGGAACTCAGTTGCCACATTCCTTCTGCCAATGAAGATAAGTAGCGGCTAATCTCTCTGTTTGTTTGTTTGTCTATTTTGACAAAGGGTATTTACCCGAAATATTAATAAATTGTGTTGTACCCGTCTTTTCTACGCGTGTTTCTTTCTCCGTTGGGTACTTCTTTGCATATTACACGCTTGGCAGTCACCTTTTTATTCTGGATTGATTAGCGATAATGAAGCATACTAGCACCTGTCTCCGATTACCATTGTATGTTTCCATACATTTTCATTGTCATTTTCGAGCTTAACTTGGCAGCTACAGTTTGCTCGATCCACACTTGGTTGAAACTAATGTCAGTTCCGAAAGTACCATTCAGTGTTCATGAGTAATGCGGCCTCAGTCCCCAGTCAGTGCTGCTTAGTTTCTGTTGTAATCTCTAAATCGTATCCATATCCCATCTAAGTTCTTATTCCAGTATGCCGATTGGTATTCTCATGATGAAGTTCAATCAACAGCGGTTCTGTCCCATAGGTGCCCTTAACATAACAATAATAGCATTATTAACCCCTTCACTGCCATTGGAGACATTGTTTTTTCTCATTTCTAAAATAGTGGGTTAAAGAGCCTCAGACGTCCAAATAAAAAATGAATGCAAAATGGTGTCAGCAAGAGGCATGGATCCGCATGAGCCCCCGCAACTGCGGGGGCTCATGAGGATCTATGCCTCTTGCGATTTCATTGTGCCGGTTCACTTTTTATCGTCAGCGGTGAAGGCCTGGCCAAACTGAGACTTGAAAAATAGATCTGTGACTCCACTACTGACATTATCTACCGCATCAAATGACGAAAGTAAGGACATAATGGTTTCCAGTAGAAGGGGGAGGCGGGAAGGCCTAATAAGCGGACTAACACCTATCGTTCGGTAGTCTGCTCCGATCATCGACTGAGCACAGTCGTGCCGACGGTCTTCCCCGTCCTTAGCGTTCAAGTACTGGTCCCCCGTCCCGGCTTTAGGTCTACATAGATCCTCATGAACACTATAGTAACTGCATCGTATTGGACCGATTTTCTTCAGTGTTCCTCAGACGGATAAGGTCATCTGACATTCAATCTGTTATAGGTTTTGTTTTCCTTAGATCTGTTTCAATGCGACTATCTGGCGGAGAAAATTTTCAGAGCGAGTGCGGAGACCCAGAAGAAGGGAGATAAGCCCTGCGTGCGGAACGAATCGGGCAGTGTGTCTTATCGGCCCTTCAGTCTGGGACTTTCCGTCTGCAAGAGGCATAGATTCTCATGAGCCCCTGCAAATGCAGGGACTCATGAAAATCTAGAGGTTTTGCTGGTAGCATTTGGCTTCTTTTCCTTACAGTACTGATGTTCAGATGTGGGAAGTGAGGGAGACTTCAATAGCGTGTCTTATCGCGTCTGGCCACGTTTTCCCCGGCAAGTCGCCTTCGATAACATCATCTCGTATTTTCCATTTCTATATGAAAAGCGCGCGATAACAGTCCATCACCCACCTCTACCTCCCCTCGATCTGCTAGAGACATAGGCTCTCATCATCCCTTGCAGCCCAGCCTGCATGAGCTAATGATTGAGTGGGGTGCAGGAAGTAGGGGTGTGGGGTGGGGTGGGGGGGGGGGGGACTGGGGGCTGCACATAGTTATTAGTCACGGATTGACGAAGACGTCATTTAGTTCTTTTTGTCACTGAATCACGAAAGTTTCTTGGCGACATTTTTCAACGAATCATAGAATCAGTCACGAAAACCTGTACGGCTGTGTCACGATTTAACCCATTCAGCCCCGACGCGCTACAGCAAGAGATGGATTGACCATAATAATTAAAGAATAGTCCCAGATTAGCTTGGTGCCTTCAGGCGCCAAGCTAATCTGGCACTACCCTTGAATTATCATGGTCAATCCATAGGCCTATCCTGCAACTGGTACCTAGTCGTTAGGTAGCACCTCCAATATTTGGAAAATGTGGCCGTGGGGTTAAAACATCAAGCACCCCCATCACCCCCACCCCACTCCCACTCACTCCCACCCGGCCTTGCCCTCATCTATGCCTTTTTCCAAGTGGTTTGCAGCTACTATCCTAATTCTGAGGAACTGAAGTCTGATTTCCTTCTGCGACTGATTTATAACGGAGAGGGCTGTGCCGCTCCGACAATGATAGGTTTTGTTTGAATTAATCCATTAGAAAAGATGGAAGGCGGCGATAGCTGGGACGATAAAAATGCGGATAAGCCGCTCCGGCTATCTCTCTGTCGACACCGCGTGTAATTAGATCGACCAAAGCCAGGAGGGTGGACTTTTCTGAAATCTCTCAGTCCAGTTGCAGGGGGCATAGATTTTCATGAGCCCCTGACTAAAGCTTTTTGCTAGGGTGGACTGACTTGCGACTGCACGAGTTCTTCGTCTGTTTGCCAAAGACGCAGAGTTGAAGCCGCGCCCGTGATCAAAACTAGGGTGGACTTGAGAAGCCCTCTTCCTCCATTTGTCAAAGGCTTGGCTTGGTCACTCGGGCCGAATGTCGGCCGCGGTTAGCCCGCGCAAGGCAGTGGTCGGGCCCACTGCATCCGATGTCGGCCCGAAGGTCTGTCGATAAGGGAAGAGACATAGAATCTCATGAGCCTTACGCCTGGGCCTTGGGAGTTTAGTCCTCGTCCGTTTGCAAGAGGAGGCATAGATTCTCGTGGTTTGCCGCTGGGATGGGTTACAGCAGTACCTCACTGAGATTGAGGGTGTTCAGTTCAGTTTTAGCCAGGGTGCTCTTGAGAAAGTCCCTCAAGCATGTGCAAGAAGCATAGTTCCTCATGACGTGCAGTCGCAGGGGCTCATGAGAATGTATGCCTATTGCTGACGAAGATCCGCTCTAGTTCCTCATTTTGAGGGTGTTTCATTGCGATTGCAAAGCCAGTGTGGTGGGCTTGAGAGAGCGGAGAAAGAGAGAGAGAGAGGGGGTGGGGGGGGGGGGGAGCTGATAATCACGCTTGATTTGGAAGCCAAATATGTATGATCAATACGCATAGTGAAAATCGTGAACTAATCCCAAAATCCAAGGATGAATACAGGGTCAGTCTGTGCTAGCAAGTGGCGTAGATTCTCACGAGCCCCTGCATGCTGCAGGGGCTCATGAGAATCTATGCCTGTCGCAGACGGCGGGGTTTGGGTCATGGTGTGTTGGGGAGATAGAGCGGAGGGTCCCGCACCGGGCCTGCGCCTGATAGAGCGTGATAAATGACTGATCTATCTCGCCCAGAGTTGGAGTCAGGGGCGGATCTTGGAAGGGATATTCTGGCTGCACTATTACAGGCTGTCTCTGACAGAAATGTGACTCCATATTCCAGTGAATGATAATGCACAAATCTGGCGGTTATAAAGGATGTCTGTTCCTTCCCCTCATCCTGTATTACAGGTTGTATCTGGCTGAAAGGTGGTCATGTTTCAATGATGCTGCACAAATCTGGTGGTTAAAAAGAGTTTCTACTCCCCCCCCCCCCTTCCCCTCCTTTTTAAAAAAAAAATTCAGTTCAGTGACGTTCAAATCATTCTCTTGTTTCTTGGTGGGTTAAAAGAAAAAATCACGGTCACAGAACGTCATGCACCTGATCACCTCAGTCCCCATTTCCGACTATGATTACTGTGGGCACTGTGTTCAGACGAGAGATTGTGGGCATGGCCGGGTGGGTTGCAGCCAGTGTGTTAGAGCTGTGGACCCTCTATTTCGACGAAAGTTTGTGGATCATGTACTTTAGTCCTTTTCATCCTGATACACTACTGCTTGAAATTAATTTGACTGACAGTTCAAGGGTGGTGCCAGAATAGCTTGGCGCCTGAGGCGCCAAGCTGTTCTGGCACAACCCTTGAGCTAAAATGGCTGATCTATCTATATCTATCTGTAATGTAGCCTTCATAGGACAATGGGCAATATTTATAAAAATCAGTCTGTGGTTGTAATTGGTTTAACTAAGGGCGACAGTATGCATGACACACTGATTGTCTCCCTCGATTCGCTGCCGCTGAAACAACCATTGTGTATGCACGGTCCATCAGTGGCTCCGCCTTTGGCGGAAGGAGGACAAACAAGGCCTGGGCTCAGTGCCGTCAGACAGAACGCGTGGGCCAGAGAGGGCTGGAGATGAGCCCCGCCAAGTTAGTCCAGTGATTGTGAACCCTGTTTTTTACTCACAGGCTGTGAACCCCGATGAGCCCCCTAGTCTGAGTATGGCAAATGAGGCCTACTCGTACCAGCAATAGGCATAGATTCTCGTGAGCCCCTGCTTAGCAGGGGCTCATGAGAATCTAAGCCTCTTGCAGACGGATAGGAGCCTGTCCGTCTGATGGTCTTTCTATCTCTAATCGGGCCCATCTATAACTCGGGCGGACCGCCGCCTTCACTCCCCTTATCTCCCGCCACCAAATGGGTTTCAAATGCAAAGTTTGACAACCCTCTCTTTGTGGAATGGTCTTTTCGCTATCTCGCTCAGACCAATAGCAAGACGACGCAATATCGCGCAAGTCACAGTCTCGCGATCTCCACCTCGTCGCTTCGGACGGAGGTGTTACCGATCAAATTTTGCAGTCTCAGGCTCAAACCTCGCCTGAAGTACTTCATCCGTCAGCCGCCGACTGAGCAGTGATTGCAGTTGTAAATACAAATGCGGCCCACCATCAAGAGGTTTGGATTCTCATGAGCCCCTGCAGCTGCAGGGGATCTAAATCTCTTGAACTGACATGGACTAGGGATCTGAATCTGTGTGTGTTGCCAGTCAAACTTTATTATCACCGAGTGTCGTCTTGGAGCAGCCCTTCTATTATTAAAAAAATTTTAAAATCCAATGTCAGCCTGTATCATGCGATTAAAACAGGCACTGTCAGTCACGGCCATGGACTATGAAATGACACCCGACTGAAGACGCACCCTAGGAGCACAGACGTTAATTTCGGCACTGGGACGTGTATAGTACCACGTACATGTATGTCCCTGGTGAGCTCTCGCAACTAGAGGATGTTTGTGTGTGTGTGTGTGTGTGTGGGGGGGGGGGGGGGCGATCTGCAGATCCTTGAACATGAATTTATGCCGATCGCTTACACGATTGAAAAAAATCAAGCCAGGGATGGATCAGCATTGACTTGAGGTGATCAAGACGTTAACCCCTTCAATGCCGATCCAGCCGCAAGAGGCTTAGATCCTCATGAGCCCCCGTAATTACGGGGGCTCATGAGGATTTACGCCTCTTGCTGACGACACTCTGAATCCTTGTTCCTGAGACGACTGCTACGGGCTTTTCGGCGTTGAATTAACCCATTCATCTCTGACGCACTACAACAGGAGATGGGTCGACCATCCATCTCTTGCAGCATGTGCATTGTCGTTAAATGACGCTTCCAAAATTTCGGAAATACGTGCGTCGGGCTGAATGAGTTAAAGAAGATTGTAGAAACATAATCTGCGTCAGCCGGCATAAAGGGTTTAAAATTCCAGTGACAAATCACACAAGAGCAACACAGACATTGATGGCTCTGATCACTACCAAGGGGCGTGGATGCTCATGAGGTCCTGCAAGATGTAGCGGCTCATGAGACCCAACGCCTCTTGCAGACGGAGTTTGCGGCACTAGAGACAGCGGCTGGATCGACGGCGATAGCGAAGCCATGGTGGGACAGTCGCGTGCAGGGAGGATGATAAGATTAATTGGCAAATCATGTCGCCCTCTCACCGACGACTAAGCTTGAAAATGAGCTGCCTCTTCATCAGCTGGATACGTGCATGGAGTTTTCTTTCTTCTCGTCTTCATCAAAGGGGGTTATGTAATTCAAAGGGGGTTGGCTGTTGGTGATTTTGGATCTTTACTGCTCTAAATACTAGACATGCACAGCTGGGGCCAGTTGCATGAGTGAGCTTAGTCATGCGCCAGCCTTAGTGGCTGGCGCAGGACTAAGCTCACTCATGCAACGGAACCCAGGGCCTATTTTGAGCGACCACCCTTTTTTTTTTTTTTTTTTTTTTTTTTTTTGAGCAAAGGAAAAGTGGTCTGAAAAGACAGTTTCTCTTTCAAGAGTAGTCTTGAATTACAGAAAGTGTCGCCTGTCATTAGACCACCACTCTGGTGACTACAATCACATAAATGATGGTCTTTAACCCCGTCACCTCCACTGAAAACGTCTGAAACGACCGCGCACTGCCCGACATTGGCGTTGAGCAGACAGTTGCAAATGGGACAAAAGTTGGCTTAATGAACATAGTAAAAATTGGCGTAATGAACGTAGTGAAAATTGGCATAAAGAACATAGTGAAAATTGACACAATGAACATAGTGAACATTGGCACAGTGAATATAGTGAAAATTGGCATAATGAACACAGTGAAATTTTGGCACAATGAACACAGTGAAAATTGGCATAATAAACATAGTGAAAATTGGCATAACGAACGTAGAAATAACAAGAGACATAAATCCTCATGAGCCCCCGCGACTGCGGGGGCTCATGAAGATTTACGTCTCTTGCAGCTGGGTAGCGTTCGCCTTGACCCGGCAGTTACTGGGTTAGGGACAGGTGATCTCTCTTTAACCTCTTCGCTGCCAACGGAAGTGCATTTTTGTTCTGAACTGAATCTGCGTTCACTGAACGACCAAAAGCGACAACTGACTGTCTAAAGAGCATGGTCACAAAGTGGTCTCAGCAAGAGGCATAGATCCTCATGAGCCCCCGCAGTCGCGGGGGGCTCATGAAGATAAATAATAATAATACCGTTATTATATAGGCGCTTTTTCTCAATTTGGGGAAATCGACTCAAAGCGCCGCGCCTGAAACCCAACACACACACTCACGAAACAGACACGGATTTATGCCATTTAAGACAAACACAGTACAAGACAAACGAAGGGCCAGTCAGCTACTGAAGTTACAGAGAATTTTTGATCGCTTGTATTTGAAATTTGTAAAGTGGCCTGAGACCGGTACCAAAGTGGGGGGGGGGGGGGGGTGGGGGGTGGAAGAACCGGAGTACCCGGAGAAAGAACCCCCGACGGTCCGCCCGAATTAACGGTGACACTTACCAGAGGAGAAAAGTCCAACGCCGAAACCCGGTATCGAACCGCGCACCTTTGGCATTGGTGGCAGGCGCCTTAACCACTGCGCCACGGACCGCCCCTCTCTGCAAGATCTATGCTTCTTGCAGAGAGATCGCGTTCTTTTTTTCTCGGCAGTGAAAGGGTCAAGGGTATCGCGGGAAACGGGTTCCAATGCGTTCACCCGCAGACAGTGGACCGTACTGTGTACACTGCAGTTCAGGTTGCGCTGTTACGACCATGACGGCCTGAAGGCGGAAAGATACTGGTTTCCCTCTGATAGCATGGATAGCACTGATAAGCCAACGTATTATTTTCTTTATATCATTGTTTGTTTTCTCGGCACACATTCTCGCTCCGCCCTTTCACACATTCGAGACGTGCTGCATCCGGATACCGGCGCGGCTTGAAACCGCGTGTCCGGATGCGACACGTCTCGAATGAGTTAACTCAAAAAGTATGTGCGCAGGTGTCAGGGTTACATTACGATACTGTGATGTGTGTTTTTTTTTTTCTTTCCCACCCTTAGTCAGTCCCCAGCCGCTAAACCCACCGCGCGGCCGTCGCCGCGGTTTTGATACCATGGGCACCGGCTCTGCGTTCCTTCCCACCTTGTCTGTACCGCCGCGTGATCTTTATTTTTCAATGCAAGCGCGGAGATAAGGTGCCCATTGTCTTATCCGCACGGGTTTTGTTCCAGCATCAATTAGGGGCCAGATGGAATTTGTTGTGACAATTATCAGCGGCGCTATCGCGGTCACAAGAGAAGGCGGTCTGGGAGGGGTCCTGTAGAGGGGCGATAAGATTCTCAGTCTTGGCGTGCCACGGCCTGTCTAGATCTTCTTTGTGTGCATAACGCCTCCCCGTTTAGATCCTCATGAGCTGTGATGTTAGGTGGGGTTAATAAAGGCCTGTAACCTCCATTTCGTCCTGTTTAGCTCTATGTTTCTTTCTTCAAGCGTAGGAGGTTATATGGTGGCAAAGCCTTTCTGCGATCGCGACTACCCCCGCCCTGTGATACAGTGATTGTCCTATCTATAGACTTGATTCTTCAGTCTTCCAATCCCTCAGCCAGACGAGTCCCAGCTCATCCGCCAGCAAGAGGCATAGATCCTCATGCGTCCCTGCGGCCGCAGGGTCTCATGAGGATCTATACCTCTTGCTAGAAAACGTTCCGATCCTGTTTACCCCTATATCTGCTCCACCGGTAGAGAAAAGTCGAGGAACTGGGGCTGTTTCTCCAATTTCTTATTCTCGTCTGCTGCACTGGTGTCCTGTGTGTAGATACGGCGGGAAAGGACACTGGTTAGAAAGGTCAGCCGTGACACGTGATGGCGGCCGATAGGCAAATATGAACAAATATCACCAGACTTCGGGTTATCGCTCGTCGGGCACTAGGCTTAGAGTCAGAAGACTCGTATATTCCACGCTGACATTATATTGTTTGAATCGAGCGAGTGAGTTTAGTAATTGGGACAACGCGGGACAGGCTGAACTGAGTTAGACAATCCCAGCCGGCCTTTGCGAAGTTCCGCGTTCCGAGCCTCTAATGATTTCGATGTCCTCGTCACCGTCATCATCATCATCGTCGTCTTGTTGGCCCATTTCGCTAAGCGATTAGGAAAACGGCCTTGCAGCGATGGAGTCGTCAGAGCGTTAACCCCTTCACTGCCGAGACACAGACAATGCGATCCAGCCGCAAGAGGCATAGATCCTCATGAGCCCCCGCAATTGCCTCTTGCTGACAACACTTTGAACGCATGTTCCTGAGGCTCCTTTGCTTTAAGTTCATTAACAAGCGTGGGTGGTAACATTAAAAAAACAAACAACAGTCCAGGTACAGAGCCAAGGGTACCACGCAGTCGTAGCATGAAAGGCCCGTATTATATGGAGAAAGACAGCGGACGCATGACAGACTTGAAAGACCGTGAGAGATCCATAGTAAAGTAAACCAATATCGTACACAAACCGAGGGGGATTACTCAGCGCTGGACAGACAAACAGTTAGATCCCCTGCCCCCGCCTATCAGGCACCCAGTCGCCAGCCCACAGAGAAATACGCAGGTATAGACCAAGACGATCATCTGCATCCTCAAAAAGAATGCATCAGATCTCTTATATAACCCATGTCTTTCTCCGGAACTTAGGAAGTAGGCAGGAGAAACATACATACACAAACACGAAGGTGCATTACTATATGTGGTCGGGCAAATACCCTGATTTCCCACAGTAGATGCACAGAACATTACACAACAATGTAACGACACAAATTTGCCTCGACTTATATCAAGAGAATGGGAACCACCTGGAGTAAAATCGAAGGAGAAGCACAGGACAGGAGTCGCTGGAGGTCTCTCATCGACGGCCTATACCCGGGTAGGGGTGACAGGCGTAAGTAAGTATAGATGAGAATTGTACACAGAATTGATGCATTCTTTTTGAGGATGCAGATGATCGTCTTGGTCTATACCTGCGTATTTTTCTGTGGGCTGGCGATTGGGTGCCTGATAGGCGGGGGCAGGGGATCTAACTGTTTGTCTGTCCAGCGCTGAGTAATTCCCCTTGGATTGTGTACAATTCTGCCAGCGCTAACCTCACCTATCTGGTTTGTGAGTAAACCAATATCGGCACAAAGGGGACTCAGGGAAAACTTCTCATGGGTGAGGTGGAATGCGTATGGGTCTTTTCCGATCGCAGAGAGCCTATATTGACCAAAACTCAACTGATCTGGTATCAGTATCAGCCCACTTAATCAAATTTCAAATACAAACGACTTTGAATTTCCAAAAACTACAGTAGCTCGCTTGAGCTTGCCCTTAGCACCACGTGAATGTTCTGTGTTTATGTATGTGTGTGAGTGAATGCGCGTGTTTCACGTGAGCGTGCTTGTTGGGTTCAGTTCGCGGCGGCGCTTGAGCCGATTTTCAATTGGGATAAAGCGCCTATTTAATGCGCTTATTATTATTATTATTATTATTATTATTATTATCTGAACTAATGTCTGACACGAATTCTACGGATGGACTTTTTTAAAACTAGGGCCTGTGTACGTTCAGTGATGCCTAGAGCATTATAATACTCAATTACGAGTATAATTAATTACGCGTTGAGTAACGAGTTTCTCATGGCGGTACAGTTGCGTTGTTTCAATAACCTGAACTTTTGGGTCCTCTAGTTCCGGTATTGTGTCTGTAGGCCTGGCTCGACAGGTAGTTTAGATTTTCGGAGGCAACTCTGCGGGTGAGCCCTCGCACGCACGTTACACACTCAACAGTAAAACCACACTGGTTGTCACCCTGGATTCGCTACCGGATTAAGCGGTAGCGAATCGAGGGAGACAACCAGTGTGTAGCAGAATATAACTATTTAGACCTAAATCAGTGTGTCTTATTATGACTGTGTGTACCGTGCTTGGGAGGGCTAACTCGCAGACGCCGTATCATTGTCAGTATTTTGGTATCAACCAGCGCACACCCGTCAAGAGCCTGCCTGTGTTGGGCCCAAGCGCAAATAAGGCATGGTTGCGTGTGTGAACATGGACTGAATAAATGTGTCATTGTCTGTCAGTGTTTGTAGTGTCTGTGTCAGTTTTCGGACCTTATGACTCTATGCAGTAGGTCCAAAATCACAGACATACACTGACATGTGTGCATCAACGATCGATTCCAAACGTATATTTCATATACAGATGAGGGGTGGGTGTGATGGCCGGCCCGGCAGTGGGTTAGTGGGTGCCGGCTAAAACTCGGTGACTCATGGTGGCGGTGGTGGACGTCATTGCCGGTCAGTGATCCCGTGCTATTTGCGGGAGTACTCCCCAGGCAGATCTACTCGGGCAGTACGCCGCACTGAGTACACTTCTATTCAAAGCCGGAGATGCTTTGCTTCTCATTTTAAACACTACCGCGTAACTGTTCAAAGAACTTCTGTAACAGATGGTTACGAAACGCTACACAGATCTAGCTATGGTTCAGTTTGGACGCAGGAGAATCCAGTTCAGCACACGTCGTCTTTATATCAACTTAACCTGACAATGACTCCACTCCGTTCTAGAAATACAACCCTATCATTACGAAAAACAGCTAGAATAGACTGACGCGCTAACGGCAGAGCAGAATAAATAAGAGCGATTACGCGTGTGCTTTTGCTTCGTGTCCAAACTGCTGTTAGAGTTCATTAGGTGCGGTGTTGACATGGCATAACGGCAAAGACAAATGATGCTGAAACTTGTCTTCAGATTGATGCGTAATGGTACTTTAACCCCTCCCCTGCCACTGTACGTACAGTTTTGTTTCTGAAATCTTTGTTCTTTCAACGACCCAAAGACACCATTAACCCTCTAAGGAATAGGGATATCCTCATGAGCCCCCGCGACTGCGGGGGCTCATGAGGATCTGTGTCTCTTGCGGTCGGGTTGTGTTCAGTTTTTTCTTGGCAGTGAAGGGGTTCAGTAATAGAATGAGTGTGCGCTTGTGGCGGAGAATTTCCCAAATGGGTCTGCCGTCTGGGGACGGCGATTCTTCACTGAGTCTATCCTGGCTGAATTCATGCACTACCGCCGACTTCAGTCATGGCCATGGTATTGACCGCCATTCTCGTTCAGTCTTAGTGAAACACTGACCTTCAGCGCCCGGATAGACTAACGTTGAGGTTGGCAGGAGGACCCACCCGGACTGTCCGGTATGGCGGGCCAGCTCCTGTCGGCAGATGATCCATCCGGTCCAGAACAGGCTGGGTGACGTTCCGCGTGACCTGCCGCGGCTCAGAAGTACTGAACCGACAAAGAGACCGTGACATACCGCCACTTTGATGGCAGTCTTCCGTCATACCTTTCCGGCCTCCAATCTAAATACTTACCAGCCCCGGCTCTCGCTTACTGCGTTTCTCAAAGTTCCAAAGTGTCATCTCAAATCTGCCGGTGAACGCTCTTTCAGATGTACTTCTCCATTAATTTGGAATTCCTTCGGCCCGGCAACTGAGCTCAGAAATGCCTCCACTGACTGACCTTTACGCAGTTCAAAGCAAAGTTAAAAACTTCCTTTATAAGTCTCGCAGACTTTCGTGCAATTTCTACGGTATTTCTGTACACCCCCCCCCCCCCCCCTGCAGACTCTGTGTGTGTGCAGTGCCGTGTAGTGTGTGGCAGTGTGTGTGTGTGTGTGTGTGTGTGTGCTCTGTGTGTGTGTCGGTGTGTGATGTGTGTGTGTCGTGTGTGTGCGTGTCAGTGCCGGTGTGTGTGTGTGTGTGTGTGTGTGTGTGTGTGTGTGTGTGTGTGTGTGTGGAGTCAGTGTGCAGGTGTGTGCCGGTGGGTGTGTGTGTCAGTGTGTGTGTGTATGATAGTGTCGTTGTCTCGTTTTCGCCTGCGCATTGAGTTATAATATAAATATGAAAACTTTTATGCGCTATATAGGCCCACCATGTATTTTTGTTGTTGTTAGAAGTAGTGGAGCGGCGAGCCGGCTGAGCCTCTACCGGTGTCTACTCAGTGACATTTTCCGGCCTTGGCCGTGACTGACTCAAGATCTCATGCAGAGAAATACAACACGAGCTGTCGGTGTTGGTATTATTGTTATTTTTTTTTTAATGTAGCAAGACCAGATTGCACATTTGCATGTCGTATAGCGGAACAGAGCCGGTTTCACCCTTCGGTACGATCTCTCAAGGGACGCAATTGTGATTTCTCTTGTTTTTCAGTGCAGTTATCTCCCGTACTGTGGCGTTCGTCAACAAAGAAACGCGCCCGGCCGCGTATCGCTGTAGTTGTGCCTGAGAACGCACTGTGACCAACCAAGTAGACCTATTGCATTGTTTTATCACAGGATAACGTATTTTAAATGAACTTTCAGTTTTAGCTGCATGCATCGTGAAGATGAGCGGAAACGCCCTTTTGATCTTGGGGCGGTTCAGTCTAGCGGCTTCTCTCCGACGGTCGGTGATCAGTCTAATGACCACAAGGCTAATCGCTACGTTGACCCGAAACTTATGCTGTCACGTGCGGACTTGTTGATTTTGTTAGTATATTTTACTAGATTCCCAGCCGCGGATCAGAATTCGCGGAGCGGCGGGCTGAGTCGTAGGCTACTACATGTCTACTAAGTGACGTTTTCAGTGGTCTCTCTTTGCCGTGACTCAAGATCTCATGCCGCGCGGCCGGAGACCCCCCCCCCCCCCCCCACCCCCCCACCGCCCCACCGCCACGTAGGGACAGTCTGTTCAGTATATTAAAGTTGGTCACTGAACTGGAATAACTTAAAAAGGATGCAACTTTTTTTCCCTTTCTCCAATATACGGGGTGATGATACTTAACTGAAGAAATGAAATGGGGAGAAATAAGGAGTGGGTGATGCCCTAAGTAAAAACATAAAATCCTTAATTTTTTTTGTTTTGTTCTGTTTCAGTGCCTGCTGATCCCTCCGGTGTGGGCAGCTCAAGCCAGGACACCAGGTTGGAGGGTAAGACAATAAAAATTGAACAAACTTAACCCCTTCGCTGCTGAGAAAAAGTGAACACAATCCAACAGCTAGACTAAGATTAGATCTTCTTGAACCCCAAAACTTGCAGGGGCTAATGAGGATCTATGCATTTTGCTGACACAACTTTGAATCCTTGAATGGATGGTGCACTTTGGTGTTAAATTTATTTTCAGAGATTTCATAAATATAATTTATGTCCACAAGCAGTGAAGGGGTTAACTCATTCGCGCCAGCCGCATCTGGATGTGCGGCTTATGCCGTGCATCTGGATGCGGACGCGCAAATGAGTTAATGAACTCTATAACAACAACAAAAAAGCAGTGGGAGGTGGATGATGGTGTTTTATATTGCTATCATCACCAAGGTATGTCATTTTGATAAATCAAATGCATTCAATTTCAAGTAAATAATAATGAGTACTTGTATAGCACCTAACCTTGGATTAGAGCTCTAGGTGCTTAACAAAAGCTAATTGTACACAAATAACTAATTGCAAAAACGCAATTTACAAAAAGTATTTATAACCATTTTTTTAATTTAAAAAATACAACGTACTATATAAACAATCTATAAAGTCACCATTCAAAAATACATATCTTTCATTCATGAGAGGTGCTACGCTTATATGAACTCATACTCGCACTCACGCACACACAGACACACACTAATACAAATAGAGATAGAGATGACTTCAACATAGCAGGTCTGTGACAAAAGTCATTCATAGCAAATGCCCCCAATACGGACAGTAAGTGCCAAATATCAGGGTATATTCAAACCAAAATGAAGAGTCTTACATTCTTCAGTCTTGTATATTGATTCACCTTTTTTTAAAATTTCAACAAGCTGAACTTCAGCTTTTTAAAAAGCAGAATTCAGCTTTTTGTTTTGGATAGAACAGTCCTGTCAAAAATAGTTAAGTACGAGTAACTCAGTCTGCAGATGTGATGTGGCTATAATCCATGCCAACAAGAGACATAAATCTCATGAGCCCCTGCATCTCTTGTTGGCATGCATTGTAGCCATATCACATCTGCAGACTGAGTTACTCGTACTTAACTATTTTTGATGGGGCATAGCTAGTACTAAAGCTAGCCCATGGACCATTTTCAGTCATTTCATGTTTTTTTTTTTTTTTTTTTTTGCACCATCACCCATGAAGAGACAAATGAACGGAAAGATTTTGAGAACAGAATTTGAAAGAAAACAATTACGCTTTCCGTATCATGCTGGGGGGTCATAGTTTTACAGATTTGGGCCTATTTTGACACTAGTTAACAGTAATACTTTTAAACCACTTTAGGCTAGATGATAGATCAGGCACAGGCTTGTTCCCTTGATGGAGCTGTTTGAACTATTGATATGAACATAACTAAGTTTCACGTCATCACGTAGCCCAAGGTATGCCAGATGACTCATGGGGCTAACCACTTCTCTGCCAGTGGATGTAAAATGATGTCTTTGAATGTGAGGCAAATTCAACACTAAATAATCATATATCCAAGGGGGGAGCTGGTTAGCTCAGGTGGTAGAGCTAGAGTGTTTGACTCTCGTCCAAAAGGTTATGGGTTTTTAGCTTGGGTAAAAATTTGTTCACGCCCGTTTTCGGTGTCCAGTCTTTGAAATCACCTTCGTGGTGGACAAAAGACGTCCAGCCCTAAACATTAATGTTTCTATCTATCCAAGGAAGACTGATGTGAATAGGGTCAGCAAGAGGCAAAGAACCTCATGAGCCCCCGCATCTGCGGGGGCTCATGAGGTTCTTTGCCTCTTGCAGGTGAGTGGTGTTGTTCACATTTGCTTCCAGCAGTGAACAGGTTAATACAAATTAAATTTGCTATCAATATCATTATGAAAAGTTCTGCTGGGCACAACTAGCCTTTTGTGACACATCTTGTATCATTCATATCTTAGATGGAGAATATACATTTACCTGTGTGCGCTAGACTGTGATTTTGCACCATGTGGCCTGGAGCTGTAAGGTCAAAATCACAGACCAGATACATTTGAAATCAAAGGTGTAAAAATGTGTGATGTTTCAGATATACTGGTATGATATGCGGTTAACGGTGCTCTTAGCTTTTAAGTCTCTGGCAAACAAGATTTTATAAAAATGATATCAGACTTGGCAGACATTTTGGAGACGTAGGAAATGCCAAAGATTGAGATATGGATGATTTTGTTTGAGATGAGTAATACTTTCTGACGCTAGTGAAGTAAATTTTTCACAAAGGTCCTGATAAAAGGCTTAGAATAGAAACAGACACACGGCTGATCCTAAGGCTGAATGATTGCGATAGCATCAAAACTTTTGTTTTTGTTTGATCGTCAGGTCTGCTTTGCCGCAAGTGCCAATATTTTTTTTCGACTGAGAAGATAAATGCTTAGAGTTTGTGATGAATCTGTTAGAATCAGTCATATTTTAACCCCTTCATTGCTGAAAAATTCAACACACCCAACTGCAAGAGATGAAGGCAAATGAGGATCTATATCTTTTGCTGAAACACTTTGTGTCTATGTTGTTGATTTTATGGCGTGGGATATTAGATGTTGAATTGACAATAATTTTAATAACAGTTTAACCCTTATCATTCAGAATACATCAGTGTGTAAAATAAGTTTGACGAAAATAGTTCAAGGGTAGTGCCAGAAGATCTTGGCACCTCTAGGCGCCAAGCTATTCTGGCATCACCCTTGAACTAACGCTATTGGTCTATATCCTTATCTGTAAATACTATAATGTAGCTTGCATATTCCAGGTTAACACATTCGCCGACAGGATTGTGTTAACCCATATCATACTGAGGCTAAAAGCTATGGCAGTGTACAAATTTGAAGCTTGTAGCCTCAGTATGATATGGGTTAACACAATCCTGTCGGCGAATGTGTTAACCTGGAATAACTGTCTCAGTTTGAGGACCAACAGAAAAAGATATTGGTTAGCTAGTGACATAGATTATAATGAGCCCTTGCGACAAGGGGGAGTCGTGGGAATGAATATCTCTTGCAGGTGGAAAAAAATGGAACGAGGGGGGGCTGTAGTGTGTGTGTTTGGCGCTTAGCTTGGTAATTGAGTAGATGGGTGAGGCTGGTCTTGCTTTGATAGAGCATCAGTGTACATGTACATTGTCGGGAAATTGTTTTGTATCCGAAGCTACTGACGTTGTTTGTGTGAGATTTAACCCTTTGGGTAGCTTTTTAAGTCGTGATGATTCCTGTAAGAATCATCGCCACTAAAACCGCTACTGACACGCAGAGGGTTAACACTAGCAGTCTTGTTTTGCTGTCTTGGTTTTGTCACTTTATTCAGTCCCCCTTTAGATTCTTTGGCTTTTTATGAAGGACCACCGTGAGCAATGCCCAGCAATTCACAGTGTTACGTCACACAACACACACTAACAAAACACACAGAGCCCTAGGTAAGAGGCTGAAATTTCTAAGTTGGGAGTTGTCCTCTGAAGATGAAATATGTTTGTCATTTATATGATAGACTGACCTTGATAGTTCAAGGATGGTGCCAGAATAGCTTTGTGCCAGAGGTGCAGAGCTATCCTGACACCACCCTTGAACTATCAAAAAGCATCATGGTTGATCTGTCGCATAACTCTGGCACCAAGCTATTCTGGCACCACTTTTGAACTGTCATGATTGGCCCATCTCCAGTTGTGGTGTATCAGAGCTGAATTGGCTAAAGTCTACAGTTTGCTGGCCTAGGACAGTATGCTGATAGTGCTCGAACATCTTACTTCCTTGCACAATGTTATCAGCTTTCAGCTATTTTTAACTCAACATCACCTTGATGTAAGCATTAAACTTTGCAAAGATAATCTAAACCCAGGTAAAATTTAAGTACGCGCACAAGATGTTGGATGCATTTAAATTTGGCCGCATCGTTTTCATATTTGAAATCTTAACACGGTCTAGCTGACAACATCAGTCAACATGAAAGATATATTGCAACATCATACGTGAAATATTTTTGAAAGGCTGATTACGGATTGCAGACCACCCAGAATAGAGGCAGGTCTGAGGGTGGATTGGTGTGCCGGATTTTTTTTTCACCTCAAACTAAGTTAGCCCCCATATGCGTGTTCACAGTACCAGTGGCTGCATGCAACAATGGGTTAAAAGTGTGTATGTTACCATAGATAGGTGGTTTACCCCCTTGACTGCGGAGGGAACTGAACCACCACTCAACTACAAGAGGTGTAGATCCTCAAGAGCCCCTTCAGTTGCAGGGGCTCATGAAGATCTATGCCTTTTGCTGAAGCCACTTTGTATGCCAAGCAAATCCCAACATTGGAAGAAAACTAAACTAGGAAAGACAATTACCACACAGTTTATTAATATTTTCAAAACAGATGCTTGGCGGGCACCCTTTTAATCTGGATTTCACTTTGTATGCTGTTTTCTTTTGACATTTGGAGATCTTGGACACTGAATTTACAGTGATTTCAAAAACACAATATGGGTCCACTGGCTGTGAAATGGTTAAGATTGCAATATTTACACAAGTACCTGAGGCAGTTTCACTTGCTTAGGACTTGAACTTTGACATGTGTGAGACAGCTGATTGCCTGGTCCCTCAGAATTGTATGCCAGTTTGTGACGTGGGACCTCACAGTCCTGGTGCAACACTTAACCCTTTTAGCCCCAACGACTATGTACCAGCTGCAGGAGATGGCTTGACCATGGTAATTCAAGGGTAGTTCTAGATTAGCTTGGCGCCTTCAGGCGCCAAGCTAATCTGGCACAACATTTGAATTATCATAGTCAAGCCATCTCTAACTGTAGGGATCCAGAGTTAAAAGCGTTAAACTATTAAGACCCATGCATCACTCACGTTGGTGTTATGGTGAATGTGTTGGGTGATGGAACCCTCAGGGGTCAAAGTAGGTGGGTCAGTACAGGCTGGATCTTCCATTACATTTTAGAACAGGCACCTGTTTTTTTTTTAGCTGACATGCCGCAGGCACAGCCAGCTCATGCATGTGCCACTGGGGGTAGCTTTGGTACTGTGGCGCTCATGTGAACCTGTGCCCCATGCGGATCTATTCAGTGAAGGGGGCTGTTTCACTTGACCAAACACAGGCATGGCTCCTCCATGTGGAGTTTGCTCCTGTTAGGGTTCCGCATTAGAATTTAAACCTTTTCAGTTGCATCCATGGAAGGGGCTGTGTCCAAACTCGCCAAGAAAATCAAACAGGAAGGGGTGGGTGGCACAGCTTCTCCATGTCAAGGCACCGACTGGGGGCGACTCGTTGGGAATCTATGCCTTTTTCCAGTAAGCATGAAAAGCCCTCTGGGAACCACCTGGAGTAGAATCGAAGGAGAAGCACAGGGCAGGAGTTGCTGGAGGTCTCTCGTCGACGGCCTATACCCGGGTAGGGGTGACAGGCGTAAGTAAGTAAGTGAAGGCGCCAGGCTAATCTGGCACTACCCTTGAATTATGGTCGATTCATCTCCTGTAACTGGTACTCGGCATAGCCGTCAAATGACGCATCCAAAATCTGGGAAATGCGGCCGTGGGCTTAAATGTGTTAAGGCGTCTACTGCCTAGGCTCATGAGAATCTATGGTTTATGCGAGTCTGCAGATGGGGGCCGCGCGAGGGTCTGGTACCTGTGTCCTCAAAGCACATGCCGCGGCTGCGCTTGTCTTATCCGACCAATCACAGCCCCTCCCAGCGGAGGTGGCTACCCGAGATAGCGGAGTTTTATGTGTTGGGTGCAGCGGATAAGAATCGCTCTGGCAAGGTGCCGCCATATCGGGGTATGATAGCAACGAGTCAAGTGTGCCCCCACATCTATGCAGAGTACACAACATGTATAACCTCATCGACCCTCCCCAATCTGCAACTGAGAGACACAGAGTCACACAAGCAACACTGCTGTACCTATTCCAGACTCGTCCATCTCCCCACATTATGCAGAGTACACATGTATAACCTCATCGACCCTCCCCAGTCAGCAACAGACACAGAGTCACACGAGCAACTGCTGTACCTATTCCAGACTCGTCCATCTCCCCACATTATGCAGAGTACACATGTATAACCTCATCGACCCTCCCCAGTCTGCAACAGACACAGAGTCTGCTGTACCTATTCCAGACTCGTCCATCTGCAGGAGGCACAGATTTTCATGTCGCGGGGGCTCGTGACCTCCAAGCAGACATCAAGAGACTGGGAACCACCTGGAGTAGGATCGAAGGAGAAGCACAGGACAGGAGTTGCTGGAGGTCTCTCGTCGACGGCCTATACCCGGGTAGGGGTGACAGGCGTAAGTAAGTAAGTAAGTAGGGGCTCGTGAGGACTGATTTATACCTTTTGATGAAAAAGTTCGGCTCCAGCTGTTCCTTTTCGTCTGAGTGTTTTTTTTTTCTTCCGGTTTAACCCTTTTAGCCCCAAGGTCCCATTTCTCAACTTTTGGAGGTGTTGCCTAACGACTGTGTACCAGTTGCAGGAGATGGCTTGACCATGATAATTCAAGGGTAGTGCCAGATTAGCTTGGCGCCTGAAAGCGCCAAGCTAATCTGGCACTACCCTTGAATTATCATGGTCAAGTCATCTGCTGTAGGGATCCGGGACTAAAAGGGTTAACCCATTTAACCTCACGGCCCCATTTCTCAAAAGCAACCTAATTTTAGAGGTGTCAAAACGACTGTACCAGTTGCAGGAGATGGATCGACCATGATAATTCTAAGGTAGTGCCTTATTAGCCTGGCGCAAAATTATGTCTTTCAGTGAAACCAGGGCAAATTAGAAATCGAATGAGCCCATTAGACCAAGAAACACAGGTATGAAAAGTGTGTCAGAAAGAGGCAACAAACTGGAAATGGATCAAAATGAAAAGAAAAGGGGAGACTGCACACTTCTCTCCCCTGACAATGCTCTTACCTACTTTACTTTGTAAACTTTCTGGAAATGGATCAGCCGTGAGTTTTGAAAGACTATTGTCCGGTTAGCTTGGTGCCTCAGTCCTCCCTACGCCAAGCTGAGCTGCTGGTATCTTTGGACTTGCGACTGATGGAAGGGGCGGGGGGGGGGGGGGGGGGGGGGGGGGGGGGGGGGCTCATGCCTCTTGCTGAAACTACTTTGTACCGTGTTCCTTAGATGGCTGAGGCTCTGGTGTTGAATTAACCCTTTTAACCTCAAGGTCCCACAACTCAAATTTTGGAGGTGTTGCCGCCTAACGACTATGTACCAGTTTTAGGAGATGGATTGATCATGATAATTCAAGGGTAGTGCCGGATGAGCTTGGCGCCTTCAGGCACCAAGCTCATATGGCACTACCCTTGAATCATCATGATTCCATCTCACGCTGCGGGTCCTGGGGCTAGATGGCTTGACTGAGATTTCAGATACGCGATCTGCGTCCACTGATGGTGAAGGGGTTAAGGGCATCAGCGAAGCGCAAACAGAAGGCTAAACGATGGGTCAAACCTGATACTCATTTGACCTCTCCAGTTGCCAAAGAGCCCCAGCCATCATAGGAACGTGCATTCAAAAATGGTGTCAGCAAGAGACACAGATCCTCATGTAGCCCCCGCAACTGCGGGGGCTACATGAGGATCTCTGTCTCTTGCAGTTGATTTGCCTTTCAGTTTTCTTAGCAGAGAGGCTAGCTGAGCATTTTTTTTTTTCTCAAAATGGTTCTTGGAATGTTATTAAGATGTTTGTTTTTTTCAACTTGATTTACACTTGGTGTAAGCCTTTGTGGGCAGACTCCAGTAAGGAAAGGCTATTCATAGGTCGACTACAGCTGATATTAGCCCGATGGTCTTTTGCTTTCTGGCAAGGGGGCTACACCAGCACCGGTCTTATCTGGTGGAGAACGCTTATCACCCCGTTAACCGCACTATCTCTGGTTGCTGGGTCCAACCGATCGGCAGAGCCACCATCAGCAGTTTTTGTGACCATTGATATAGGGGGCAGACTATCTTCATTGAAGATTTGGAAATTTATGACACGCTATGCGAAAGGTGTTCCCCATGTATTTTTTTTAATACCGCCCGTCGCGGCGCGGAGAGGCATGGAAAATGGAAACCACTGCACAATCAGGCGGGGATAAGCAGGGAGAGATAAGTACTGGGGCCCTGCCTGTCTCAGGTGATAAGATAAGGTCCTTTAAATGTTATGACTCGACTTGTTGCTTTTTTTTTTTTCTTTGGGGGAGGCGGGGGTGGGGGTGGGGGGGGGGGTGTTTATGTCCTGTTTGATGAAGGTAGATTAATCGCCCTGTGAATGCATTACTGGTACCTGTCTAGAGTACAGGTGTCACATGTGCACTGGGATTAACCCGTTCAGTGACAGCTGACGCAGATTGTGTTTCTGCAGTCTTTGTTAAATCAACACCGAAATACTCTAGCTGTTTCAGAAACATGGGTTAAAAGTGGTGTCACCAAGAGGGATAGATCCTCATTAATGCCGGCACTTGCGGGGGCTCATGAGGATTTATACCAGGGGCGGATCTGGGGAGGGGGTGGGAGGTCCAGGGGTTCCGATCGCCCCTCGGCCCCCTCCCGGCCCAAGATTCTTTAAAATGCTATAACAAAGTCCCTTTTTGGGGGTGTTTGGAATTTCTTCCCCCCCCCCCACCTCCTCCCCCGTTGTTTGATATTTAGGCGAATGATGAAAGTCTTAACAGCATATGGCGCCTCCCCCTCCCCCTCCCAGCTTTTCGATTTTTGGGCCCCTGGAAGCAAATTTTAGCATCGTGGAGGCCTTTTTGTATCAGGCCGAAGGTCCCAAACAAAAATTTTGGACGACCCTTCCCCCCCCCCCCCACCCCCCGAGGTAACTGATCCGCCCGTGTATCCCCCCTCCCCCCCCCCCCCCCCGAGGTAACTGATCCGCCCGTGTATACCTCTTGCAGTTGGGTGGTGTTCAGATTGTCTTGGCCCTGACCGGGTTGCATGTTCTAACTCTGTGCCTGTGACCTGTTTGACGAAGGTAAATTAAATGGCAAGAGGACAATGGAAAGTTGCTTGATGCAAGATCAAGTGTCTGGCCTGATAAGGCCGGGACACAACTACACCAGGGTGATAAGGGACACAACTGTGCTGGATAAGGGGCCTGCAACTCTCACTTGTTAGCATCTAGCATGCTCAAACTTTCTGGAGGGCTTGATAGTGGTCTCCCCGCCGGTTCCATGGTCTGCAAGAGGCATAGATTTTCATGAGCCCCTGCAGCTGCAGGGGCTCATGAGAATCTATGCCTCTTTCAGATCATGTAACAGCCTTACTATTGCATTTCAGTTCCTCCTATAAAGGAAATTACGGTCTAATGCTGATAAGGCAGAACCCTGTTTTTGGATGTGCCAGTTTTGCCGATAAGGTTAAAAGTTGTGCATATTGCCTTGGGCTGGGTGTCTGGTGAACTTTGGCAGATCCTGCCGCCAGGAGGCATACGGAGTCAAGACCATAGTTCTGTATTGTAGCGTTTAAACAAGAGTGTGTATTGTTGTTATGACTCTGCAGTTGTTCGTTGACATTTGTATGATGGTTCATGAAAATTGGCTGTGCGAACTGTCATGATTAATCTGCTGTGTCCGGCAGCTGGTATTTAGTCATGACATGGATATTTGGAAGGTTGATATGACATGGATATTTGGAAGGTTGATCTAAAATTGGCTTGCAGCTGTTAACCCATTTAACCCCATGGCCGCATTTTCACAAAATTTAAAGGTGTCTCCTAATGACTGTACCAGTTGCAGGAGATGGATCGACCAGGATACTTCAAGGGTAGTGCCAGATTAGCTTGGCGCCTGACACTGCGGTCAGGCGCCAACCTAATCTGGCACTACCCTTGAAGTATCCTGGTCGATCCATCTCCTGCTGTACTGTGTTCCGTCAGTCGCCAAGCTAATCTGGCACTACCCTTGAAGTATTCTGGTCGATCCATCTCCTGCTGTACTGCGTTCAGGCTAAATGGGGGTGGTAAGGTTGATCCAATATTGGCTGGCAGCTCATTAGGTCATTAGTGTGAGTAATAGTCTTGTCATTGCTCATATCAAATTCATATCATTAGTGCGAATAATGTTCGTGCCAACAGCACATCCTACTAATGTAAGTGATGAGGCAAAGTGCATTCGTTACCTTGGGCACTGGCCATTGCCCTGTAAATCAGCGTATTAACCCTTTTAGCCCCAAGGTCCCATTTCGAACATTTTTGGAGGTGTTGCCTAACGACTGTACCAGCTGCAGGCGATTGCTTGACCATGATAATTCAAGGATAGTGCCAGATGAGCTTGGCGCCTTCAGGCAGCTCATCTGGCACTACCCTTGAATTATCGTGGTCAAGCCATCAACTGATGTAGGGATCCGAGGCTAAAAGGGTTAACTTGGTGATCTGTCTGCATGCTGTTTTGCAATCGGATGATTGTTTTCCAAAGTGCATTTCTATTTTGTAACAAATCTGATTTCTCACCTGCTTCATGCGTGTGTCAGTCAATAGGTAAAAACAATGCTTTTGCATATAAGGGATGTATATGATTGTCTTGTTCTTTACCTGCCTATTTTTCTGTGGGCTGGCGATGGGTGCCTGATAGGCGGGAGAGGGGTGGGGGGAGGGGGGCAGGGGTCCAGCGCTGAGTAATTCCCCGTGGTATGCGCTCAATGCTTTTGCAGTTTGCTTCAGTGGTCTATGTACATCTGTCATTATTTAATGGAGAGACACATTGAGAGAAATGAAATGGAATTTTATTTCTCAAGGATAAATGATTAGGTACAGAGACTTTATTTCATTCATACACACACACTCAAACATTCACACACGCACATGTGAGGAAGAGAGGGAGCTGAAAAAAAGGCGTTTACGAGAGTCTCAAACACTGGCCATGGTCCATGTGGACCATTTCTGCTTTGTGGGAACAGAACCCGTGTTTAGTTAGAATATCACAAAGTGGGCGTTTTACGTCATAAAGATGACACACTGAGATAAAGGACTTGCCAACAGTACATCACAGGTGATCGTGTTGTTTTATTTGGAAATGATTGGCAATATAAAATATCTTTTATTGCAATAGGACAAGACTGAAATATATAAAACACAAACTATCGCTTATTTGAAAATGGCGATACTGTAACATAAGCACATTTTATTGGAAACTAGCATGACTGAAGATTCTCGCGCCAACTATATTGGCAGATGCACTGCAAGATAACCACTCATTTCTGATTCAATGGTATTATGTTATAGAAGTGACCAAGTGTAATATGTCCACCTGTAATAGGCTACCAGTTTTTCAAAGTCTCTTAATTCATTACATCCTGATGATGAAATTATCTTCATTTTTTTAAAAAGATATCCTCTTGAAGTCTACAAATCAGATCTGGAGACAGATTGACCATAATAGTTCAAGGGTGGTGTCAGAATAGTTTGGTGCCTACAGGCGCCAAGCTATTCTGGCACAACCCTTGAACTATCATGGTCAAGCCTCATCCTGTCATAGCATGTCAGGCTTTATGGGTTAAATGTTCCTTGTCGTACTGTTTTGTACTGTGTTCGGCCTTACTCTTACCCGATTTTGTGACAGAAACACATGCACTTCCAGTTTCGCTTTGTCCAGCAGTCGACCATTTCTGCCCAGTTAAGACAAATGACAGTGATTCCATTTTTTGGTGAAAAGCAAGAGTCCCATTCTGTGAAAATGAAAATCGCGCTTTTCACAAGAAATGGAGACAGGTTGCCCAGTTGTCAGATACGTTTTGGCCCAGGTATCAAATTGCATCCCGCATTGTTGTTGCATAATGTTAATATCCTGGCCTGAATTTATATCGGATGAAATACACCAGATAGTATCCTTAGACACAGTGGAATTTGCAATGAGGGGAATCTCACTTCTTTTTAGCATATTTTTGTATCAGCAGCAGACTTCATTTGTGTAGTTTTTTATCAGTCTGATGAATCAAATTGAGGCTGCTCTGCCAACAAGAGGCATATATTCTCATGAGCCCCTGCAGCTGCAGGGGCTCATGGGACTCTATGCCTCTTGCAGTAGGGTCAGTTGGTTTGAGGACTGGCGTAAAGAAATTCAATATTGGTGGCATAGATGCTATCCGTTACGGATCATTATTTGTCAAGTTGCCCCGTTTATTACTCAGCAATCGGTATCAGTAAATCTATCATGTGTTATGCAAATGCAGCCATGTCGTAAAAAACGCAGAGGTATTGGCGTGAGAAAGGTTAGTGTCGTATGTGTGTGTGTCAGTGTGCATGTGTGTGGGTCCTGTGTGTGTATGCATGTGTGGGGTCCTGTGTGTGTGTGTCTTTGTGTGCCCTTGTGTGGGTCTCCGTGTGTGTGTGTGTGTGTGCGTATGTGCCTTTGTGTATATGTGCCTGAGTGTATGTGTGTGTGTGTGTGTGCACGCGTGGGGGGGGGGGGGGGGAGGGGTGGGGGGAGGGCGCAGTGTGGGTGGACGCAGTGTGGTTGGAAAGAGATACGTTTGCATGTAGGTAAACCACCTGTACATTTTAACCCTCTCCCCAAGGTCCCATTTCTCAAATTTAATTTTGGAGGTGTTGCCTAACGACTGTGTACCAGTCGTAGGAGATGGATTGATCATGATAATTCAAGGGAAGTGCCAAATGAGCTTGGCGCCAGAAGGCGCCAAGCTCGTCTGGCACTACCCTTGAATTATTATGATCAATCTGTCTCCTGCTGCAGGGTCCTGGGGCTAAAAGGGTTAACCCATTTAATGCCAGATGACGTGAACTGTATTTCTCGGCTTCGTTAATTCAACACAAAAAAACCTAGCTGTCCCAGGAATATGGATTCAAAGTGGTGTCAACAAGAGGTATAGATCCTTATGAGCCCCAGCAACTGCTGGGGCTCATGAGTATCTATACCTCTTGCAGTTGGGTGGTGTTCAGATTTTCTCGGCACTGAACGGGTTAATGTAGGTGTGTGTTGAACTGGAACACTGATACCTGAAAATATTTGATACTGTGCATGGTGTGTCAGTTTTCACGACACTTGATTATGAGCTGGTCTGTGATTTAGGACCTTGCAGCTGGCAGCTGCAAAGTGCAAAATCACAGCCCAGCACACAAAAATAATAGTCAAAGTATTATCATGATAACTGAATATTGCCAATTTTCCTGTTATGAAATGTATCAGTACAGTATCATAAAAAAAACAACTCCTAAAAACAACAGCTCCACAAAACAATGGGAATGCATTTTCACAAAACAACTGTAATGAAGAGATGAAAAATCTGTGCACACACACACACACACACACACACACACACACACACACACGCGCGCGCGCGCGCACAGACTACAAGCAAGCTCCATTGTTGCTATGAAGATTATTTGAGTGTGTCATTCTTTACTCGTGTTATGTCATTCTTTACTCGTGTGAACGTGCAGAAAATCATTCTTCCCTTTATTTAACTTCTTGAAGGCTGGCTGTCCCTTTACCTGTGTAAATTTCAGTTCTGATAAACGGATTTAAGTGAATGATAAGCAGAAATCAGGGTGTAGCCTAGTATGCCTGTGATGTACCTTTAAAGGTTGCTGATAACGGGCAGTCAAGGTGGTTTGTTGAGTTTCAAAAGTCTTAACTTTAATTGCATACCATCTGCAAATATCATAGATCCTCATTAGCCCCTGCTGTAGCAGGGGCTCATGAGGATCTGTGCCTCTTGCAGAATTCATCTATATCATCTGTATTTTAGATGGAGGAGTATTGTTTTTAAGGGTGTCTCATTCAGACTGTCTTCAAGAATCCATTGCATATGTGTATTTTGTTAACGGCCCTTTGCGTGTCGGCAGCAGTTTTTTGTCGCGATGATTCCAACAGGTGTTAGAATCCAGAATCATCATGACACAAACCGCTACAGATACGAAAAGGGTTAACAATGCAATGGTCATGCCTATTCTGTTGTTCGTTGGGGTTTTACGTCCCTCGGAGCCTACTGGCCATCAGAGATGGGATCTATTCATGTACATGGGTTGAGTTTGTTATACAAGCTATACCTTCACGCCCACGCCGCTGTTGAATACTCCTCCGTCCCGCCCGCCATCTCCCCCCCCCCCTACCCTCCCCCCTCCCCCTCCCACAACCTCCTGCCCACATACACACTGACACAAACATCGTGCACTATTGAATTGCACTTTCTCTGTCTCTCTCTTACATGCACACATGTGCATGCACACACACACTTACACACAAAAACACACGAACGTGTGCGCACGCGCACACACACACACACACTCTCTCTCTCTCTCTATATGTGTGTTGACCGAAACAGGTGGTCTTTACCATACATGTGTGATATCAAACCCAGATCAGTAGGCGTTTTTTTTATTGGCGGATTTTGCAGTCAGCTCATGTAGAACCTACGTAATGCCCTCTTTGTAGTCATATTATTTGTCTGTTCACACTTTCATGCACCACAAGGTGTGTGTTAACCCATATCATACTGAGGCTAGAAGTTTCAAATTTGTACACTGCCATATGCAAGCTACATTATAGTACTTACAGATAAGGATATAGACCAATGGCTTTAGTTCAAGGGTGGTGCCAGAATAGCATGGCGCCTAGAGGTGCCAAGCTATTCTGGCACTACACTTGAACTATTTTAGTCAAATTTATTTCACACACTGGTGTATTCCGCATGATAAGGGTTAATTATTAATATTACGTAAGTAACATTTTCAGGCATAAGGCAGTTTTTGTAGTCGTATGTTTCAGATGCCACTGAAAAAGCATTGTTCTACTCAATAAGTTGAGGGCCACCCTGAAAAAATAATTGTCATGATTTTAACCCATTACATCCTGAGGCTGATTTTTTTAAACAAAATTGCTTATAGTCCTATGAAGGCAACATTACAGATAAGGAGGCAGATTAACCAATTTATTTCAAGGGTAGTGCCAGAGTAGCTTGGTGCCTCAGGCGCCAAGCTATTTTGGCACCACCCTTGAACTATCATAGTCAAATTAATTTCATGAAGCAGTGTATCAGGATGAAAAGGGTTAAGTAAGCACAACCCTAAAGATTGTAAACTATGTCGGCAGAATTTTAAAATCTGACAAAGTTGTGCATATTTAAAATCATGGTCATTTTTTGGGTGGCCCTTATAGTCCAGCAGCTTTTCGCAATTTCTGCAGACTAAGTAGTTCGTCAAAAGAGTAACAATGGTTTGCAGGTACGAAACGAAAGTACTAATGCCATATAGTTTATGCATGGCAACAATATTTGTCCTTAGGATGGAGACATTTTTGTAGAAGTGTTTTTCGAAAGCTATTTTTCGATGTGAGGGAACCAGTCCTCGTACACCGCCCGGATAAGGTGCAAGACATTTTTTGTGCATAACATTGAAAATTTCAAGCATACAAGTTACAAGTTTATTCCAGTGAGTAAATTAAAATCATCAGCAAGTAAACATGCATACATATATACGATAAAATAAGTTTAAAAGTATTATTTTTAATGCGGTAAGCATAGTCGCGTCGCTAGTTTCAAAATGGCGGTCAGCGAGAAGCCTTCTAAAGAAGTCAATCAGACGCGCACGGTTGATGAAGCGTTACTTTGCTCCTGAATTGAAACAGAGATTATTATCGATTTGAACATCTTATCAACGTCAAATACGTTATTTTCCCTGGTCTTGAAAACAGCCTTTTCCATAGAACTCGGTCTTTTGTGGGAGGAAAGCATATCGAAAGTAAACTCCCTTTGTGCATGTTGTGCAATGTGTCTGCCGACCATCTTCAACATTCTTTGGCCGGATACAACATGCATGTTGTTCGTCTGTTTTTCAGCCTAACGGCTCTAAGTGCAGGTCTGCTCTTTTTTTAAATTTATTTTATTAGTGGAGATGGGATTTTTAACTGGTCAAGCACACTCGTATCCGACTGGTCTTAAGCACAAGCCAGGCAGAGTGAAATCCATCTCCGAACCGTTTCCATCAAAATCACCATGTTCAGCTAAACACCTAAATATAAAATTTTAGTTTTTGCAACCAATTCGCACTCAAGTACTCACAAGGACTCTTATGATTAAGCTTTATCAGGACTGCATGAGACACAATACAGATAGTAGCCCTCTCTATTATATTACATGTTTTATTTATTTTTATTGATTCATGTATGTATTCACTTACATATTTATTTATTATTTATCCTTTTAATTATGGATGGAAGGAATTCCTTGATGCACATGATCACTATAGTGGTATGGTAGTGGTCACCAAGGAGAGGAAATTTGTTTTCAATATGCATACATCTGTGCATATTCATAATCTATCCTTTACTCAACATGCATATTTATAGGTCCCAGGTATCCCCAACTTATTTTATTAATTTATTATTTTTTTGTTTGTTTGTTTGTTTGTGATGTATGTTTGCACATAAACATCAGCATAAAATGATTGATTGTACATTGTTTAACGTCCCGACAGCAACAAGACTTTCTCAGGACGTGCCTGCACTGCTTGTGAAAAAACTGATTAAAATAAATGTTACTGCTGCATAAAATAATTAATCAAGTTCCGAAACTTTGCTCAGCCATGACAGTTAAAACCAAGTGGTGTGGCACTCTTTTTCTTTTACAGAATGCAGCATAGGTTTTGAAGATAGCGTTTGTGTTGTGGGTTACGTTTTGTTTTGGTGCTGTGTTGTCGAAATGAAACGGGCAAAGCGATGGTAAAGTGAATGGAAATAAACGTGACAAACCTTTATCAAGCCGTAAAAATGCACACAGCAACTTGACACGTTTGCTTTTTTTTTTTAAACAAACAATCTTATGTAGAACAAATAAAAAAGAACCCGTCGGCACACAGAAATTCACGTCCGCAGAGGTCGTGGCGTCACGTGATGTTTTGATCACGTGATTTTGGGATACCTTATTGTTGCGAAACGATATTAATTTTGCGTTCAAGGCAAGCGTTTTCGTAATTGTTTCTTCTCTTAATATATCTAAGTGTGAAAATATTACTTTAAAAAATGAAATCCTTTTAAGTGACATATAGTGCATACTACCACTGAATACAGGAACAATGAGACCCGTGTAAACTACTGATCCCCTGTAAACATGCCAGACCAAAAAGGTGACTGCCAAGCGTGTAAACATGGCCGCGAAGGTCCTGGTTTCGTCTGCAGCCATACTGGAAACAAAATGTGCTACAGAAAAATGTCTCCATCCTCCGGCGGTTTAAAACGAGTGCGCACTGCTTTTATTCATACTAGACTTCATTTTGATATACCGAAACCTTTGTTACTCTCTAGAAAATCACTATCTCGTAAACGGCTGATCGTCTATGAAGGGCAGCTGCTAGACTATTAACCTATTTCATCCTGATACACCCATTGCTTGAAATAAATTTGACCCTGATAGTTTAAGGGTGGCGCCAGAATAGCTTGGTACCTGAGGCACCAAGCTATTCTGGCACCGTCGTTAAACTAAAACAATTGAGCTAGCGCCTAATCTGTGATGTAGCCGTCATAGGACAATAAGCACATTTGTTAAAAATGTTAAATCTTACACTGGATGTAATAGGTTATCTTACTGTGAGTAGTATACTATCATGACATCTGACTTTGTCATGAGTGAAGCTGACTGCATTTTCTTGTGTCTTCTGTTTCAGATGTCAAGCAGGAAATCTTGTCGGACCAGGCAGACAACAGTGAGGGTGACAATATGAAGGCGCTGGGAGGGGCCTCTGCCAATCATGGGTCCCCTTACTCTAACACGGACTCCCCAGATCACATTGATGTCGGCAGCGAAAACGCACACAGTCCCCGAACCTGCTCTTCACCCCCACCACCGAGATTATCACCGCAAAATTCAGAGTCCTCTCAGATTGGCATGACATCGCCGGAGCGGGTGAGGGTCAAGGTGGAGAGGGACCTCAGGGAAGCAGGTTGCCATGACAGTGAGCTGGTACATGCCGGGAGCCCCCAGGCGATGGACGGTCAGTCGGTCACACAAGGGCTGGTTCGACATCTTCAGCTTCCCAGTGATGTTCTGTATTTGAAAGTGAGTAGAAAATAGTAAACTTTGGATGGAATAAAATGTGCAGGACAGAACAATTGTTGTTAATAATACATGGTATTTATATGGCACATTTCTCATATTTATAATATAACTCAATGCGCAGGACATAACCGCGAACTGAAGCCAACAAGCACACTCACGTGAATCACGCGCATTTCCTCACACACTGTACATAAACACAGAACATTCACATGGCGCTAAGGGCAAGCTCAAGCGAGCTACTAAAGTTTTTGGCGATTCAAATCGTTTATATTTGAAATTTGATAAGTGGGCTGAAATTGATACCAAAGTCGTGGGGGAGGAAAGAGCCAGAGTACACGGAGAAAGAACCCCCGACAGTCCGCCCGAATTAATGGGACACTTACTAGAGGAGAAAATTCCGACGCTGGAGCCAGGTATCGAACCACGCACCTCTTGCATTGGTGACAGGCGCTTTTACCGCTGCGCCACGGACCTTGTTATAATAACTAAGGTTTGTTATAAGCAATAGATTATGTTAGAACTACACTGACAAGCAAAAGAAATGCAACATTTTTGGAATCTTTCTGATGATCCAAAAACTGTTGCATTTGTTTTGCTCATCAGTATAGAATACTGTTACTAGACAGTGTGCTGCTGGGACCTCTGAAAAAGTGTGTTAACCCTTTTCATTTGGAATACAGCAGTGTGTGAAATAAGTTTGACTAAAATAGTTCAAGGGTAGTGCCAGAATATATTGGCGCCTCTTGCTTATGGCAGTGTACAAATTTGAAGCTGTTAGCCTCAGTATGATACGGGTTAAATCTGATTTTGGTTTTATCCAATTTTTATTACCGGTATGTTTCTAGCGTTTGTTATAATCCAACTTTATTATAAGCATAGTTTGCTTATACACAGTCACTGAGGAAATTGGGCTGATTTCCTGCTCGCAAGAGATGCAAACACATGGGCCGGGGCTGATGACAGTCTGTGGTTCTTTGCGAATGGTGGAACTCAGTGGAAGGACTGTCATAGTCAAAGTTTTAGAGCCTGGGGTCAGTTGCATGAGTGAGCTTAGTCGCTGGCGCAGGGCTAAGCTCACTCATGCAGCTGACCCCTGATTTCTGATATTTATCTGCAAGTAGTACTGAAAATCACACCTGTTTGTCTCCCTTGATTCGCAGCTCTGATCAGCGCAGTGAACCAGTGTGACTCATGGTATGCTTCACTTGTGTCCTTCCAGAAACTGGAAGTGAGTGTGCATGGAAACCCCACAGTCAGCTGGGTGGTGTGCTGTGCCATCCCCCTCCCCAAGGGTAGCAGCCTGGGACCCTTCTCTGGGGACATCATTGCCTCTGACAGCATCAAAGTCGGCGATCTCATTGTTCAGGTGAGCCAGAGTTGCGGCGCGTTTGTCCGAAAGCTTCATGCGGTCTTCTCCTACGTTTTTGACCCCTTTGTACCCGCGGCCGCCAGTACTGATGCGTAAGGAGGTTAACTCATTCCTGCTTAACCCCATCACCACCAGTGGACGCAGATTTTGTCGCTGAAATCTTCGTTAATTTAACGCCAAAGAGCCCCAGTTGTCCCAGAAACATGGCTGCAATGTGGTCTTCGCGCAAGAGGCATAGATCCTCATGAGCCCATGCAGTTGCGGGGGCTCATGAAGATCTATATCTCTTGCAGCTGTATTGTGCTCACCTTTTTTATTAGCAGTGAAGTGTGGTTCATCATGACTTTTGCAAGTTTGAGTGTTGTCTAGACTATAAGATTATCATGATCAATCCATCTCCTAAAACTGTTACATAGTCGTGTGCACTATGGATTGGCTGTGATAGTTCAAAGGTAGTGGCGCTTGCAGATCAGGCTGATGCCTAGAGGCTAAGCAAATCTGGCACTATCCTTGAACTTAGTCATGGCCGATTCATTTCTCGTTGGATACACATGAATGTGCCAGAAAGTGTTCAACATCAGCATGAATATTCTAACCCTTTCAGCCACGAAAAGGTCCCATTTCTCAAATTTTGGAGGTGTTGCCTAACGACTCTGTAACAGTTTTAGGAGATGGATTGATCATGATAATTCAAGGGTAGTGCCCAAGCTCATCTGGCACTACCCTTGAATTTTCATGATCAATCCATCTCCTCCTGCAGGATCCTGGGGCTAAAAGGGTTAGCTAAAATGAACACAACCCAGCTGCTAGAGGTATAGATCCTTATGAGCCCGGCTTACGAAAATCTATGCCTCTTGAAGAAACCACTCTGTATTCACGTTCTGTGATGGTTGAAACTCTTTGACTTTGAATTAGCGAAGATTGCAGAAAAACAATCGCCTCAACTGGCAGTGATGGTCACACAAGCAAACGATCGGTAATAAATCGTTTGTAACAGGATCCATAGATGCTGATCTTTGGAAAAGCGTACATTTACATGTACATCGTTGTGTTTGCAGTTCAAATGTAACAGGACAGGACACATGGCACTTGTGAATGTTGCGGGCCACACAGGCGCGTGGCTTGCTCTTCTGCGACCCTCCCTTGACCCTGCCACCAGGAACACACACGTCTATCTGGAAGGTCAGTCTCGTTTAAATTACACCTGACTACACAGGTTTGTAGCAGAAATTTGAAAAAAATTAACCCTTTGGCTGTGGGTAGTGCCTTTTGTTGAGATGATGATTCCAGTAATGCCTGAGATGTGGATCTTTGCTCCTTCTGTGACAGAAGTTAGAAATGATGTCTCCGCAGCTGTGGCAGATTCAATGCCAAATACTTAACTTCCCTCCGCCTCAGAAAAATTTGTAAAGGTGTTGCTATTGATTGGTGTGCATCCTCTAGTGCCCATGCACCTGGGGGAGTGGGGGAGGGGGGGGGGCTCATGAGGATCTATGTCTCTTGTGTTTGATTGCTGCGTGGGTGACAGTCTTCAGTCCGTTATCAAAATCCACAAAGCTGAATTTCAGAATTTTGGATCAGACAGAACAGCCTTCGTTCCATCTGCAAGAGGCATAAATTCTCATGAGAATTTATGTCTCTTGCTGGTCATCGATTACAGGACATAGTCTGTGGACCATTTTCCGTCTTGTCAGTTTTTCGCAGTCACCCATGTTGCTGTTATTGTATTCTTTGCAGTGCGTTGAAGCCCTATCCTCTTTTATTTTCCAAAAGTTGAGGGTGCCATGTTTTATAGTTTTTGTGCTGACCCTTTTAGCCCCAAGGTCCCATTTCTCAAATTTTGGATGTGTTGCCTAACGACTATGTACCAGTTGCAGGAGATGGATTGACCATGATAATTCAACGGTAGCGCCAGATTAGCTTGGCGCCTTTTAGGCGCCAAGCTAATCTGGCGCTACCCTTGAATTATAGTCAATCTATCACCTGCTGTAGGGACTTGGGGCTAAATTAGTTAACCTGCCCAGCCCTGACAAGTCGCAATATATGGAGCGACCATGATAGTTCAAGGTTGATACCAGCAGAGCTTGGCGCCTAGAGGTGACAATCTATCCTGGCATCAACCTTGAACTGTCATGGTCGATCTGTTTCCATAACTGCAATGCAGTCTTTAGAAAACAACTTCTTAACGTGCAATTTTTAAAAACGTCAGGTTCAATGTGTTGAAAATTGCTCAGTACTAATCACACCATTTATAACAATGCTATGTCAAATATCTTCATCTTTCTCCACCCCCCTACCCTCCCCCCCCTCCACCCCCCCCCCCAACCCCACCCCTCCACCCCCCACCAGCCCTCCACCCCCCTAGTTGTGCCCAGCAGAACTTTTCATAATGATATTGATAGCAAATTTAATTTGTATTAACCTGTTCACTGCTGGAAGCAAATGTGAACAACACCACTCACCTGCAAGAGGTATAGACCCACATGACCCCCGCAATTGCAGGGGCTCATGAGGATCTATGCCTCTTGCTGAAACCACCTTGGTATGCGTTGTTCATGGGACGGCTGGAGCTCTTTGGCTGGAATTTTCCAGGGGGCCGGATCTGGTGTGAGATTGTCGCGGACATCGACCAGGGCACAGAACTGCGAGCGACCTTTGAATTCGACATTGACGAGCTTCCAGCATCGGACCGCGGAATGCCCTTAGCCCCCCTGTCTCCAGCAGCTCCAAGCCCGACGGAACAGTCGATGTCAGCTGACTCTCCATCAAGTCAGCAGCAGGCTGTGGCGGCGTTGCAGCACGCGTCACCCCCTGGGCATGGTGAGGCTTTTGTGTTGATTGTTGTCTGGAGAAAATTGAGTACACTTTGTCGGCTTCTTCTTGGTTCTTTTCACACATTCAGCCCAGACACCCTGCAGCAAGATATGGATCAACCATGAAAGTTCAAGGGCAGTGCCAGAATAGCTTGACGCCAAGCTATTCTGGCACCACCCTTGAACTACGATAGTCGTTTTGTCTCCTGATATAAAGTCTTCAGAGGAGATTTACCAGATTTTGGAATTTTATGCGATTGTTTTAATTGACCTTTTTACCAGCGCTACTTTGTAAAGAAAGAGAAAAAAAGAGAATAGATAAAACGTTTCTAACAACAGGTGGTTGATTCTGCTGGAAATAGAATTTTATTATTAATTTTAACCCATTCATTTCTGACACTAATGTGGGGGATGAATCAAGTATGAGAGTTCAAAGGCAGTGCCGATTTTTCCTTTGCTTTGTCCAAGCTTGCAATAGTATTAAGGCTTCCTCACACGGAAAAATGAAATACACAAGAAACAAAACATTTTCATTGCATTGAAATGCCTCCTCCGCACACAAAGAAACACGGTGATAATTCATTTCGATTGGTACAGGGGAAGTAACTCTTCACAGACACATGCTCTGGTTGTATTGGTGGATATCGGGTCATATTTCCTGACTACTGACGCTTAAAAAATTAAACATATAAGACATGTGTGCCTTCGCTTACACAATACAAGTGAATTCCCAACCATATCGAATAAACTTAAGAGCTCTTGAATGTGTAAACAGGGATGGTTCAAGTGAATCGAGGCTGCCGCCATCTTGAAGTGATAGCCTATATAATAATGGTATTATTATTATTATTATAGCCGCCAATCTTGTAGGCTTCGCAGCGAAAGCCGATGAAAGTGGGGTTCAGAAAACTGACCTAAAATCATATTTCGGTGGTATTTTAGTGATCATTTACTTCTTTCGAAAATGATCCTCCCGCTGAAATCTTACAGAATCGTGCGTCACATCACGCGTTTTTAGCTATAATAGACCCGACTCCATGCCATCGCTTTACCCGCCTTCTTGAGTGTTTTGGCTTGAATGATGTCGGATTAACACGTGACTGATCGAACAACACTGATTGGGCAGCGGGTACAAATGTTTCAGTGAAATGTTTTGGGAATAGAGACAGGTTCTATTGCTCGAAATGTGTCGTTTCACATTTTGTGAAACGGTGAAATGTTGGAAAAATGTCTGAAATGGGCTCATTTCGATGAAATGTTCCGTTTCGTGTTTCCATGTGAGAAAGCCTTTAGTAATTCTAGCCTTGGTCGCGTTCTAATGCCTTCCCCCCCCCCCCACCCCCACCCCCACCCCCACCCACCCAACCCCCACCCTGCTTTTTACATTAGGTCCCATAATTTAACCCATATCATACTGAGGCTAAAAGCTTCAAATTTGTACACTGCCATATGCAAGCTACATTATAGTTCTTACAGATAAGGATATAGACTTTGGTTCAAGGGTGGTGCCAGAATAGCTTGGCGCCTAGAGGCGCCAAGCTATTCTGGCACTACCCTTGAACTATTTTAGTCAAACATATTTCACTCACTGGTGTATTCCGAATGATAAGGGTTAAAAGGTATTCCAGCTATGTACTTATTATTATGTCCTAGAAGTAAGAGACCTAATAAAACCTGCACATTGGTATTGTAATCATATCGTCTGCCTGCATCATAGTGTTTGTTGCAACACCACACACACCTCATCTAATCTGATATCTGAATCTTATCATTGGAAATCATGCGTACGAGTGTAATCATCCGACAGTTCCTGTTATCGACATACATATCTTGTCAGATGATCAAGCATCACTATCTCGAGACAGGAACACGTTTATCTTCACTGATCAACGTTGAATTTCTTTCTTTCCAACTGATAGCATGTCTGATTTCAACCATAGACATAAAGCACACTGGCTTCCCTCAGTGTGGGGATGCAAATGAAGTTAGTCGCACTGCCAGCAAGAAGCATAGATTCTCATGAGCCCCTGCAGCATGCAGGGGCTCATTATAATCTATGCCCCTGGCAGATGTCATGGACTTAGTTTAGATCTGCAGTTTGCGATTGTTTGCAAGTGAAGCCGGTTGCTACCAGCAAGAGCCATAGATTCTCAAGAGCCCCTGCATTCTGCAGGCGCCCATGAAAATCTATGCCTCTTGCAGGTGGCGTGGACTGGGTGCGTGACTGAAGTTGAGTCAGTTTAGACCTATTGTTTATGATCTAATCTTATCCTGTGTTTGTCTGGAGACCGATCTGTCGCCACCCTGTGACTAAACAAGTTTGTGCACTTGTGTGAACCTATAATTCTGTTGCACAGCAGTTGTTGTGTACAGTGTATGCATATTTATGTTAGTCGAGCCCTGCCGTGTGGTAAGATATTTAAGGTATGTTTATGAATCTGTTGGTGTGTTTATTTGTTATTTTGTTGGTTTGTGCTTCCCTTTGTTTTTTCAAGGCTACATTACAGATGAGATGGATCAACCATTTTAGTTCAAGGGTGGTGCCAGCCAGAATAGCCTGGCACATGAGGCACCAAGCTATTCTGGCACCACCCTTAAACTATCATGGTCAAATTTATTTCAAGCAATGGATGTATCAGGATGAAAAGGGTTAAGTACTACATGTACATGGGTGCAACTTTTTGACCTCATAGCTGTTTCCGCATCACCAAACATTCTTAAGAAATTTCTTTTTAAAAATAAAAAAAAAATTGCAATCATTTCTGTTCCACTTGTACAAGGTGATATATATGTTCATCTTAACTGTCTTCAGCTGTGGTGTGCCCGACACAGATGCACTTAACCCATTGCCTGCTGAGAAAAATGAACTCCATTCAACTGCATGTGACATAGACCCTCATGAGACCCCACTTATGCCACTTATTGAGTTCATTTTCCTGGCACAATTGGGGGCTCTTTCAGTCTTTGGCATGCACAGGTGACAGTCTTCGTTCCTGCAAAGCCAAGAAAGCTGAATTTCAGCTTTTTGTTTCGGACAGAATGTCATCCCCTCAGCCAGCCTGTTCTTTCTGCAAGAGGCATACATTCTCATGAGCCCCTGCATCCGCAGGGGCTCATGAGAATGTATGTCTCTTGCTGGCCCTGCCATGGACTGTTTTCAGTTTGTGCAGTTTTTCATATGGGCATGGAATTCACAAAGATTTCAGTAACATAATCTGCATCAACCGGTAGCAAAGGGGTAACATTTGATGACATTTTCTTCTTCTTCTGTGTAGCTGCTCTGATCTACGGATGTCCATTTTGTGGCGTGAGATTCAGCAGCCCCAGAACCCTGCAGGGCCACCTCAGCTACTACTGCTCCAAGAAAAAGTCCGACCTCATTGTCAGCCCGCGGCCCAAACCCAGTGCCAGTGCTGACAGTTCTAAAAGCAGTCTTACTGGACAAGGTATGGTCTCTACCCCAGTAACAAAATGTCTTTGGGCCCATGACAGCTGCAGTGGGCCCAAAGACATTTTGTACAAGTGGAACAGCCATGCGCGGACCCACTTTGGCCATTGTGGGTCTGAGGACGTTTGCTTTCTGCGTATACCCCTGTTTGTCATGAAATTTTCATCGTGAAATAAATCTGCCATTATTTGACAAAAACCAGTATGTCTAATTTTGAAAAAAAATGAGATTTTCTTTGTATTAAATACATGTAATGGCTGTTGCCAAATGTTTTTAGAAATCTATTAGCAACTAGTACATAATATGTATAGGTGATCAGCTTGACAGTAATGTAATTGTCTATGATTTTGGATGTCACATCTCCAGACGCTTGTAGACGGTTCATTACAAACATAGTGTAAAAAAAATATTTAGTAGATTTTGTCTTTTGTTAAATACAAAAAGGTGAATAATTTGGCTGTTCAGCTTTCTGGTCTATTTGTGTGCATGCGTGTTTGTGACTCGGCGTGAGTGCATCCTAGAAGCTGATGTATTAAAAAAAAATTTTTTTTACAGACTTGCTAAAAGTGAAGCAGGAGATGGACTCAGCGGATTCCTCTGACGGCATCACTCAAGGTCATTCCTCGCACAAACTTTGTCACACGTCTGGGAACAAACGACCAGCTACAGACAGCAGTGACGTTTCTGACCGTGAGCAGTCCTCCCCTGCTCCTCCTCCTGCCAAAGTTCCCTGCTTGGACACGACGATCCTGCGATGTCCGCTGTGCTCGTACTGTGTTGACAAACCAGCCAGCCTGAATCGACACATGCGCATCCACAACCGGCCAACTGAGACGATTACGTCATCAGAAGAAAGCGAGGGTAGAAATGGACTGGCCCAACCCAGTCCAAGCCCCAGTAACTTTAGCACCACATACTGCAAAGAATGCAACATTCAGTTTTCTTCTCTTAGCACTTTCCGCTGTCACAAGGAATTCTACTGCTCTCAGAGACGCACTGGGTTCGGACCCCACAGGGATAGTGCTAACCACATGGATGATGTTAACACCCTTGTGCATGCAGCCACCGGTGCTGTCAGCAGTACTGGTGGCAGCATGCACAAAGGGGTTAAGGACAGTGGTCAGATGATGGGTGGAGCTATCCCCATCTCTTTAGCACAGGAACTTTCAGCACTGCAGCTGGCTTCTCTCAGACAAGGTGGATTCATGTTTCCCTCAGCCCAGCAGGCTGTGGCTGGTACTGGAGGCATTGTGACCCCAGGGGGTGGCATCCTTCCTGGTCAGGCGGCAGTGATTGTGATGACGCCATCTGGTCTGGCGAACATGACCATCCCTCTGCCATCCATGCTCGTCCAGTCCATTCAGTCTGCCGCTGCTGCTGCTGCTGCCAGTGCCATGGGCGCGTCCATCTCTCCTGCCCCCACCCCCAGAGTCTCCCCACAAAAAGCACCAGTGTCCCCCAAACCATCCACAAGAGAAATTTCCCCGCGAAGTGTACCTGATGAGGCTCACCAGAACAATTCACCAAAGAAAATGCACGCCAGCGAAGACTCTGCCAAAGAACTGCCATTAGATCTGAGCACCAAGAGGTCAGATTCTTCAGGTGCCTCAGACATGGGGGAGACTTCTATGGATGTGAACATTCCCATAAAGGTGGAGGTGGAGGAGGATGGTTCTCGCCCTCACAGTGAGTCTGGTCACTCTGCCCCCCTCCTCAGTCCTGCAGACAGACCCAGGAGTACTAGTTCGGAGGCTGTGGCACAGTCCCTGTCTAGTCCGCTGTCAGCAGCAGCCACCGCTGTGTCATTAGCCAGTATGCCACAATTAGCCATGTCATCCCTTATACCAGGATTCCTTCCCATGCATCCTCTGGCTGCTGCCGCAGCGAGAGGATTCATGGAAAGGAACCCTGGCGTGCGGGAGGATATAGACGTCGGTGGCATGCCAGCCGTTCCTTTTCCTAGTGTAGGTCTGGGCGCAACACCCCCAGGTATCAGCAAGTGCACCGACTGCAACATTATTTTCTACAAGCACGAGAACTACCTGGTTCACAAGAAAATTTACTGCTCAGGCAAAAAGCACAGACCTGACAGGCCCATCACCCCAGAGAACCTGCCGTCGCCCAGCACCACAGAGTTGGGGGAAGTCAGTGCATCTGTGGCGGCTGCTGCGACAGCAACAGTGTCTTTAGGGTCGCGAGCCAGCCGGTCACCACACACGGCAACACCCAGCCCTGGTCGGTCCTCATTCCTGCACGCTTCTGGTGGCGAGTTCCCACATCCTGCAGCAGCCTCCCTCCCCGTGGTCAAGGCAGGCCTGCGCAGCCCCATAGCCCCGGGTGCAGCGCCTGAGGAGGTGTACTACAAGTTTTTCTGCATCCCCTGCAAGATCAAGTTCAGCTCCACCAGCAACCTGAAAGCCCACAAGGAGTTCTACTGCCCCCATGGCAAGAACAGTGAGCACACGGTCATTGTGCAGACGCCAGGTGGGGAGATTGTTGGTGCGGGAGCTGGTGAACAGCGCTCACCCACCAGCAGCAGCTCATCCTCCAGTCCCGGTCAGTATGTGTGCGGCCAGTGCCAGACCGTCTTCTCATCATCACGACTCCTCAAGCTTCACCTGTGCACAGCCGATATGGCCCAGGCCTCGCTGTTGAGGTGTGCCCACTGTGACTACGTGACCCAGACGGACAAGCGGCTGGCTGAGCACATGAAGGTGCACAATCCCACCAGCGCCTACCGCTGTACTCTGTGTGGTTACCGTGGCAACACTGTGAGGGGCATGCGCATGCACGGCAAAACCCACACGGACAACGGGGAGGACTTCAGTGACAGTCACATGGTGGAATTTCAGGAACCTCCGCTAGTTCCCATTCAAACCAATATGGACAACAAAAATGTGCAGGGACCACTCGATTTTGAAGCCGAGCTGATCAGACTGAAAAATGAACCCTATAAACGCAGACGTTCCAGAAAAGCATTTGAGAAAGTGGACATTCTGGCAATCCCTGACCAGGCTCACGAGTGTCAGATGTGTGGGGAATGTTTCATAGACCCCAGATCTTTTGCTATGCACCTCCGCATCCACGAGATTGCCAGTCAGTACAGCCAGGCTCTAGTGCACTGCGATCAGTGCGACTATGTCGCCAAATCCCTGGAGGATCTGCGAGCTCACATTGATATTTCACACGCTTTCATTCCAAAAGAGGAGAAAGAAAATCACCCTAGATCTGTCAGTCCATCTCGGACACCTTCCTCAGAAAGAGATAATGCTGAACGACGCACAACTCCGCACGGGAAATTGACTCCTCTTCCCATCTCTGTCAAGACTGAACCCATTGATGCCGACTATGACCGCTGTGGTGTGAATGATGCACACAGGGGGCAGAGAGAACCTAGAGGCATGTACAGAAGAGACAATGATGTAGACAGGAACCGGTCATCTCCTGCAGAAGACAGAGAGACCGTGGAGAATAACTTTTTAGGCGTACGTGTTAATGGAAAAACTTCTCGTAAATCGCCTGAAAGATCTGCAAGTCAGTCTCCATTGCGAGGTGGCTCTGACACAAGTCCTGCACCCAACACACCACCACATCAGCAGACTGTGATCGTCCGGATAAAAACTGAACCAGGCATTGGCGAGAGCTGTGAAGATTCCCAGCAACACAAGCCAGCCAAGACACGTTCTCTCCCTTCACCATCACCTAAAACACCCTCTCCCACTTCTGCCAAAGACAGACTTGCAAACGCAGAAATGTCACATGAGCTGGGAGAACCTTCAAGAAAGAGGTTCATTCTTGATGATGCTCCCAGAGCAGAGGACATATCAGTGTGTGGAACTTTGGAGTTGGGAGCAAGAAAAAATCAAGAACATGGTGCGCTGCTGAGAAGGAGTTTGTCCAAGCATCGAGAGTCGTCGTCTTCTAGGATAAGTCCTGAGAAAGACAAATCACCATCAACGAGTCCGTCAGAACATGGATCATGGTCTAGAGGGAGTCCCAGTGAACAGGAAACATCACCAAGAAAGAGTCCCACATCATCTACGACTGCCATAAGTTCTGCTGTTGTGAAAGTTGAGCCAGAATTTCTGCCACATTCCTTGCCGGTCACTGCCGCTGGCCTGTTCCCATACTTTCTGATCCCCCAGCCCTCCACAATTTCCACCCCTGCGGCACCGGTGTCTCGAGGGAGAGGTGGGGGTGGGGCTGAGGAGGGTTCTGGGGTGGAGGGGGAGATGGCAGGGCCGCCGTACTGCAAGAACTGTGATATCAGCTTCACCTACCTCTCCACTTTCATCGCCCACAAAAAGTACTACTGCACCGGGCGCAACAATGTTGCTCCCTCCGCCACTGCTTGAATAGATGATTTTCAGACGTCAGCAGTAGGTCAGAATTGCAGGTGTTTTGATGGAAACCGTGGATTAAAAGCCCAGACAAACATGCCGACGGCCATATTTCCCAAGTTTTGGACGTCATCTAATGACTATGCACCAGTTGCAGGAGATGGATCGACCATGATAATTCAAGGGCAGTGTCAGATTAGCTTGGCGCCAACAGCCACCAAGCTAATCTGGCACTACCCTTGAATTATCACGGTCGACCCATCTCCTGCTGTAGGGCATCAGGGCTGAATGGGTTAAGATGGACTGATGTGAATGACTGTATGTGTATTAGTGTTGTTGAATTACTTGCCAAATCCAAACTAGAATTTGTTGAAAATTTTCATCAGCAGTCACAGCATTCATAATCTGAAACTGTTTATTAGTAAACTGTACTTACTTATCTGTTCAGGTAGTATTTACTATAGAAATTATCAAATGTTGTATTTGTGTATCTTGGATGACACTCACAAGATTTCTGACTTAATTTTTAATTATCATGGTTAGGGACAGATTCCAAATATCCTTAGTCGGCAGTGTTATGCATTGTCCTACCCTGCGTTTCCTGAGCCAAGGGACATATACTCTAAGACTGCTAAGCACAACTTGCATTTGGAGTAGATCAGCTAACCATAATAGCCAAAGGGTAGTGCTTAATTAGCTTGATGCCCTGAAAGGGCACCAAGCTAATTAAGTACTACCCTTGCACTATCATGGTTGATTGATCTGCCAGTTGGCACAGGGCATGAAGGGTTTATGAATTTTAAGTTTTGTCTGCCCTCTGTTGTAAGAGGTTTACATACATACATGTATAAACGCCAGGTTTATTTATGAACATTATTATTCTCTATCGGTGCTATGGAATATTGTTATGGAGAAAAGAGGGAGAACAGTCGTACCATGAGTGACGCGCACAATTATTCACTGCCAGTTTTCTTGAGCCATGAAAAGTATTCATCGTTTTTATCACAGTACGTTGTATTATTAATTTATTACCTTTACTTTGTCACCGGTATTACTCTTCTTGTTTGACCCATTCAGCCCTGACGCACTACAGCAGGAGATGGGTTGACCATGATAATTCAAGGGTAGTGCCAGATTAGCTTGGCGCCTGTCGGCGCCAAGCTGATCTGGCACTGCCCTTGAATTATCACGGTCGACCCATCTCCTGCAGCTGGTGCATAGTCATTAGAGGACACCTCCACAATTTGGTAAATACAGCCGTCGGGCTGAATGAGTTAACTGTCATGTAAGTGTGAGGTGGTTTGTGATGTTGAAACTTGCAGTGAGGGCCATACGGTCCACAGTCACAGACCAGTGCACGTGTTAGACCCCGGTTTGGAACATATTTAACCCCAGGGCCGCATTTGTCACCTGTACCAGTTACACGCATAATGGATTGGCCATGATAATTCTAAGGTAGTGCCAGATTAGATTGGGGCACCACCAGGCGCCAAACTAATCTGGCACTACCCTCGAATTATCATGGTTGATCCATCTCCTGCTGTAGTGCTTCAGGGCTAAATGGGTTAAGTTGTAAGGTCTGAAAACCCAAATCAGCACAAAGTTATCGTGAATTATGATGATTCATTTTTAAATGCAAACAGTATGTCCTGAAATATGATCTGTTACTGTTACTGTTAGTAGCGTGCAAACTGAATCCCAGTTCTGCCAACGCAGACAGGTACATGGAAGAACCACTTTGCCTACTCTGCCGGCGTCGAGCCACCAGCATGACTCCATGCCCAGCGAGCAAAAGCTCCTAGGGTTGAAATTTTTTCACGTAGGTACTAGGCACAGTATATTTTGGATGTAACAAAATCACCTGGGGACCCAATTTTTCTTGTTGTATCCAAAGTTTGTTTATAACCCATATCATACCAAGGCTAAAATCTTCAAATTTGTACACTGCCATATGCAAGGTACACTATCGTACTTCCAGATAAGATATAGACCAATGGCTTTAGTTCAAGGGTGGTGCCAGAATAGCTTGGTGCCTAGAGGCGCCAAGCTATTCTGGCACTACCCATGAACTATTTTAGTCACACTTATTTCACACACTCGTGTATTTCGAATGATAAGGGATAAGTGTAGTCATTTTAGATAGAAAGAGTGCCGTCAGGCCCTCTGAATTAGTGTTGTTATATACCTTACTTTGATTATATCTGGCCTAGTAAGCCAAGTAGACCGTATTTTAACAAAACTGGCAAATGGAGCCAAACGCACAGTGTGCTTTGATAGTTCCTGCCCTCATTCTGAGCCTTTATGCTTTTGGACCAAAACTTTGTGCCAATGTGATTCTGGGCCTTACAGCTGACAGCTGTAAGGCCAAGGATCACAGACCAGCACACCTTTACATTATTTGCATTCATACATTCAGACACTGGGTACCTCGCTTGTATAGACCAAAGTCTATAACACATTAAATCCCGAGGATGTATTTTTCATGACTTGTGAGTGGTCCTATGAAGGCTACATAACAGTTAAGGGGACAGACTGACCATGACATGGGCGCCAAGCTGTCCTGGCACCACCCTTGAACTATCACAGTCAAATTTGTCTCATGTTAGAGTGTATCAGACCTTAAAGGGTGAAACTGTAAACCTGTTGTTGTGCCCGATACTAACGAGGAAATCATGCCATGTATAACCTGTACAAAACTACCCTACGTACGTACGACAGTAGCTGCAGTCCAGTATGTTTCATAAATGTATTTGTGTTGATCTGTGACTTTGGACCTTTCATCTTGAAGCCGTAAGGACCAAAACGACAGACCAGCATATAGTTCATGGTTCGACTGAAAATGTGTATGGTGTAGCTCAGTGAAAGTGATACATGTACTTAGTTGTAGCCCAGGCTGAGTAAACAAATGTTCTAATTTCACTTGTTTGTAACGAGGCAGATTTTTTAAAACACAATAAATCAATAAAATGTAAAAATAGGAAATCGTTTTAACTCATTCAGCCCGACGGCCGTATTTCCCAAATTTTGGGGGTGTCATCTAATGACTATGCACCAGTTGCAGGAGATGGATCGACCACAATTCAAGGGCAATGCCAGATTAGCTTGGCGCCGACTGGCGCCAAGCTAATCTGGCACTGCCCTTGAATTATCATGGTCGACCCATCTCCTGCTGTAGGGCGTCATGACTGAATGGGATAAGCCGTATGCTGTGGAAAGCGCATTTTGTCGAGGTGATTCCTGCAGGTATCACCTCGACAAAAATTGCCACCAGCAGCCAAAGGGTCAATGATCTTTTTTTGACCTGGTTTACTCCAAAGACTGATGGCATTAGTTCTGTGAACTGAGGCTGGCACCAAACTCCACGCTACCCTTCTATGCCAGCATGTACTGCTCAAGGACCATTGCATTTAGTCTCACTGTGACGATAACTGTATATAAGTTTTCACTTCCAGCACTAACTGCCAGGATGGTTTGACCATGATGGCTCAAGAGCTGGCCTGATCTGTTTGGCACCCGGAGAGTCGTCACACTATTGTGAGACGTAGTTATCGAAGACAGCTTAATTTGTGTCCCTTGAGTTGAATGTGCATGTAATTCGTAGCAAACAATTAACTGTGAACTACATGGCCATGGGAATATGAAAAGGATTGTGTGTGTGTGTGTGTATTCTGGAAAAGTGAAGTCAAAGAAATCCATTAACTTATACCTTATCTACTGACGAGCAAAAGAAATGCGACATTTTTAAAATCATGTTTCCGACGATTTAAAAAATGGCGCATTTCTTTTGCTCATCAGTATACTTACCTAAACTAATAATGACTCTCACCTCCATGCACAGCTCCACTTTTCCCCCTGCTAATAGGGCCAGAGATGGACCACACATGAACGTTGACGGGTAGTGCCAGATTAGCTTGTCGCCTGGGATGGCGCCAAGCTAATCTGGAACTATCTGTGAATGATTGTGCCCAGTCCATCTCTGGCCATGATGTATTGCAGGTGAATGTCAATTCTACTTGCACCAACTTTTCTTACTACTTATTGTTTTTGGCTATCAGTTGTGCTTTTTGTTACGATGATTCCTGCAGGAATCATCACAACAAAAAAGCATACTGACAACTAAAGGGTTAAACTTGGTTAGAACCCAACATGTTGCCTGTATTCTTTTGTTAAATATGTACAATGTATTTGTACCACATGTAAGTTGTTGACAGATGGATAGTTTAGTTGGATTTTGTTAATATCTAACTGCTGTTTTGCAATACTGTATATATAATTATGTGAGCATGTCAAGTATTATGATTATGAATTCCAGTTACTGAGTTAGTAGCAGTATGAATGTTTTTTTTATTGTGATAACAGGAATAAATTAAATGTCAGAGAATGATTTCTGGTCTGCTGGGCTTGCATGAGTGTGTGCAAAAGAGCATAGTTTTGAAAGTAGATACTACTAAAGTCAAGCATAAAGATCCCAGACACTACCGGTATTACACAATAAAACAAGATGAGGATTTCATCCCAAAGTCTACTGTATTATTTGGAGCTCACGTGCGTTTTTCTTTTGGGAACATTCAGAGTTGTTCTTATTTGTAAGCCTATCCTTCTGATTCATTTCCCTCCTCTATGAGCCAACCTCTGATCAACACACACCGGCGCACGCACACAGCGCTTTCCTCCATTAATACACTCTGTGGGCTGGAGTAGCGACAGGAATTCTGTAGAAGAAGAATAGCACGAGCAGCAAAATGATGTCACTATAAGCTTGACGTCATGGCATCACTAGTCTCACAACGCCGTGTACACTGTGACGAATTTGATGTCTCACATCACTCATCCGAAGGCACAGAGCTCTTCCAGAGCTGTTTTGTTCCACACAGCCTCTTCCAGGGTTGACTGTTTGATGGGAGTAAATAGTGGCTCCAAAACTGAATTAATTATTATTGAAAAAGTCGAAGAGGCACAACGCTGGATTATGAACTCGTTCAATATCAAAGGCATAAATACAAACGGCAGAATGGCACACACAAACACAGATAGCAAACACACAGCACTTCCTACCGGTTATATGTTCTGTGGTCTTGCGTAGCCACAGTCATTTTGAAGAATAAGGTGGAATGGCCCATGCCCACAAAGCCTCTTCTGTATGAGCTTGCATGCATATTCAACCTTTTCCACAATACGTTCGCAAATATCAAAATCATAGAGAGAGACTGACTTCCTAAATGAACAAGACGTGCTGGTGATTTGCGTCAGGAACATTCTTTAAAACACGGACGTGTTTGGTGCTTTTACGTCATGGTCACTGTTTGATTCTTCTGATGAGATCAAGGAGTCTCACTTTTGACATTTTTTTGACATTGAACCTTTATTTTCTAAAAGGTACAAAGCTGGCTAACGAACTCATCCAATATCTTTCTACAAACTAGCCATATCCAAAATTTCAAGAGCATGTAATAAAAATTGCTGACTCTAATCTGGGTCAACTGACTTAATATAAACGGTCTTTTACGTCTTCAATGAGACATCCAATGCCAATATGCTCAGAGGCTCTCTTAGCCACCCTTTGAATAAAGTATTTTGCCAAGTTTAAAGCTCGTGTGTACAGATATTTCAGAGATTCTCGTGTTTACATAATACGTACACACACACATACATACAGCACTTCGCGCCAAAATGACGTTCAACAGCAAGGTTAGAGTGGCTAGACATGACGTAATTTTTATCTTGTTACTTCTTTGCCAGACCATGAGCCCCGCCTGTCTGTTATGTCGTTTGCATTGTATGGAACGCGCTCCGACCAGCCCCATCCTAAAGTCTACCGTATTTTCAATACGGTAGACAAAAAATCAACAGGATATAACTTTCAATGACTCCTGCATGGTAATCCAGTAGAAGAATCCAATAAATAATAAAGCATGTTGTTCATAAAACATTTATTTAATTTATTCAAATATTTCACACTTGCTTTCATCTCATTTTCTAGCATGTCCACCATTCATTTAACCAAAGCTGACCTTTTCAAACAAAGTCATTCAAGCAGTAATACATACATGCAGCATCACAAACAATAATAAAATCAACAAGATGAGATGAACCATAACCCACAAAGTCTCTTCTATATGAGAGCCATAACCCACAAAGTCCCATTTATATGCGACCTGTCTTCGCTGTCAAGGGTCTCTACCTGTTTTCTTTGACCTGATTCTGATGTTGAAATAATTATCTCCTATTGAAAAAGCCATGCACATTTGCCAATGCATCAGTGAGCTGTATTAAGGGGCACAGTGCATACACGTCATTGGTTTGAAAAACATCATTCGTCATGACGTAATTTTTGTTTTTATGTATTTGTATATTTTACGTGATATGATTTCAACTTTGCCTTGTAGACTTGTGAAAAATGGTGACAAAACTAGAATTTCATAGTACAATTTCAGTCTTGCAATAATTTTGTGTGAAGTGAGGTTGACTTTACCTAGATACATGATATTCTACTGTACACGCACATGCTTTCTGACATCACGTCAATGTGTGTGTGTGTGCCTCTGTGTGTGTGTGTGTGTGTGTGTGTGTGTGTGTGTGTGTGTGTGTGTGTGAGAGAGAGAGAGAGAGAGAGAGAGAGAGAGAGGTCATATCTAGAGTATTGGGTCGATGTCTGCGTGGTGACAAAATTTGTGCTTGTATGTCACCTTCACTGTCTGATCAAGGTTTTTTACTTTTCAATTTTTGGCTGCATATATTTTTTTGGAAAAAGTTTAAAAGATACAAAGCTGGCTAACAAACGCATCCAATATCTGTCTCCAATCTAGCTACATCCAAAATTTCAAGTGAATATGAGAAAAATTACGAACTGTATGGTACAACTGACTTTCTATAAACGGTCTTTTAACCCAATCAGACATCTAATTTTAATATGCTCGGAGGCTCTCCTAGGTACCTCTTGAACAAAGCACTTCCCCAAGTTTCAAGCTTGTTAAGTACACAAGCATTGAAGATTCTCGTGTTTACATAATTATGTACACACACATACGGCGTTTCCTGCCAAAAGTACATTCTGCGGCGAAGTTAGTGTAACTAGACATGATGTAATTTTTATCTAAAGCCTCAGGAGAAAAAACAGAGATGCCGCAGCTCAGAACCCTGGCCATACCTTCCCCTGCAGCCACTGCGGTCGAACCTGCCTGTCTCGGATTGGCCTCCGCAGCCACGAACAAGCCTGCAGACGTCGTGGGCAACTCCTATAAAATCTTCGTTCGCGAAGTCAAGCCAAGAGAATTTTTATCTAGTTACTTTAGTTATCAGTTGTTGTTTTTTGCGTGCCTTAGTCATCAAGGGCATTTAAAAAAAAATTTGCTCCAAAGCTATCCATCCTAAAAAGTCTCCTCTATAAACAGAAGAGACTTAAAAACCAGCACATGGTTACACCTAAGATGCATTTTCTCTCCAAAGTCCCATCTCCCTCTTTCAACACACACAAATAAAACACACAAGCTCACCAGTTGGCACCCAAACATCTTCTCCCTCAAAGTCCCATCTCTCTCTTTCAACACACACAAATACAACACACATGCTCACCAGTTGGCAATACCCAAACATCTTCTCCCTCAAAGTCCCATCTCCCTCTTTCAACACACACAAATACAACACACATGCTCACCAGTTGGCAATACCCAAACATCTTCTCCCTCAAAGTCCCATCTCCCTCTTTCAACACACACAACTAAAACACACATGCTCACCAGTTGGCACCCAAACATCTTCTCCCTCAAAGTCCCATCTCCCTCTTTCAACACACACAAATAAAACACACAAGCTCACCAGTTGGCACCCAAACATCTTCTCCCTCAAAGTCCCATCTCTCTCTTTCAACACACACAAATAAAACACACAAGCTCACCAGTTGGCACCCAAACATCTTCTCCCTCAAAGTCCCATCTCCCTCTTTCAACACACACAAATAAAACACACAAGCTCACCAGTTGGCACCCAAACATCTTATCCCTCAAAGTCCCATCTCTCTCTTTCAACACACACAAATAAAACACACAAGCTCACCAGTTGGCACCCAAACATCTTCTTCCTCAAAGTCCCATCTCTCTCTTTCAACACGCACAAATAAAACACACAAGCTCACCAGTTGGCACCCAAACATCTTCTCCCTCAAAGTCCCATCTCCCTCTTTCAACACACACAAATAAAACACACAAGCTCACCAGTTGGCACCCAAACATCTTCTCCCTCAAAGTCCCATCTCTCTCTTTCAACACACACAAATAAAACACACAAGCTCACCAGTTGGCACCCAAACATCTTCTCCTTCAAAGTCCCATCTCTCTCTTTCAACACACACAAATAAAACACACAAGCTCACCAGTTGGCACCCAAACATCTTCTCCCTCGAAGTCCCATCTCTCTCTTTCAACACACACAAATAAAACACACAAGCTCACCAGTTGGCACCCAAACATCTTCTCCCTCAAAGTCCCATCTCCCTCTTTCAACACACACAAATAAAACACACAAGCTCACCAGTTGGCAATATCCAAACATCTTCTCCCTCAAAGTCCCATCTCTCTCTTTCAACACACACAAATAAAACACACATGCTCACCAGTTGGCACCCAAACATCTTCTCCCTCAAAGTCCCATCTCTCTCTTTCAACACACACAAATAAAACACACATGCTCACCAGTTGGCACCCAAACATCTTCTCCCTCAAAGTCCCATCTCCCTCTTTCAACACACACAAATAAAACACACAAGCTCACCATTTGGCACCCAAACATCTTCTCCCTCAAAGTCCCATCTCTCTCTTTCAACACACACAAATAAAACACACAAGCTCACCAGTTGGCACCCAAACATCTTCTCCCTCAAAGTCCCATCTCTCTCTTTCAACACACACAAATAAAACACACAAGCTCACCAGTTGGCACCCAAACATCTTCTCCCTCAAAGTCCCATCTCCCTCTTTCAACACACACAAATAAAACACACAAGCTCACCAGTTGGCACCCAAACATCTTATCCCTCAAAGTCCCATCTCTCTCTTTCAACACACACAAATAAAACACACAAGCTCACCAGTTGGCACCCAAACATCTTCTCCCTCAAAGTCCCATCTCTCTCTTTCAACACGCACAAATAAAACACACAAGCTCACCAGTTGGCACCCAAACATCTTCTCCCTCAAAGTCCCATCTCCCTCTTTCAACACACACAAATAAAACACACAAGCTCACCAGTTGGCACCCAAACATCTTCTCCCTCAAAGTCCCATCTCTCTCTTTCAACACACACAAATAAAACACACAAGCTCACCAGTTGGCACCCAAACATCTTCTCCTTCAAAGTCCCATCTCTCTCTTTCAACACACACAAATAAAACACACAAGCTCACCAGTTGGCACCCAAACATCTTCTCCCTCAAAGTCCCATCTCTCTCTTTCAACACACACAAATAAAACACACAAGCTCACCAGTTGGCACCCAAACATCTTCTCCCTCAAAGTCCCATCTCCCTCTTTCAACACACACAAATAAAACGCACAAGCTCACCAGTTGGCAATATCCAAACATCTTCTCCCTCAAAGTCCCATCTCTCTCTTTCAACACACACAAATAAAACACACATGCTCACCAGTTGGCACCCAAACATCTTCTCCCTCAAAGTCCCATCTCTCTCTTTCAACACACACAAATAAAACACACATGCTCACCAGTTGGCACCCAAACATCTTCTCCCTCAAAGTCCCATCTCTCTCTTTCAACACACACAAATAAAACACACAAGCTCACCAGTTGGCACCCAAACATCTTCTCCCTCAAAGTCCCATCTCCCTCTTTCAACACACACAAATAAAACACACAAGCTCACCATTTGGCACCCAAACATCTTCTCCCTCAAAGTCCCATCTCTCTCTTTCAACACACACAAATAAAACACACAAGCTCACCAGTTGGCACCCAAACATCTTCTCCCTCAAAGTCCCATCTCTCTCTTTCAACACACACAAATAAAACACACAAGCTCACCAGTTGGCACCCAAACATCTTCTCCCTCAAAGTCCCATCTCTCTCTTTCAACACACACAAATAAAACACACATGCTCACCAGTTGGCACCCAAACATCTTCTCCCTCAAAGTCCCATCTCTCTCTTTCAACACACACAAATAAAACACACAAGCTCACCAGTTGGCACCCAAACATCTTCTCCCTCAAAGTCCCATCTCTCTCTTTCAACACACACAAATAAAACACACAAGCTCACCAGTTGGCAATATCCAAACATCTTCTCCCTCAAAGTCCCATCTCCCTCTTTCAACACACACAAATAAAACACACAAGCTCACCAGTTGGCACCCAAACATTTTCTCTCTCAAAGTCCCATCTCCCTCTTTCAACACACACAAATAAAACACACAAGCTCACCAGTTGGCACCCAAACATCTTCTCCCTCAAAGTCCCATCTCCCTCTTTCAACACACACAAATAAAACACACAAGCTCACCAGTTGGCAATATCCAAACATCTTCTCCCTCAAAGTCCCATCTCTCTCTTTCAACACACACAAATAAAACACACAAGCTCACCAGTTGGAACCCAAACATCTTCTCCCTCAAAGTCCCATCGCTCTCTTTCAACACACACAAATAAAACACACAAGCTCACCAGTTGGCACCCAAACATCTTCTCCCTCAAAGTCCCATCTCCCTCTTTCAACACACACAAATAAAACACACAAGCTCACCAGTTGGCACCCAAACATCTTCTCCCTCAAAGTCCCATCTCCCTCTTTCAGCACACACAAATAAAACACACATGCTCACCAGTTGGCACCCAAACATCTTCTCCCTCAAAGTCCCATCTCCCTCTTTCAACACACACAAATAAAACACACATGCTCACCAGTTGGCACCCAAACATCTTCTCCCTCAAAGTCCCATCTCCCTCTTTCAACACACACAAATAAAACACACAAGCTCCCCAGTTGGCACCCAAACATCTTCTCCCTCAAAGTCCCATCTCTCTCTTTCAACACACACAAATAAAACACACAAGCTCACCAGTTGGCACCCAAACATCTTCTCCCTCAAAGTCCCATCTCTCTCTTTCAACACACACAAATAAAACACACAAGCTCACCAGTTGGCACCCAAACATCTTCTCCCTCAAAGTCCCATCTCCCTCTTTCAACACACACAAATAAAACACACAAGCTCACCAGTTGGCACCCAAACATCTTCTCCCTCAAAGTCCCATCTCTCTCTTTCAACACACACAAATAAAACACACAAGCTCACCAGTTGGCACCCAAACATCATCTCCCTCAAAGTCCTATCTCTCTCTTTCAACACACACAAATAAAACACACAAGCTCACCAGTTGGCACCCAAACATCTTCTCCCTCAAAGTCCCATCTCTCTCTTTCAACACACACAAATAAAACACACATGCTCACCAGTTGGCACCCAAACATCTTCTCCCTCAAAGTCCCATCTCTCTCTTTCAACACACACAAATAAAACACAAACTCACCAGTTGGCACCCAAACATCTTCTCCCTCAAAGTCCCATCTCCCTCTTTCAACACACACAAATAAAACACACAAGCTCACCAGTTGGCACCCAAACATCTTCTCCCTCAAAGTCCCATCTCTCTCTTTCAACACACACAAATAAAACACACAAGCTCACCAGTTGGCACCCAAACATCTTCTCCCTCAAAGTCCCATCTCCCTCTTTCAACACACACAAATAAAACACACAAGCTCACCAGTTGGCAATATCCAAACATCTTCTCCCTCAAAGTCCCATCTCTCTCTTTCAACACACACAAATAAAACACACAAGCTCACCAGTTGGCACCCAAACATCTTCTCCCTCAAAGTCCCATCTCTCTCTTTCAACACACACAAATAAAACACACAAGCTCACCAGTTGGCACCCAAACATCTTCTCCCTCAAAGTCCCATCTCCCTCTTTCAACACACACAAATAAAACACACAAGCTCACCAGTTGGCACCCAAACATCTTCTCCCTCAAAGTCCCATCTCCCTCTTTCAACACACACAAATAAAACACACAAGCTCACCAGTTGGTACCCAAACATCTTCTCCCTCAAAGTCCCATCTCCCTCTTTCAACACACACAAATAAAACACACATGCTCACCAGTTGGCACCCAAACATCTTCTCCCTCAAAGTCCCATCTCTCTCTTTCAACACACACAAATAAAATTCATTTTTCTTTAAAAGGTATTTTTTCGAAAAATACTTACCGATGACATGACTATAAGGAGTGTCTACTCCTTGCTCAATTCTAGCCTAAGAACCGGTTGTGCCACACAACCCGGGAAGCACTCGGGGATCCCGAGAGGGACCGAGAGTTGTCTCCCGCTCCTACCCATCAGGCCTGTTCACGTGTGAACTCCAGTCACGAAGTTAGGCTCACCCGCGGCAAGCGGGGCAGGTGGGAGGGTCCTTCGAGTCATGTCATCGGTAAGTATTTTTCGAAAAAATACCTTTTAAAGAAAAATGAATTTGTTTCTTCAAAAACATTACCGATGACATGACTATAAGGAGAATGCCGAACAGGCGGAGGGTGCCGCACGTCTAGAGTGTTTTCTAGGATCATGACCCCCTCCTCCCCTCGGACACTCTATAGTCCCCAAAAGGTGCATACCTACGGCGCCTGCGGCGCCGGGAGGGAGTGTTGTGCCGCCGTGATTCCTCCCAAGAGGGCGAGGTTGTCTCGCTGCCCGGCCAGATCCCGTAGGTAGAAGCGGGCGAAAGTGGATTCCGACCGCCAGCCCACTGCAGCCACGATGTCCTTGACAGCGCAGTTCCTGTCAAAGGCGACGCTTGTGGCCATAGCTCGTACTTCGTGCGCCCGAATTTGTAACCTCTTCGCTCCCTGTGGGGAGAGCTCGGCGTAGGCTGAGCAGATGACCCAGCGTAGCCATGAAGAGATTGTCTGGGCAGTAATGTCATTTCTGCCAGGTTGTAAGGGTAGGAAGAGGCGTGAGCGTCCTCTCCTGACTGCTTTGGTGCGGCGCAAGTACACTCTCAGGGCTCGTACGGGATCTTGCTGCCTGGTCTCCTTGGGGAAGTGGATGTTCCGCAACGGTCTTAAGGTGATAACCTGTGGTGCCGTCAGCGGAGACCTTGTCTTGGCAATAAATGCAGGGTCCGTCACCAGCTGGACGGAACCATCCGCTCGAAACTGTAGGCAGGACGGGCGGGCTGACAGGGCGTGGAGCTCGCTGACTCGAGCCGCGGTGGCGAGCGCTAGCAGGAAGCATGTCTTCCGTGTCAGGTCTGCAAGGTTGGCTAGTGGTAGGGGTTCGAAGCGTGGCGAGTTAAGCCAGGTAAGCACCCAAGGCAAATCCCAGCGGGGCAGTAGCGAACGCGAGGCAGGTCGTTGTAGGCCAAGGTGCGACATAAGGTCCGCTAGGTCCTTGCAAGCGCCGGGATCCGCGCGGCCGAGATGCCGGTAGGTATCGGCGATCATCGAGAGGTATCCCCTGATGGTAATAGGGGCCAGTCCTTGGTCTCCGAAGAGCCAGAGGAAGAAGTCCGCAAGCTGGGGAATTGTCAAATCGGTGGGGGAGAGACCACGTCCACTGCACCAGGCACAGAGAACCCTCCACTTTCCCTCGTATACACGCCTAGTCGAGGGTTTGCGGGCTGTAGCGATCGCTTCCACTGCAGCACCCGAGAAGCCTCGAGCGGAGAGGGCTTGCCGCACAATCTCCAGGCGTGTAGCAGCAGGCGTTCCGGGCAAGGGTGGAACAGCGCCTGACGCGGCTGCTTGAGCATGGTGCGGGGGGTGGGGAGCAGTAGAGGAGGGTGCGTGGCGAGGCTGATCAGGTCGGTGGACCAGGAGCGGGTCCAAGCGAACGGGGCGACCAGGAGTAAGATTGATTGTACATTGCTTAACGTCCCGACAGCAACAAGGCTTTCTCAGGACGTGCCTGCACTGCTTGTGAAAAAAAATAAACAGAACATTGAATGTATGTCGCCAGCCGGTCAAATACATTAAATAAACCTAACACATGGGGCCTAAATAAAGCTAAGACCATTTAGCAACACACATCCAATATAAAGAGCTACAGGCAGCGCAGACAGTAGGGAGAGTTTTAAAAAGGCAAATACAGGTGAATGGACAAAGGGTAGACAGAAACACATGCCCCAGAATAGAGAGGAAAACCCACCCTGTGGGGCTGACCAGGGTGACCCTGGGAACTAAAAAATACCTAACCCCACCCAAGTCCCCCAGGGCAGACCCGGGTGGGGGGGACCAGGAGTAAGATCGCATTCATCCCTCGAAGCTTCTGGAGGACTTTGGGGACAAGGACCGTCGGGGGGAATGCGTAGTCGATGAGCCCCTCCCAAGTGATGGACAAGGCGTCGACAGCCCAGGCCAGGGGATCCGGGACTGGAGACACGAAGAGGGGAAGTTGGTGATTCCACCTCGTGGCGAAAAGGTCCACCATGGGGGTCTCCCAGTGCGAGCAAATCAAACGGAAAATGTCCTGGCGAAGGGTCCATTCCGTGTGAATCATCTGTCCCCGCTGGGACAACGAGTCCGCCAACACATTCAGGCGTCCGGGAATGTGGCGTGCGCCGAGTGTAAGGTCGTGGTCCTCGCACCAGCGCATCAAGCGATAAAGAAGCATGCACAGCTCGGGTGAGTGGGTTCCTCCCTGTTTCTGTATGTACGCCACCACCGTCGAGTTGTCGGAAAGGACGAGGAGATGCTGGTGCCGCAGTTGGTCCTTCCAAACGATGATGGCCTGCCACACTGCTTGTAACTCCAGCCAGTTGCTGTGCTTGTCCGCAAACTCCGGGGGCCAGAGGCCGGACGTTGTGGAGAACTGTGGGAGCAGGTGGGCGCCCCAACCAGCCCGACTCGCGTCGACACAGAGGGAGAGGGTCGGAGGAGGGGAAGAGAGGGGAACTCCCTGGGCCAACCACGTCCTGTCGGACCATCGTAAGAGATGGGGGAGGACCAGCGGTGAGACGGGGACCAAGGTGGTCAGGTCGCCCGAGGAGGGACGCCAGAGGAGTAGGAGATGGAGCTGCAGCGGCCGGGAGTACAGGCGCCCGAGGGGGATAAGGTCCGCCGCTGCGTTGATCAGGCCAAGGAGCTGTAGCCAGACCCTGGCGGGTGCTGTCGTCTGCTGCCCGACCCACGCGGCGAGGGAGGATAACTTGACAATCCGCGCTTCTGGTAAGAGCACCCTGTTGCTGTCCGTGACAAATTCCATGCCGAGATGGATGAAGTGGCGCGTCGGGGAGAGGTCGGACTTCCCCGTGTTGACCAGGAACCCCAACTGGTGCAGTAACCTCATCAGGGCGTCTCTGTCCGCGGCAAGGGCGGCTTCCACTTGATTCCTCAAGAGCAGGTCGTCGAGGTAATTCGACGTCGGGCTGGAAGACGACTGCCTTGCCTTGGCGACTACTGCGTCCATGATGCGGGTGAAAACCCAGGGGCTGAGGTTGAGGCCAAACGGCAGGGCGCAGAACTGGTAAACCACTCCCTCGAACGCGAAGCGCAGGTACTTCCTGGCGGTCGTGTGCATGGGAACATGCAGGTAGGCGTCGGCCAGGTCTAGACTGACCGCAAAGTCCATGGGTTGGACCGCCGCGCGGAGAGCTCTGGTCGTCTCCATCCGAAAGGAGGGGGCCGCGATGAAGGCGTTCAGCGCCGACAGGTCTATGACAGGGCACCACCTGCCGCCGGGTTTGGGGACCACAAACAGTCGGCTGTAAAAGGCGGGCGAGTCCGGGCGCTGCACCACCTCCGTGGCTTGTTTCTCCAGGAGAGCCGCAATTTCTCCGCGTAGGGCGGCGGCCTTGAGGTTGTCGTAAGGTACCTCCGTCCACAGCGGGGCGGAGCGCAAGGGCGGGGGAGATCGGAAAGAGATCCGCAAACCTCTGGTGACGACGTCCAAAACCCAGGGCTCTTCTCGAAACAGCAAGTGCCACTGCTTGCTGAATCTCGCTAGCCTCCCGCCGACCGGAGCCCCGAAGACAGTCGGCGGAGGCGGCACCGGGGATCCGTCAGGCGGCCCTCCCGCGCCCAGGGCGGCAGGAGGGCCGGGGCCAGGAGGGGGTAGGGGCGCTAGACGGACCAGGGCGGCCGAAAAGAGGGCGTCGGCGACGTGCAGCTCGTGGAGGGGCAGCCGGGTCCGAGGGGACAGGTCTACGGGAGCGTAAGGAGCGGCCCAGGGCCGCATGAGCGGTGGGGAGAACCCCCAACCCACCCGAAGCTCTCCCGCGATCCGCACTTGCCCGCGGCCCCCAAACCCAAACCGCCGTATCTGCCGGAGAGATCTCTAACCCACTTCCCCACACGCCATGACCCACACAGCTCACCAAAGCACACTCGCTCTCGCACGACACCAACCCGATCCCTCCAGGGTCACACGCATACGCTACGCCCCTTCAACAACAGCGTACACAAGAACCACGCGACGACTCTCCGATATCCACACATACAAAGACGCACAGTTGCGCCCACCGACCGGCGACAGAGTCCGCTCTGCTGAGCTCTACGCTCCACAGCGCAAGCATACTGTCGCTCGCCCCTCGCGCACGGTCCGGCGAGCTCGCAGCTGCACAGCCCGACCGACGACACAACACCACCGACCCCACCAGCCCACCTAGCGCGCCTTCAGCCTCAGGCCACAAGCGAAACAGCTAGACGCGTCATGGCATAATATAGTGGATCAGTAGCCGTTTCCTCTCGCACCTGACAGACAGTGGCAAGTTGCAACTAGAGTGTAATCAAAAAAAAACCAAGCCTTGTGGCGATTATCACTCACTACTCTAGAGCATTCACTGCACAGCGCGCTTGTGCGATGCGAGTGGAGACATCGTAGTAGGCGATCATAGGACGGTATACACCTGTCGACGCCTCAGCATTTGCGTACTCGCGATTCACTCACTTAGAATGTGTACTCGAGTAAGATGGTCAGATAGTGTGCGCGTACGCACATAATACACACACTCAGACTAATGCAGCCGATGAGCACTCTAATGCACAGTGACACTTCAGCGTGAAGAGGTGCGCGAGACAATGAACCTCATGGTAAATACGGGGTTGAGGGTAACACACAAGTCTGCGCGATGATAATTACAAGGTGTCACTACCTGAAAACACAACGCTCAATCAAATAACTGAGATTAGAATTCCGAATAGGTGGAACTCGGAGAGAGAGGACTTCTACAATTCTCAAGAGGACACATCAATATAGGAGTGGACGCTCGACAGCATGTTGACAAGCCTCATATTGTAGTATCATGCATGGTGTCGCCTTGTCAGTTGTTTGGCACGCAAGCCTCGTGCACTACTTTCGAGAGACTATTGCAGGAGCTACTATGATTTCGGTGATGCTGTGTATCTTTGATATCGAGGGTGTCTTCTGGGGCGACAATTTACGCAGGATCTATCTTTTATGTGTGTGACATTGGGTTGTTATACGTACAACGTCGATACAAACTGGCTGCTAGAGAGGCACGGTTTGAGGGGACACAGAAGTTAGACCTAGAGATAGAAATAGGAACGGGTTGACAAACCTTTAACAAAGACGTGAGAAAACTACAGTGCTCTCCGAGATATCAACGAGACTATTCCACTATTTCGCACTCTTACTGTCACATGTACAAACATAACGAACAGTCGACATCTTAGGTGTAAAACAAAGTAGGAGCAACATGAACACACAACGTGTCGCAATCGGAAGAGTGAAACATGATCGCGCAAAGCAACTAAGGTCACTACGCGTATGGTATCTCTGTGACTCGAGGACTGTGTAACACTATTCAATCGTTACGTGATGAATTTATGTGGATACCTCAGGATTGTAGTGCACTGACAGGGTAGAGGATATTATAAGCTCAAGGCCATGCTTTTTTCGTAACTGTTTTTGCTTCTCTTAATATAACTAAGTGTGAAAATTTACTTATAAAATTAAATGAAATAGCGCACTGATTATAAGTGCGCTAACAATAGTAGCAAACATGTACCAACACACGAATACATGAACAACTGTGACATATGTGACACCTGAAAGACGTGTTGAGTCACAAATCTACACGATGATCTACTCACTCTGTCATAGCACTAAGGGCTGACTGACGCTGGCTTGAGCACACGCTTTCCTGATGTATATAGTTCAGGTGTGCGCGAGCACTACGAGGAGCCAGCGGAGGACTTGTTTGAAGAAGGCGAGAGACTCATGTAGTGTCTGAAGTCCAGAACACAATAGACACTGACTAGCTCACAAGAGCCTCGTAGCGCACGTATTATGCGGGCGGATCATACACTGAGTTAGCGCTGCACATATCTGACTTTATATCGAACTCGAGGTACGTCCCGTTTTGATACAAGACAGGGTTCGGCCTTCAGAAACACGTTATTGTGGATATCTCTGAACTATCACAACACGACAGAGCGAGCGATGGAGGCAGCGGTAAGAGGATCGGCTGCGTAGATCGACGATCGAGAATGTGGGTATGCCACAGAGGGAACGTGAGCGGTGGGCATACATACTAACAGATTTTTACTAGGTCACAGATCTCTTATTCTAGTAGTCTAATTTCTTTTAATTCACATGTGTTTTTTTATTATTCTTTCAGTTTTACTCATTTACGTCATTGGCGTGACAATTTTCTCGTAGGATAACAATGATGAAGATCATCACTGTTCTTTCTATGCGGTATGGTTTCTCTATAGACTAATTCTGTGATTCACAGGGGATTCAGACTGTTCCATATCACATCGCGGATACATAGAGAGATCTTCTCGTTCCGGAGTCAACGTGTGTTGGCAGAGTCTGTCTTGATCAAGTGTTACACAATTTAAACAGTGTTTTACTTCAAACCTTAATGACAATGTATGACTGATTTGTACATCCTATTCTAGGACAGAATGACTCTAAGTGGGCTAGCGTAGACAGTGCAAGACTGTGTGTAAATGAGCCAATACTACATTCTAAATGCGAGTTCAATATAGCATATTGCATCATGACGGCGTGGTCAGATTAGAGTGACGGATCTCGATGTTATACCATCAGCTTCATCGGTGCGCAGTACTTAAACATTGACGTATCAAGGATCAACTTGCAATTTTGCTTCTAGGCGGACAAGATTGTAGAACACACGCGCTGAGGACAGTGGTTTAGCAGTGTCTACAATGTTATACCATGGGTCTCACGAACATTTTGAGAGCGGCTAGTGACACACACAAGCCAAGCGTCACGCATTGGCCGGGACAGAACATAGCGCACGCTTATGCGAAAAAACTGAGTGTAATTATTGAGAGACAGCAACACTATGTCCGATTTAGTGGGATGTAACAGATTACACGCATCTTGGAGTATTGCGACCACATTTGTGCACATAGATTAGATTGTAATATTTAGCGTGTAGAGACTTATGAGCATTGTTAAACAGGACAACACGAAAGGGGTGTCAAGAGAGGTGAAGTATGTTACTGTTTGCATTCTTCACGGAGAGGGAGTGAGATTGTGCATAGTACTCACAAAGGGTTTGCTAGCAGAATACACATTCCAGAGTTAGACACAACAACGCGAAGTGGGCATACACACAGTCGGCCGTATATAGCCTAGTATCACTACGCCGACAGCCCGAGACAACTGTTAGCCTTATGTAAATCCCGTATATAAAACAGAAAGTATCGTGCGATTATTGATGAGACACAAGACAATGAGGATTCGTGGTAATCATAGATATTACGGACACTTGGCAAAGCAGAGATGGATCACTTCAAATAGGGTTAAACGAGTGTTTAAGATTAACTACTGAGAGATAATTCATGGAAAGTACAATATCACACAGTATAAGATGGGGGGTACAAGAACAAGCGGTGAAACAATAACATTGTTTTATCTCTCCAGCGACAAATCATTCTTAAATATAACTTCACGGGTTGGGGTTGTCAAAACTAAAGTTCAACTGCTGTGTAGAAGCAGAATAGGGCTTAGCAGCGATTACAGATCGTAGAAGGCTTATGATTCACAGGTATACACACCCGAGTTTATCATGCACGAAATACATCACACAATATGTCTATGCGAGCAGAACGTAGCAAGAAAACAATTACGGTGATCATCTGCGACAATGAGATGTGGACAGAAGCCGGTGAGTTTCACGTAGGACGACAAAGGCGAGGTGGCGCTCGACTCATTCAACTCTCCAGCCAATGAGAGCATGGTTGGTTCAATTTTAAAACACATCGAAAAAAAAAGGTCTCGAATAAATTCTCTTGTGTTTTTGTTTGTTTACTAGGGACACGAGATAACTTGTGCTACCAAATATGGGAGAGGACTACGACGCTTGCGTCACGAGGGGGCTCTCAAGAGATCACGCGGGACGTCTATAAGGGGTCTGCGCCAGAGTCACACAGACACACACACACACACACACACACTCACACACACACACACACACACAACCACAAGAAAAAAAAGTATGTATGTAAGAAACACTCACACCACACACACAACACACATCACAGACAACACACACACACCCACACACAAGCGCGCGGAGAGAAAGGGGGGATGTAGATGGAGCGGATCGCCATCATGTGTCCACGGTCAAAACACCAGACGTATCTCGGAGATTTCTCATTGCGCGCGTGAGTCAGAATGTCTAGCCCCGCACGCTAAGATAAAACGTCATGTGCATGGTCCGGAATTCACTCACCCGACCAGCCGCAGAGATTTAGTCACAAAGTGAGTCTTCAGTGGTCCAGTGTAAGTTAATCTGTTTAGGAGTCTTAACGCACACACACAAAAACGGAGTATCGATAAAGAGAAGGTCCTCACGATTGTCATCATCATGTGGCAGTTCGAAATCACTATTGTAATAGTACTATCACTAAGTGTGAAGTGGGGATTATTGTTGATTATTTACATAAAGAAATGTTCTACATCATATTGATTGCGGTCCTTTTGCGAGACGAGCATTCACTCTCAGTCGGCGGCGTAAACCGTGCAATCAATGACTAACACAGTAAGGAACAATACAGATATTCTCGATGAGCAGAAATCGCGTGCGAGTAGAGACAGTGGGTAACATATTGAGACACATAGCGACACATAGCGGATTATGATAGATTTACTATATATTGATGCTATTCAGAAGTCACGCTTACGCGTGGATTGACGCACATTGCCACACACCTGCGCAGAACGTTGGAAGAGGAACAGTCAGGGAAAGGGCTCTGTCTCAACTCTCTTTCTTATAACACGATCTCATCTGACAATATGAGCATCTGCAGTGGGAGTGGAACAAAGGGATACACACGATGTATCCACTTGAGGTCCACTTGAACAACTGGCGAATCTTAGCATCGTACACATGGACTTACAACAGTGCGTGGCGGACAGCGGACGAATCAAGTAGGGATAATCCCTTCATAAAAGACCGATCTTCTCGTGCCATCACATATTATGTGCACGTAGCGTTATCCATGTCGAGATAAGTGAAGTGCGTATGCACATCTCGTTTGAACATCATCGGGCGAAGTGTATCACTCTGCGAGCATATCTAACATCAGAGTGTGAACGCGTTTGAGGGAGATATGAGATTACTTTTAATAGAGACGAGAGGTACAGAGGACAACACGGTACACACTTGATCCATTACTAAACCGGATTAACTAGGCTTTGAGTGCCAGTGACGAGTGCATGACAATCGAGACTAACATATAGGAATGAGTATGAGATGGCCAAGCCCTAGTTCTTTTCACTTACTACACACGACGGAGATTGTGTCTTGAGTGATTCAATAACAACATGGACAACTTAGTACTCGGTCACTACTTGATTGTTTGGTGCGGAGATAGTAGATAGGTCACTATACACACACACCTTAACAGATGTTGCGCACTCGTGCGAGACAGGTACTCAGAAAATACACAGGACGCAACACATAGCACACAGACATGAGTCCTATAGATGGGTATCCCAACGCGTAACAGAGTCTCATCGAGCTCTCCAGTGTAGGGAGCGCGGGTTGAAGTGCTACTCAATGGCACATTGTGCATAGGGGGGGGTACTATAGACTGGGGGGTGGAATGTAATGGTAGATGGGAGTATGATCACAAGTACACCCAGTGACTCTTTAGTGTACTGTATCACCCCCTTTTTCTCTAGTCTGAGTGTGGCGTACCGAGTCTGTATAATATGCACTTATGCGCGTACATCAGGGTGATCTCTTATACACTCTGCTAGTCAGGTGACATAGCAGGTAGTACTATTGAGCAGGTGTCGAATAGAAGGCGGTAGGTCACACACTAGAGGTGACACATATCTCTCAATATAGATAGTGTTGAGGTTCGCTTCTAGATATAGACTTATGACATCACTAGCCTGGAGGATATGATATCTGACGTATGACTACTGGCGTAGAATGCTGTGGCGCGATCACACACGAACAAGACTAATCTATGTATCTTCTCATGGACACAGTGGGACTGCGTGAAGTCTGGCACATGTGGTGGCTTTACCACTTTTGTCATAACGCAAGTGGCACATGGCAAGATGGTACAGTGACATTGCGATGAAAAGCGGAGACGGGTATGTCGCCGAAAGAAGAAGGGGCGTGAGTGCAGATAGAGTGGTAGGGGGTGACTGTTAAGGTGGGGGGATAGATGGGTGGATTGTGTGGGGTGACATTGTTGTTAGGGTTAGATTCGAGAGCAGGGGTAGTGTGTACTATTGGACAGCACAGGATAAGGTGAGATGGTAGAGGGCAGGTGTGTTGGAATAGAGAGATTAGAGATATCAGAGTGGAGTCACATAGAAACATGGTGTGGGGTGGGGTCAAGCAGACGAAGATTCTACCTATGAGGTATATTACACGATGATCTAGGGGCGAACTTACACACGCTGTCAACCGCACATTATATATATTCACTTTTCTTACAATACTCCAGATCACTCAGTTGGGATGTGGGCAACGGACAGGATTATGAGGAGAAATATTTGAGAAATGATAGACGTAGGGAATATATATTTTTGTAGAATTATATATGGAGATAATGGGGATAATGTATATGGCGGAGAAATTTTTTGAGATAGAGTGAGGAGGGGTGTGATTATTATTGTGGGGTGAGGGGTGGGGGATGCAGTATGGAAGTAGGGGGGAGATTGTGTATTTAGGTATGTTATGACGAATATTGGTTTAATTGGTTTTGAAAGTGGTTTTGATGTCAGGAAAGGGTGGTAAAAGAGACATAGAGTCTGGTAGGTATTGTAGGAGATCAATGGTGGTGACTCATGAGGCACTAAGGCATTTTGATGAACGATATGATTCAGTGTATACTCATCGATGGCGATCTGAGTATTAGATCGGTCACATTAAAATCCTTATCTCATATGATCTCTTACTATGCACACTTATCATAACTTTAGTTACATGTGTCTATCTCATCAGAGTTATGATCTGCACAATACCCGAGTTTGCCTCTGCGTCTCCTCGTACTCTGTGGTGCACAGACAGAATGAGTCAGATGAAGAGTGGCGCACGCGAGACACGGGTGCAGATGCGTTCTCATCTTCTGAGGTTATGACGATGCTATACAGGGGGAGTGGATAGTGTAGGGGGTGGTAAAGTGTAGACAGTGGTGTGCGACTCTACTGAATACATTGAGCGTGCTGAGATATACCATGCTATTAACTAGGGACCAGTAACAGAACTGGACATGCTAGTTATTATCTTCATGTCCAAGAGGTCCGCGGTGCGCTGGATCATAGACAATGAGGATACGTAGTCTGGCTGAATAACAGTGGTGATGAGTTACAGTGGTACTATTTATGTATTGAGTATTATAGTATATGGCTTCACTGCAGTGCATACACATCTGATTCATTCACTAGATAATAGATGAGAGGTGGGTGAAGGGTGTGTCTATATGGATGTATTGAGTTTATTATTTTATCGAGATGTCTAGATGCGTCACAGGAGAATCGAAACACACATCTCTCTTCTGGTGTCGAATGGCGTCTATCTGACGATGGCGATCAACAGTATGGCTAGAGCATTATGTTTATATTGCTAGTAGTGACTTGAGGTATCGTACATTAAAACACTTAAGGTAGACAAAGACGGGGGACACATACACACACATTGAGATTCGAGGTGCTCCGTAGGAGGCGAGAGAGGGATACAAGGAACATCACATATTCTACATAGGCGTGCATGCGTGTAGCACAACCGGAATATGCACAGAGCATATCTATTTTATGTTCACGGACACTCAGTGTCTACGGGGGTTCAGGCAGAGCGAGGACATCAATACTGGCGGACGCGAGGACAGGACTTGGCGAGGAGGGCGGCATATAAGGGAACATGGGTCGCGAATAGATGGTAGGTGTGGCATGAGAATATATGTGTGAGTGTAGAGTCTAAGGTGAGTGACACATAATGGTTGGTGGATGTGTGTGCCGCAGCGAGTCGATAATGGACTTGGTAGGGGACATTTTCGAGCATACATCATCATTATAAATCTGTGACAAACAGAGAACAGCTGTATGATCATTGGATATTGGGGAGGAGGATGCTTCTGTCTGAATGGTCACTGTGGTGAATGAACATAGGTATAAAGATGGTGGGGTGCAGATCACAAAAGAGTTGGAGGCGGGGGGGATATGCCATTTAGGGGGACACGCGCTTATAAATAAGTTCATCGAAGAGTGTAACATGATATAGAGTGGATGATGTGAGTTGGTATGCTAAAGTGTATAGGATGAGTATATAAGAAGGGGGAGGGGGGAGATAGTAGTAGCAACAGGTATATGGGACACATATGTATCACATCTCCACATCACTACAGATTGTGGAGCAGAAGAGTGTGACGTGACAGAGAAGGGAGGGCATAGTGCGCCGAGGGGATGTAGTTGGAGGTGGAAACAATGATAGGACAACGATGGGGCTCGTCTGTAGTGGAGCGGCATGGCGGGAGTGCGATGTAACACTGCAGTTAAGGGATAGGAGCGTTGGTTAAATCTCGCGCAATTAGTGATATATTGAGTTGACAGGCGCTACACATGTCGATGCGAGTAACATAACACTGTCTGAATATAATTAATGACACACGTGGTTAGTGTGAGATACATCTACATCGGAACTATGGCTCACTACTCTCTTGAGTGCATGTTATAATCTCTGGCGGAAAGGGTGATTTTGGGAGTGCAGAGGATATAGAGCACTACGCAGCGGAGCTTAGAGGGGAAATATATATAAAACGAGGAGCGACAAGATGCTATAATGTGTAGTCCGCAGAAGAGTAGAGGTTTCCTGCAGGGCCGCAGCAGGGGGGACGTGTGACGCGCTCTTGGGGGGGGACAGGGAGATGTACACTACGATCGACATCGTCTATCGCACGATTTGAAGGTAGTATTGTGATGTTGTAAACTGAGAGGGAGGAGGTGAGTGATGTAGTGAGGGTGACGCCTCATCTAGAAGAGGTGGAGAGCTACAAGTCACGGGGGGGGGGGGGGGGGGGGGGGGAGTTCCAACATACGGGGAGAAGTAACTCATACTCTACAACACGTAAAATATTCACGACAATTTGTATTAGAGGGTGTATGGAGGGGGGTTGGGGGGGGTGGTTGGTAGGGGGGTGTGTTGGGGGGTGGGTGGTGTTGTGGGGTATGGTTGGGGAGAGGTGGTGAGGTGGGTGAGTGTGTGAGTAAGTGGGGGGGGGTGGGGGGTTGTTTGGGGGTGATAGGGGGGTGTGGGGGGGAGGAATGGGAGAAAATAATATCTCTGCATCTATATGCGAAGTATTGATGATGTGGAGGGGGTTAGATAGTGGTAGCGACGAGTAGACACTCTGTAATGGGGGGAGTGTGAAGGTAGGGGTTGGTAGTTGGGTGAGGATGTGGAGGGGGTATTTGGGGTTTGGGTGAAGATGGGGGGTGGGGGGTTAGGGGGGTAAAGGGTGATATGGAAGGGTTTGGGGGGAGGTGAGGGGGTGATTTAAATGGGTATTGTTTTGTGGGTGGATTGTAGAGGGGGATGTATTGGGGGGGGGGGGTAGAATGTGGGGGGGGGAGGAGGGAAGGATATGTTTAAAGTGTTTAAGGTTGTTTGTTGATATTTTTATTGGTTGGTTGTTGTTGTTATGAATGGTAGGAATGGGTTTTATGGGTGGTTGGGGGTTTTAAATATGTGGGGGGGATGGGGGGTGGGGGGGGGGGTATTTGAGATGTATAATGGGTGGGAATGGGGTGTTGGGGGTTTTTGGGGGGTTTATTAGGTTTTAGAATGATGTAGTTAGTGGAAGATGTATAATGGTAATTTTATGTTTGGAGATGGTGAAATAAGAGGTAGATGGGGATATGGTGTTGGTGAAGAGGGGATGTGGTAATGGTGGGGAGGGTTGGGGGGGGAGAGGATTAATTTTTGGGGTTTGGATAGGGAGGGGGGGGGGGGTTTTGGGAGGTTGATGAGAATGTGGTTGGGTAGAATAAATGGGGGGGGGGGATTTTTGTGGGGGGGGAGTTTTGGGTGGGGGGGGGTTTTTGTAGGTAAGGTGGGATGGTAGGTGGTTGTATAGAGTGTGAAGTGTGTGGGATGGATTGAATTGGGGGGAAAAGTATATTAGGGTGGTGTATAAGGGTGAATGATGGGTTGTAGGGGGGGAGAAAAAAGGTAATAAAGTGGAAAATGGGGAGGGAATGTGAGTTTAGAAAGGATGGGGATATAGGTGAATTTGAGGATTAGGGATGGGTGGGGGGGTGAAGTGTTGGAATGAGGTTGGTGGGGGAATTTTTTGTATGGGGTGTTTTTTGGATGGGGGGGGGATTTTGTATGGTAGTGTGGATGGTAGTGTGTTGTTGATGGTTGTGGTGGAGGGGAAGAAAAGGTAAAGATGTTTGTTATAAAAAAGGAAGAAATATGATAGTCAATAAAGTAGGGAATGAGTGTAGTAATTTGGCGATGAGGACGTGGTGGTGGAGGGAAGAGGGGAGGAGACACCGGAGATCCATGCATGGAAGACTGGGTGGCTTCCCCTTACCACCCTATCCGGCCGCGTGCCATAGGGCGAAAGCCCGGCAGTTTCACACTTAGCCAAAGCGGCAAGCGGGGCAGGAGGGAGGGTTATCCGAGTAATGCCATCGGTAAGTATTTTTCCAAAAAATACATTTTAGAAACAAATTCATTTGTTTTATCAAAATACATTACTGATGGCATTACTATATGGAAGAATCAGGAAGAGGAGGCGGGTGCCGCCCCGTTACCCTCAGTAATTAACACCCCCGCAGGCCCACAGAAAGAACTCCCGACGATTTCAGCTAGGACGTGCCTAAGGCGCCTGCGGCACGTGGAGGGAGTGCTGGGCCGCGGAGATGTTGTCCACCAAGGCCAGGGAGTCACACTGGCCGGATAGGTGGCAGAGGTAGAAGCGGGCGAAGGTGGAGTCTGCCCACCCGCCTACTGCCGTCGCAATGTCCTTAATCGAACAGTTGCGGTCAAAGCTACGCTTGTGGCCAATGCTCGCACTTCATGCGCATGGATCTGTAACCGTCTATCCCCGTCCGGGGAGAGGACTTTGTAGGCCGATCGAATCACCCACCACAGCCAGGACAAAACTGTGTGGGTCGAATATCCGGCCTGCCTGGAGAAGCGGTAGGAACAGGCGGGAGTGACCGAGGCGGTGCGGTTTTGAACGACACAAGTAAAACTTTAGTGCCCGGGCCGGATCCTGTTGCTGCGCCCCGCTGGAAAGATCCATTCCTCTGAGCGGACGTATGGTCAGCATCTGGGGCACAGCTGAGGGCGGTCGATTCTTGGCCAGGAAGGATAGATCGGTGAGCAGCTGAGCTGAGCCATCCGCTTGAACTGCAAACACTCTGGGCGTACAGAGAGTGCACGAAGCTCGCTCACGCAGGACGCCGTGGCGAGGCCCAGGGGAAAACATGTTTTCCGGGTCAAGTCAGAGAACCGTGCCAAAGGCAGGGGTTCAAAGCTATCCGAATTTAGCCACGTCAATACCCAGGCGAGGACCCACCGAGGTATGAGGGAACGAGAGACTGGACGTCGGAGTTCAAAATGAGCCAACCGGTCCGAGAGATCTTTGCAAGCGCCTGGATCCGGGAGGCCCAAGTGGCGGTAAGTGCCTGCAAGCATGGCGCGATAACCCTTGATGGTAATAGGCGCTAAGTCTTGGTCGTTGAAGAGCCACAGAAAGGATTCCGCCAGATGGGGGGTAGTTAAATGCGTGGGGGGGGAGCCGCTGGGTAACGCACCACTACTGGAAGACCCTCCACTTGCCTTCGTAGACCTTTCGGGAAGACAGTCTGCGGGCTGCCGCAATCGTCGCCCCTGCCGCATCCGAGAAACCTCTAACGGTGAGGACTCACCGGACAACCTCCAGGCGTGTAGGAGGAGTCACTCTGGGCACGGGTGGAAAAGCGCCTGCCGGAGCTGCTCGAGAATCGACAGCGGGGTGGGGAGCTCCAAGGGCGGGTTCGTAGCTAGAGCAAACCGGTCCGAGGTCCAGCTCTTGGTCCAGCTGAAGGGGGGCCACCAACAGGACAACCGCGGAGCCTTCCTGCAATTTCCGTAGTATCTTTGGCACCAGTACTGACGGAGGTCAGGCACACGCGATCAAGCCGTCGCGAGGGATGGAGAGCGCATCCACCACCCAGACAAGCGGGTCCAGAATGGGAGAGACAAACATTGGTAGTTGGTTGTTCCACCTGGTGGCAAACAGGTCGACTAGATGCGTCACCCATCGCTAGCAGATCAGGCAAAGATGTCTGGGAGCAGGGACCACTCCGTGTGGAGAAGCTGTCCGCGGCGGGACAGGGCATCTGCGACCACGTTCAGGTGGCTCGGGAAGTGGCGGGGTGGCTTGGGAAGTGGCGGGCTCGAAGAGCAATGCCCCGGTCCCTGTACCAGAGCGAAGGATGGTACAGTAGGACCCGCAGGGAGGGCGAGTGAGTGCCCCCCTGGTTCTGAATGTTGGCCACCACTGTCGAGTCGTCCGAAAGTATGAGGACCACCTGGTGGGTCAGCTTCTCCTGCCAGGAGATGAGGCCAAAGGGCCCGAGGTCGAGACAAAGTCTGGTAAGAGGTGAGCGCCTCATCCCAACAGGCTCGCGTCGGTGCAGAGGGACAACCGGGTTGAAGGGGAGTGCAGAGGTACGCCTGTTGACAGCCACACGAGGTCCGACCACCTCTGCAGGTGGGGGCAGACTAGCGGAGTAACCGGAACCGGATCCGTCAGAGCGCCAGTAAAGGAGGAGGTGGAGCTGAAGAGGTCGGGCATACAGCCTGTCCAGGGGTAACAATCCGCTGCCACGCTGAGTAGTCCCAAGAGCTGAAGCTATACCTTGGCCGTGAAGGAGGCTCCTAGCTCCATCTGCCAGGCGAGCTCGGCGATCTTCTGTCGCCGCGCCAAATGCAGGCGGCCCAAGTTGAGGTCGGTCAGGAATTCCATCCCCAATTGCAGGACCCGCCACGAAGGGGTGAGATCCGACTTGCCCAGATTGACAATAACCCTAGCCTGCGAAGGAGAGAGAGCAGCTCGTCTCTGTTTTCCTCCAGAGCCATGGTGATCTGGTTGCGCAGCAGTAGGTCGGCCAGAAAATTGGAAGCCGGACTCAACGATCGCTGTCGGAAGCTGGCCATCCCCACGTCGAGGAGCCTCGTGGAAACCCAGGGACTGATGTTGAGACCGAATGGCAGGGTTTGGAACTAGTAGACGATCCCTTTGAAGGCTACGCGTAGAAAACGACGCGAGGCCGGATGCATGGACCCGTGCAGATAAGCGTCCGCCAGATTGAGGCTGATAGCGAAGTCCATCGGCCGGACAGCTGCGCAAAGAATCCTGGCAATCTCCATTCCAAAAGTGCGGCTACGCAATTAACTTGTTAGCGCCGAGAGGTCGAAGACCGGACGCCACTTGCCGCCTGGCTTGGGGACGACGAACAGTTGGCTGTGAAACGCCGGTGAGTCGTGTCGAGAGACTATCTCTGTCACCGCCTTGCTGCGCAAGGCCGCCACTTCTCCACGAAGAACGTCTGCCTTGTGCCGATCATGAGGAGCATGTGTCCAAAGGGGAGATCTGCGGAGGGGACTGGAAAACCAGCTGTAGGGTGGGAGGCGGAGAGGGACTGATGTCGGACCTCAAGGGGACGAGCTCTACCGATGCACAAGAGGCGGGCCTGGTAGACCGCAGGGCGCGAACCACGGAAGTGCGGGGAGCGTGAGAGCGAAAGTAGAGGGGGCAGCGGCTGGTCGGGGCCAAAGATCCTTAGACGCCTCCTTAACTGTCTGCCAAGTGTCCCCAAACAGCTGCGAACCGCCTAAGGGGCCTGACGGAGCTGCGACTTCATGGTCTTGGGTAGATCCGAGCAGAGTCGAAGGAGGGTGTCCCGACGCCAAAGGTCACAGTTGACGGACGCCGCCATGGCGTTAGTAGACGAATGGTAGGTGGCCGGTAGCAGCCACAAGGATCGAATGGGTGTCGCTGAGCAGGGACGAAGCCTCCAGGTCCCAAGTGTCCTCCAACCCGCGCAGTACCGCTTGCGTTGCCATCTCCCAAAAAAAACGGAACATGCCAGGGAGTTTCGAATTAAGGACGCGAACCTGTCCAGCAGGCGAGGCCAAGCGTTCTGGACAGCCTGTTGACCCCCCGCCTGTGTGATGGCTGCCGAATCCAAGGTGGGAAGAGGGACGGCGAAGGCTTGGGAGTGTTCCAATTACCAAGACTGGCGGTAGTTCATGTTGATCCCTGCGGGCCACCGGGAATCCGAAAAAAAAACCTCTTCACCAACCAAAGCTGTCCTGGCGGAGCTGTGTGGAGATCGCCACCACGAGATCCCGGAAGCCAGCTGGCTGAGGGAGCAACATGCGACGTTTGGCAGAAAACTGCGCATCCACCATGGCAAAGACAGCGGGCAGAATTCAGGTGGGAGGAGTGTCGAAATAAGCCGGGAAGCCTCATCTAAGGAACAAAAGATCTGGGAACTCAGTGTAGGTCCGCGGTCCGCGGTCCGGGGACGAAGACCCCGCTGAGAGGAGTGCGGGGGAGCCGGCTGGAGAGTCCCGAAGGAAAATCTCTGAAGCTGAGTCCCCTGGATGAAGGCTGAGGATGTCAGGATCGAGATCCAAATGCTGCCTGTCGCGCTGAGCCAAATGGAGGGGCGACCAACTACGAGAGCGAGTGCCAGCCGCCAGCGGCAGGCTGCAGCGCGAGCGAGGGACAGGCGGAGCCGCATGCGAAGCCTGTAAGGAAGGGAGACGCGGGGAAGAGTAACTGCGGTCGAACGATGTCCAGAGGCAAAGGTGCTATGGAGGTCCCCTACCCGCCGAAGGGCGGGTAAAGGGGGCGCTCCTCGAGTCATCAACGACGCGTCAGTGAGGGGATCGCGGGTACCGGGGAACGCGCTCCGAGCTAACGAAGGGAGGCGGTAGGGGATCCCTGGCTCGCTGAGCCCGCTCGGGAGAACGCGAGGGACGAGGGGGGGGGGATGAGGGAGCTTGACAGCAACCCGGCAGATCCGATCTTGCGCAAAAGACTCTGATTCCCGCCGGGACCGCCCAGAAAAACCAGGGGGGGGGGGGGGGGGGGGGGGGGGAGGGGGGGGAGGGGGGAGGGGGGGAGGGGGGAGGGGGGGGCTTATCAGGCCCACTCAGAAGAATCCGAGCGGGGAGGGAGCATCAATGGAGCTCGCGGGCCACGCTCAGACAAATCGGCGCATGGGGGGAGCGTGTCCAAGTCACACCAGGCCCGTCCAGAAGGACTGAAACGGGGCGCGGACGAAAGAGAGACTTGCCGGGCCCGCTTGGAAACATTGAAGCGGTGAGGGGGGGGGGGGGGGAGTTTGTACGTGTCGCGCCGGGCCCGCCCGGAAACTTCAGGGCGGAGGGGGACATAAGTGTGGCTCGCTGGGCCCGCTCAGACAGTTCAGAGCGGAGGGGGGGGGGGGGGGGGGGCACGTCTATAGCTCTCGGGTCATGCTCAGACGAATCGGAGCATGAGGGAGAGCATCTTTTCTTATTAACTCTTTTTCTACTTCTCTTTGCACTATGCTTGAGCAAATCTCGCTGGGCCCGCTCAGAAGACTCGGAGCAGGGGGGTGTGGATGTAGGCTCGACTCGCTGGGCCCGCTCAGACAATTCGGAGCGGGGAGGGGAGTAATACCAAGGCGCTCAGGCCACGCTTGGAAGAGGCGGAGCGTGGGGGGCACGACTCTAACACTCGGCTGCCCTGCTCGGAAGCCTCAGAGCGGGGAGGGAGCATCTGCGTGGTTACTGTACATGAAAAAGACTTACCTGCGGGCCGGACTGCCCAAACGACGGAACGAAGGGGTACCCTGCAAGGTGACGGAGCGACGACCTCCTTCGGGGAAGACTGGGCAGCCTGCTGGGGCCGGGACAGATGGTCGCGGCGATAGAAGTCAGAAAGGTGTGACCACCGGTCCTCTCTCCAATCGGCACACACGACACCAGTCCTGTCCGATGAGCAGCCCGAGCACGGGAGGCAGGCGCCGAGGGCGTCCAAGGGCCACTGGAATTCCCCACAAAGATGGCAGGTTCACAACCGTGAAGAAGCCATAAAGTCCGCCACACACAGTCCGCTGGGAAAAGCTCACTGAAGAGCCTAGACCTCACTCCCTGAGGCAGAACGCGAATGAAGAAGTCACCAGTCGAGCACGAAGCCGGAGTTCCAAAGACATAGTCATGGAAAGTCAAGGCCCAGACCGAGACCGGTTGGAAAAAATAACACGTCAGAGTCCACTGAATTCGTATCACTCACAGTCTTGAACACGAAAAAAAGGCATGTCTCAAAACTAAATGAGGCAAAAGCCAAGGAGAAAGTTCCTAGTAGAATCGATAACACAAGTCTGAAACCGGTCGCAAATGGAGGAAGGCCAAAACGCTCGACCGTCCACGGTTCAGCTAATAGTGAAACTGCCGGGCTTTCGCCCTATGGCACGCGGCCAAATAGGGTGGTAAGGGAGGCCACCCAGGCTCCTATACATGGATCCCCGGTGTCTCCTCCTCAGTTGTGTAGGGGACACAACTTGGCTTAGACTGAAATCTATAGGCTATAGAGTGTATTCCATATAGTAATGCCATTGGTAACGTATTTTGAGAAAACAAAGTTGAATCAGTCTCCTGGACTGAAGACTGTCACCCACGGATTTATTTTTATTTTTACAACTTTCTTGACTTTTGCGGGCTTCCTTCCCTGGCAAAGGCTGACTTACCAAACACGCAGTGACACACCTCCTACCTAAGTGTTATCTGAAAATTTTTATTTATTAAACCGAAGTATGTATGTATCACCAATATCCAAAGTTTTTTTTACCTTGAATTCCTAGTTAAAATAAGCTCATTTCTCTCCACAGCTGAGAGTTTTACACTGGCAAGATGTCACCTGATGTTAATGTACCAGGTGCAGGAGACAGATCGATCATGACAGTTCAAAGGTACCGGTAATGCCCTATCAGCCAGATTATAGCCAATCCTAAGAAATGTGAACAACTACACTCTAGCAATATTGTGTGCTAGTCTGTGATTTTGGACCTTATGGCCTAATGCCATAAGGTTCAAAATCACAGACCAGTACACATGTGTCACTGCCAGCGTGATGGCACACACTCACCCCTTTTTGCAGGCCAGAATAACGTCGCTGATCCCGTCATTGTCGAAATCGCCGTAGGCCAAGGGCCCAGTAGGAGGGGAGGGGATGCTGTGTTCAGCAAGTACTGTCCCATCCACCAAGTCAACCAAGGCAACAGAGTTCCACCCCACTATTGCTGACACATCCTGGACAGATAATAATCTGCAGTTTAACTTATGATATTTAACCCTTATCATTCAGAATACACCAGTGTGCGAAATAAGTTTGACTAGCCTCTAGCCGCCAAGCTATTCTGGCACCACCCTTGAACTAAAGCCATTGGTCTATATCTTATCTGAAAGTACTATAATGTAGCTTGCATATGGCAGTGTACAAATTTGAAGCTTTTAGCCTCAGCATGATACGGGTTAAGAAAATGACAGGGGACCCAACTTTCTTTGTACACGTTCATATCCAAAGTTTATCTTAAGCAAAGTACAGGTCAACAAATCAGCCTCCATAGTTATTGTAATTTTTTATTTATAGTTTTTAATTTGTAAGGCGTCTACATTTCTATCTGAGGTTGGACACCCTAGAAATCACAATTATTATTAATATTATTATTATTATATTACAATACCTGGGAGCCATTAGACATTTGCATTAATGTGGTGCTAAATTTACACGTTTATAAAGAAAAATGCACAGTAAGCAAAAAGTCCTCTGGTCGACTCCAGCCTTATTTGGCCCGCGCGCAGCTGTGCGCGGGCCAACAAAGGCTGGAGTCGGCCAGAGGATTTTTCACTCATTGCATCTCTCATTGGGAGCCACCCTCCTGACCACATTATATCTGATTCTGCAATATTCTGATGTTCGTAATACTGAGGCTATGCTGTATAATTTAAACAAAAAGCAAGTGGTCAGGTCGCTTGACCACGCTTTAGTGGTCCTGACCACTCTTTTCCTGGTGCAAATTATCATTATATCTGATTTTATTTTATAAGTAAACTTTACTGGAGTTAACCCAGGTAACCTCACGACCGCATTTCCCAAATGTTGCAGGTGTTACCCAACAACTATGTGCCAGTTGGAGGAGATAGATCGACCATGATAATTCAAAGGTAGTGCCAGATTAGCTTGGCGCCTTTCAGGCGCCAAGCTAATCTGGCACTACCTTTGAATTATCATGGTCAGTCTATCTCCTGCTGTAGGGTGTCTGGGTTAAATGCGTTAAACTAGGTATTGAAAAGAAAATCTTAGTAGCTTAACCCTGCCTCTTCCCCCACACCTCCTCGCCTCCACGCTTACTCACCTCCACAAACACAACCAGAAAACTGCTATGGCTTTTACCTTGCGGTCCGAAACATGGAGAGGCATGAGGATGAAGTTTGGGCGAAAACCCTGCATGAACTCGTCCTCCAGCTCCTGTGGAACCGCCTCGATGGATTTGCGTCGCAGCTTGATGGACAGATCACTCCACTTGCACGACGTCTGTGCCTGGGAAAGATTGAAAGGAGCCGTGTGTTAAAAAAATGAATGGTATGTAATATGTGCAGTGTAAGTGCTTTTCACATACATTGCCTTAATCCATTTCATCCTGACGCTGATTTTTTTTTTAAAACTGTGCTTATGATCCTATGCAGGCAACATTAGGAGACGGATCAATCATTTTAGTTCAAGGGGGGTGCCAGAATAGCTTGGCGCTAGAGGCGCCAAGCTATTCTGGCACCACGCTTGAACTATCATAGTCAAATTATTTCTTGCAATAGTGTGTCAGGATGAAAAGGATTCAGCAATAGCCTGTTGATCGAAGGTCGACTATGTTGGCCAGGACACAGCCATGCACCAGCCAACTGTGTCCTAGATCAGCCCGATGAACTATTGTGCACCATGTCTGTTACAATTAAGCACTGATTCCTAATGAAGCCCAATGCCACCTTCAACACCCTACATCACCCTAAACATGAGTGCTAATTCTGTTTCTTACTCCACCTTTAAGTCAAGTAGATTTTATTTGTCCCACTCTCAATGAAATTTGTCTTTAACTCATTCAGCCTGACGGCCGTATTTCCCAAATGTTGGAGGTGTCATCTGATGACTATGCACCAGTTGCAGGAGGTGGATCAACCATGATAATTCAAGGGCAGTGCCAGATTAGCTTGGTGCTTGTTGGCACCAAGCTAATCTGGCACTACCCTTGAATTATCATGGTTGATCCATCTCCTGCTGTAGTGCGTCAGGGCTGAATGGGTTAACAGCAGATCTAATAAAATCAATCATAATAATAATGATAAAATAGACGTGTAGCTAAGAATGAAATCAACAGGTATTTACATTATATTAAAAATAAATTTTTCTCTAAAATGTATTTTTTCGAAAAATACTTACCGACGGCATTACTACTAGGAATACTTCGATCAGCTTAACAATTTAAATTTTAGCCCCAAAACTCGTTGTGTACATTACCACAGGGGAGGCAATCACTAGGGGTGTCGTTACCAGGACACCCGGGGTGGCCTCCCCTCCTCCCTAACCGGTGGCGCGCTCACCGTTTCCCGGCAGTCTCCGAGTCTTAGCTCGACTGCGGCAAGCGGGGAAGGCGGGAAGGTCCTCTGAGTAATGCCGTCGGTAAGTATTTTTCGAAAAAATACATTTTAGAGAAAAATTTATTTATTTCCTCAAAATCATTCCGTGGGCGTTTCCTAAAGCCTGCGCGGTGGAGCTTTTTGGTGGAGTGCAGTGTGCGCAGTACTGGCCCCACGAAATCATTACCGACGGCATTACTACTAGGAAGAATGGCGAATAGGAGGAGGGTGCCGCAGTTCCTGGGCTACCTGTCCCACGCCCAAGGGCCTCTGCACGGAAATTGAGGGTCCCACCCTATGCACCCACTCCCGACAATTTTAGCTAGGCATTAGCTACGGCGCCAAAGGTGCCTGGAGGGAGTGCTGCGCTGCTGACATGTCCCCCAGTAAGGCCAGGTTGTCGCGCTGGCCGGATAGATCTCATAGGTAGAAGCGGGCGAAGGTAGATTCAGCCCGCTAGCCCACGGCTGCCACAATGTCGCTGACCGCGCAATTGCGGTCAAGGCGATGCTCGTTGCCACTGCTCTGACTTCATGTACCTTATACGCAAGGTCTTGGTTTGTGCAGGGGCAGGCCCTTGTATGCCTCCCGTATCACCCAGCGGAGCCAGGATCAGATCGTCTGCGCAGATAGTCTCGTCTGCCCGGAGCCAAGGGCAGGAATAGGTGCAAGCGCCCTTGTATTAGTGTCTTAGATCTGCACAGGTACTTTAAGCGCCCTGACGGGGTCCTGTAAGCGGGATTCCCCGTCCTGTTCCATTGTCCTGAGAGGACGGATGGTCAATACTTGGGGCGCTGATGCTGGGAGGCGATTCTTTGCCAGAAACATAAGGTCTGTGAACAGCTGTACCAAGCCGTCTTCCTGTTAGGTCTCCCAGCATCATCAGCGGAAGCCTTGCCGATGACGGTGCTTGATCCGATCCGAGAGGTCTGTACCGGCGCTGGTCCATGCTAGGTGTCAATAAGTGACTGCCACCCAGTAAATTCGAATGATGCTGAGGGGTCCGATTCTGCTTTGGAAACCCTAGACGAACTCAGCCAAAATGGGGGTAGTCCGGTCTGTGGGGAGAGTTGCTCCGCAGCACATCAGGCCTGCCGTACTCTCCACTCCCCTCGTATCCGTACTGCCAGGGACTCCTTGAGTCGCTGCAATCACATCCACTGTCGCACCCGAGAAGCCTCTTGGTGTGAGTGCTGACGGTCCATCCCCCAGGGTGCCGCGCCAACTGTTCTGTGTCTGTACTAACAGTTGCTGCCAGGGTTGCGATCGTCTCGGACGTGGAGCGGAGGCAGAGGTTCACCACGCATCTCCAAAGGACTGTGATCCAGCTGAATGGCCAACAAAGTCCTAATCCCCATGCCATCCCTGGGCTTGTGGAGCCCCTAGGTACCCGTCCTGAGGGAGGGAACGCGCTGCCGCATCTTAACCCATATCAGCCTGAGGCTAACAGCTTCAATTTGTGCCCTGCCATACACAGGTTATCCTATAAAAATAAGAAAATAGCCCAAAGGCTTTACTTGAAGGCTAGCCCGGGTTAGCGTGAAGCCTAGCGGCGCCAAGCCACTCCAGCGCTACCCTTTAACCATTCTCATTCAAACGTATGTCACCTTCTGGTGAACAAGATAAGGGTTAAGATGACTTCCACCATACCTGTTGTTCCCAGGTGGTTATCCAACCAAGGATTAATCGCCCCCAACGGCTTAACTTTGGTGAACAGACCAACCGGAGAATTCGTATGCAAGGTGGTTGGCTACGCAACGAGTCCGTTCCTCGGAGGAGCACATCGAAGGTTTGTGGTCTGGAGGCGACAGAGGAAGCAGCTTCCTGTTCCACTACAGTAGGACCGGCCTAACATTGGAGTCTCCTCACAAGCGTAGAGTAGTTGGAAGGCAGCCGGGTGTAGAAACACTCCTTATGCTGCCGCTGACCCTGCCACAAGGGGAATCCACGCGTACGTTGAGCTGACCTCCGAAGCGCCGTGTCCGACGAGTGCTGGCCCGATCTCTGCACGACCGGCAGAAATACTACACGAAGAAACCCCGACCTTTTAGTAGCCGGAGCGCACCCGTACCTTCCGTAGTGTAAGCCCTTGTTAAGCAGCCGGAGTGCAACCGTACTGTCCGTATCGTAAGCCATTGTCGAGTAGCTGGAGCGCACCCATACCGTAAGCTATTGTTTCCATCTGATGAGCATCAGCTGCAGCACCATCAACTTCAGCCAGTGGATGTATCTGCCTGCGAGTTCCCCCGTTGCTATCCCGCTGTTATCAGTCAGGCACTCCCTGCCTAGGCGGCAATCTGGGTGCTGGTCCCCCATTGGACTTGCCTCCGACGCCCCGGAATCCGCATCGGAGGCGTTGCATCAGCCAGGAGTCCGGGTCCTTTCACGCTTCGCCATCTGGTTCCAGAGGGCCAACCGTCCAAGTAGTTGCCAGCGCAGGGCCGAAGTTACTATTAAGCGCCAAAGCCGACACTAGACGTCACCTAGTCTCCAGGTCCGGGATCCGCCTGGCCTACTGTAACCGGGCGTCAGGGTCTCAGCCCACCTCCGTGGTCTCCTTCTAGGCAGGGCATCACCAAGTCACGCTGTAGCCCAAAGCTTCCATCTCACCACCGCTGACTGGAGCGAGTGGAGACAATCCTGCCGAGGTGACAAGGGATACTGTGCTGTCGCCCTATCGTCTGCCAAGTCTGTCCCACAGAAGAATGTCCTCGCCCAGAGCCTTCCACCACTGTGTTATCCCAAAAGACGGCTGAGCATGGAACCTGTCACAACAGCACGTCTCTTCATATCCCGTCGCCGCTGGCGATCTCTGAAAAGGAGTAGGCTGCGGGGTGGTACGCCATCCTAAAGGCTGTCACTAGCTCCATGCATGTCCCGCTCCGACAAACCGAGGCTGCAAAGTCCCAGGTGTTTCCAGATACTTGCTAACGGAAGGCTTCACCCTCTCGATGAAACCCCGCGTCCGCTAGGGGGAAGCAAACCCCAGGCGAAGTCCTGTCCAAGCCTCTCTTCCGCTTCCTCGCGTCTGAGTCTGTAGTCTGTGGGGAGCCGCCAACAGCATCCACGCCTCCTTATCCACCACTAGCACAGTACCGCCCGGAAGAGACTCCACATCACTGCCGACGGAAGTAGATGTTCATCCTCTCTGGTCATCGGGTGTCTTCAGAAGAACCTCTGTTGTCCGCCGCTGTCTTGCCGAGTGGTCGCCCAATGCCTCCGCTAGCTCCCGAAGTCTGCGAGGGAGCGACATGACGCACTGGGCCACTCGATGCGTCGGTCATCATCGCAGCTTCCCTCTCAGGGTGATGACGGCCGGCGGAATGATGCAACAAACCCAGATGCTTCGTCCAAAGAGCGGCGAATCTGCGATGTGTTGGAGCGCCCCGACCGTCTGCTAGGCATGTCCGATGTCTACCCCCATTCCGAACCACGTCCTCCAGTGTAGACTTAGCGCCTCCTAGACCTCCGGTTCTGGATGTAGGCCACCACTGTCGAGCTGTCAGAGATTACGCGTACTCCTGCCCCAAGATACGCTGCTCCCACCCAGAAAGGGCGCGAGTCACACTGCTTTCCCTCCAGCCTGTTGAAGTGTTAGACGGCTTGATCCCTCGTCCACGTACGAGGACATCCTGACTTGTGAGCCGCTGCTTCCACTCGGAGAGAATGCCTGTAGAAGTGTTAGACGGCTTGATCCCTCGTCCACGTACGAGGATATCCAGACTTGTGAGCCACTGCTTCCACTCGGAGAGAATGCAGGGCACACTGCTTCCATCTCCAGCCTGTTGATGTGCTCGTCCACTTATCTTTCGTCTATTACGAGGATCCTGACTTGTGAGACGCTTCTTCCCACGGAGAGAGCGCGAGCCGCCCTGCTTCATCTGCGACCTGTTGAGGTGTTCGACGGCTTGATCTCTCGTCCAACAGCGAGGATATCTAGACCTGTGCGCTGTTGCTTCCCAGAGAGAATGCGAAGCACACTGTTTCCATTTCCAGCCTGTTGATGTGTTTTTCCGCTTGATCCCTCGTCCCATACGAGGATCCTGACCCGCAAGACGCTGCTCCCACTCAGAAGAGAGCGGGACCCACTGTATTGATGCGTTAACGCTCGTTCCATAATCCAACAGGCTGAGGTCGAGTGTCGAAAGTGAGGGCGATTCCGTCCTGCCGCTGCCATCTCCGCAATCCCGGCACCGGTGTCGAGACTGTCGTTTCCCCGAGGAAATCGTCCCTTAAAGCTCTGGTCTGAAGCACGGCCGCTCTTGCCGGGCGCCTCTGATGCTCGGTGTCACCGAGAGCTCCCACGCTGCACCGTACCCGAGCTTGTCCGCTGGTCGGAGAGGCGAAGAAGGAAGACGGCGTTCCCAGGCAATAGGTATCTGTAGCGCCCTTCCTCCCGCTGCTGCGGTCGCTCCGACCGAACATGTAGGCTTCCTCCCCGCGTAATGCAGGTCCATGGCCACTGTGAGTTCCTCTCTACCTCCAAGGGTGGAGTGTTGGCACCACCTCTCGGCGACTGCTGACCGAGTTAGTTCTTCCCAATAGGGCTACAGACATGGAGGATCCGCCCTGTGCGTTAGATCTCGTCCGTGGCTCCACTCTTCGACTCGGAACATTGAAGCCTGTGTCATTCTCCATGTTCCTATGGCGTGGCGGAGGTGTCCTGGTGGTTCACTCGCGACAGGGATGCACCTCCCATCGGCTGGCTCTAATGACCGAATGTCCGTCCTCCTATTAACAGCTTCGGTCCAACCATATTCTGTCTTTTCCTCCTTCCTCGTCTTCCCATTTCCTGCCGTGGCAACGAATCTCGTTGCAATTGTTCTCTCATATCCTGGCCCTCAAGTGGAGGGGTGGAAGTGTAGAGTTCACTCTGTGACTCTCATTCCCGTCCCCGACTGAGAGGTACGTTGAAGATGCGGCCCAGGGACGGCGCTGGTCCGGCCTAAGGCTGACAGGCACTCTCCTCTCATGGGGGTCCCCCGCTTGGGCACTCTCTCTGTCTTTCACCTGGGGGGTGATAATCTCGCCCAATCTTCCTACTGCGGGGGGACCGAGCTCCCAATGCCGACCCGTGCCTAGGGGCGTACCCCATGGCGATCTAGCATACCAGGGCCTCTACGAGGCGGGGTGGAGCTCTTGGTGCCCGGCTTGGACCCCCCAGGGGGGAAGCCCCGATCCGAAATGTTAGGCTCAATCATCCGCTGAAGGCGGGGACGTTTTCCCGAGGCACCGGTGGGGATAGAAGACCCCTTTTATTCTCAAGTCCGTATGATTCTGCCTTTTCTGCCCTGCTGTAGCACCTTCCTCAACTTCAGTTGTGAGATCAGCGCCGGTCTCTCCCTCTGGTAAAACGCCCACAGCTGTGACCATCTTCCTTCCTCCAAGTCCCGCATTCGTGGCACGTCCGGCCAGAGGAGCCGCCCGAGCAGGGTAGGCAGACATCATGGCCCTCGCTCGGCCATTGGAAGGCGCCACACTTGGTGCATGTCTGTACCTGAGTACTGTAACAAAGGACAGAACAAAAAACAACAAAACAACCAAATCAAGTGAAAGCGGCGAATCTCCAAAGAAGAACCGCGCTCCCGGTCGGCTTGCCAAACATCACGGCTCGGTCACCGCCGCTGCCCGGTCGAAACCGGTTAGAGGCAGTCACCGCTACTTTACCTCGCCATTGCCAAACCGGTGATTCCACAGAAAACCAACACCACGTAATCCACAGACCACATAGGTAATCCAAACACAACACAATGCACATAATCTATCGTCCACGAAAGTCCGAACACATAAATCCAAAAGTCCACAGTACACAACGGTAATCCACCTAACTCCAGCTGGAGCACAAAGTGCACACGGCCTGTCCTGAGCAGCTAAGCGAAGAGACTGCCGGGAAACGGTGAGCGCGCCACCAGATAGGGAGGAGGGGAGGGCACCCTGGGTGTCCTGGTAATGACACCCTTAGTGATTGCCTCCCCTGTGGTAATGTACACGAGTTTTTGGGCTAAAATTGTTAAGCTAAGCGAAGTATTCCTAGTAGTAATGCCGTCAGTAATGATTTTGAGGAATAAAATTACATGCACACACTCACGCCTACATACACACACATACACACACATACAAAGTTCTAGCCAATACATTTTTAGGACAATGACGTAAGAAAGGAAATAAATAACCTCATTATTGTTTCAAGTAAAAGTGAATAAATGTTATCACAATAATGCCGCAGTACATACACAACTCTAAAGAGTGGAATAAAGGAAGGGTGGGGGGAGGGTTCGGGGCAAACATATCCATGACCCTGCATAGTACGTAGCACACTCTTTTCAAAGTGATGACCAATCATGGCACACATAGCCCAAGTCTTGCAAAAGTGATCTGAGTTCTTGGCATTCACTTCCTGTGTTTCTGCACACGTGGCTGTCTGCAGTCAATTGTCTGCTGCTAACTCAGTCAGTTTTGGAGTCACCTCCCTTTACTGCGGGGTAAGACTTTGGGGTGGCAAAAAACTGCTAAGGATGACTCAATTTTTGTCCTGAAAGCGTGGGGCATGAGGCACGGAATACAGCAGCTGAACAGGTGGCACTGGGGTTAACCCATTTAGAACCATGGGAGCATTTCCTAAAATTTTGAAGGGGATATCTAACGACTATGTTTCAGTAGCAGGAAATGGACTGACCATGATAATTCAAGAGTGGTGCCAGCTTAGCTTGGCACCTTTCAGGCGCCAAGCTAATCTGGTACTACGCACTACCCTTAAATTATCATGGTCAGTCCATCTCCTGCTCTAGGGCATCAGGGCTAAATGGGTTAAGGGTGACAAGACTGCCTTAACCCTTATCATTCGGAATACACCAGTGTGTGAAATAAGTTTGACTAAAATAGTTCAAGGGTAGTGCCAGAATAGCTTGGCGCCTCTAGGCGCCAAGCTATTCTGGCACCACCTTTGAACTAAAGCCATTGGTCTACATCCTTATCTGTAAGTACTATAATGTAGCGTGCATATGACAGTGTACAAATTTGAAGCTTTTAGTCTCTGTATGATCTGGGTTAACCCACTGGCTGTTGGCAGCACATTTTTTTCGAGGTGATTCCTGCAGGAATCACCTCAGCAAAAAGCGCTACCAACAGCCAAAAGATTAATGTGAGTGTAACAATCATGATAGACACTTGTAAATATCTCCACAAACAGGATTGTTCTTCTCCTGCAATGACTTGCAGTTCAAAGACACATAGCAGTTACCTGCCAATGTATGCTGCCAGTCAGATCAAAAGATGACATCCTGCCCACAGCGCCCAATGCAATGAGGTCATACTCCTCCTCACTCGTCAGATGCTGGCCAAGCAGGTGTCTGAGAATGCCACTCTTTTTCGCTACACTGGAACAAAAACAAAATGAGCCTGCATGTATACTGATGAGCAGAAGAAATGTTTCGGATTATTCCAAAAAGGTCACATTTCTTTTGTTCGTTAGTATACACAGGGGGATGTGTCAAAGAATGGCACTCTCTTTTCGATATACTGGAATAGGAAACGGCAGAATGAAGATGGATCAGGAATAAGAGAGTCAGGTATGACAGATGGCAACTAAGGTGTTGTCTAGTCAATACCACACTTTTGTCTCGTTGTTTTCCAACCTAATGCTTGAAAACCACATGCAAACAGAATCCATGCACAAATTCAAATTTGGATGAAATTAATAGAATGCTGTGACATTATGCAGCCAGTCGAGGCAGATTGATTTTCTACGATGTTCATTAGTTCAACACGTAATACCCCTGGATTCCCAGGAGCATGGATTCAAAGTGGTGTCAGCAAGAGGCATTGATCCTCATGAGCCCCAGCAACTGCGGGGGCCCATGACAATCTATGCCTCTTGTAATGACTATGCACCTTTTGCAGGAGATGGATCGAAAATGATAATTCAAGGGTAGTGCCAGATTAGCTTGCCACCTGCTGTAGTGCATCAGGGCTGAGTAGGTGTCCCAGAAACATGGATTCAAAGTGGCCTCAGCAAGAGGCATAGATCCTCATGAGCTCCCGCAACTGTGGGGGCTCATGACAATCTATGCCTCTTGCAGCTGGGTGGTGTTCACATTTTCTTGGCACTGAACGGGTTAGTACAAACCTATTAACCCGTTGGTTGTCAGCAGCAATTTCTGTCGAGGTGATTCCTGTAGAAGTCATCTTGACAAAAAGTGCTCCCGATAACCAAAGAATTAAGGTACATCACTCCTCTAAGCAGTGGGTGTGTTAACCCTTTGGGTGTTGGTAGTGGTTTTCGTCGCGATGATTTCTGCAGGAATCATTGCAACTAAAACTGCTACTGACACCCGAAGGGTTAAAAAGAGGTTATTCCTAGATTGGGGGTGGGGGTGGGGGAGTGTGAGAGGCGAGGTGGGGGGGGGGGGGGGGGGTTTGTGAGAGGGGGTACACAGGAAAAAGCACAAAAATCATACATTCGGTAGAATCAGCCAGCCCACTCCATTCGTAAGAGGCCTATTGGAAAAATATTTGTTCATGGGATTCTTCAGCTGCAGGGGCTCTTGGAACTGGTGACTGTATGCGCCAGGGGATTAACCAATTCAGTGCCAAGAAAATCTGAACACCAGCCAACTGCAAGAGGTATAGATCCTCATGAGTCCCCGCATTTGCGGGGGCTCATGAGGATCTATGCCTCTTGCTGACACAACTTTGAATCCATGTTTCTGGGGCACCTACTTTTTGGGGCCTTGAAATTAATCCAATCAGCGCTGACGCACTACAAGAGATGGATCGACCATAATAATTCAAGGGTAGTGCCATATTAGCTTGGCGCCAACAGGCGCCAAGCTAATCTGGCACTACCCTTGAATTATCATGGTCGACCCATCTCCTGCAAAAGGTGCAAAGTCGTTATATGTCACCTCAAAAATTTGGGAAATATGTGCGTCAGGCTGAATGAGTTAACACAGATTGCAAAAACACAGTGTGCGTCCGCTGACACTAAACTGGTTAATATCTTTAACCTTTTGATGAGGACAGGTGGGACTCGGTTATAGATGTCCTCTTCCATGGCCCAGGACCTTTGCCAGATGAGGCGCTGGGTGATGCACAGTGACACCTGGTCTAGTTTTTCCTTAATGGGCGCCACTCGCCAAATGTCCAGGTAACATACTGTGTGGCCCTGAAAATCCATGTTTTCAGAAATGTAAGCATTTTTTACACATCTGTCAACCCCCCTTGACCCTTGACCTTTGTGATGAGTCCGCTAAATTAGTATGCATAGGTTATCATCAGCTATCTTTGTACCAAATTTGGTTGAAAAATTTGAAATTTTTTTGGGAATAACTTCAATTTTATCAAAAATCTGCATTTTACACACATTTGCCAGCCTCTTGTGACCCTTGACCTTTCCAAGGGGTCATCCAAATTAGTGTGCATAGAAAGATCTTACCATCAGGTATCTCTGTACCAAATTTGGGTTTTAAGTTGTGAATAGTATTTGAGAAAAAACATCTTTTGTCAAAATATGGCTATTTTAGACCTATTTTCTGAGCTCTCGTGACCCTTGACCTTTCCGAGGGATCAACCAAATTAGTGTGCATAGAAAGGTCTTCCCATTAGGTATCTCTGTAGCAAGCTTGGGTTTAAAGTTATGAATAGTATTTGAGAAAAAACATCTTTTGTCAAAATATGGCTATTTTAGACCTATTTCCTGAGCTCTCGTGACCCTTGACCTTTCCGAGGGATCAACCAAATTAGTTTGCATAGAAAGGTCTTCCCAATAGGCATCTATGTAGCAAGTTTGGGTTTAAAATTGTGAATAGTATTTGAGAAAAAACATTTTTTGTCAAAATACGGCTATTTTTCACCTATTTCCTGAGCTCATGTGACCTTTGACCTTTCTGAGGGGTCATCCAAATTAGTATGCATAGATAGGTCTTACCATCAGGTATCTCTGTACCAGGTTTGGGTTTGAAGTTGTGAATAGTAGTTTAGAAAAAACATCTTTTGTCAAAATATGGCTATTTTTCACCTATTTCCTGAACACGTGACCTTTTGACCTTTCCAAGGGGTCATCCAAATTAGTGTGCATAGAAAGGTCTTACCATCACGTATCTTTGTACCAAGTTTGGGTTTGAAGTTGTAAATAGTATTTGAGAAAAAATAAATTATGTCAAAATATAGCTATTTTTGACCTATTTCCTGATCCCCTGTGACCTTGACCTTTGTGAGAGGTCACCCAAATTGGTATGTTTAGAAATGTCTTACCACAAAGTATCCGTGGGCCAGGTTTGAAGAATGTGGCTTGAATAGGCTCTGAGAAAACGCCAACGTTAAAGTTTACCATGGACGATGGCGGACAACCACTGGCCCAAAACATACTCACTTTTGCTTCGCACGAGCCCAAAAATGGCAGGTCAGCTTCAGTATAAAATGGTACCTGGTGATCAGTGTATTAAATTTGTGCTGATCTGTTGTTGGAGATTTTATGACCTGTGCTGGTCTGTGATTCTGGACCTATGATCTTCACTGCAAAGTCTAAACTTACAGCCCAAAACACATGTGATCTCAAATAAATCAAGCTCTCATGAAATAGAATTGCAGGGCTTTACAGATCCCATTCCCCATTACTTGGGCAGGTATGAAAATAGGGTGGGTAAGAAAACTGTAGTTACATTAGTTACCTAATGGCAATTCTACAAACTAAAGTCTGCATGTCCCCCAATTGGTTGAAGGTGTGTCAGCGGAAAAATAAACACTTTGTACTGTTTTAGTAAGTCTAGTTAGCTTAACCCATTTAACTCCAAGGTGTCACCTAACTACTATGTACCAGCTGCAGGAGATGGAGCAACCATGATAATTCAAGGGAAGTGCTAGATTAGCTTGGTGCCATCAAGATGGATCAACCATAATGCCAGATTAGCTTTGCGCCTGATGGCGCCAAGCTAATCTGGCACTACCCTTGAATTATCATGGTCCATCCACCTCCTGCTGTTGTGCATCAGGGCTGAATGGTGTAATGACATTTTATTTAATTCGGGGAAGGGTAGGTAAGTAAAATTTCTTTCCCCACCACTGGCCTCACCTTTCCCAAGTCCCACACAAGATTCTCCCGCTCTCCGTCTCCGTCCACGTCAAAATGGATGTGCTTGGTTTCTGCGATCTCCAGCCGTGTGATGGGCTGCCCTGACAGCAGATTCAGCACTTCTATCCCGTGTGGCCCACGTATCACCACCGCATTAGGATTGGCAGCATGCTCAATCTCACTGTGAGGTCTCTGTCCACCGTAAGCGTAGCCAACAATGTGCTGAGCTGACAGCGCTGACTGGTGTTTGGAGGATTTACTGTTCGGGTCGGTTTCATCCGATTCTGTGGTGGTCGAGGCTTTCGCTCGCTTGTCCTTGGCAAATCGGCCCAGAGTGAACTTGGTGTGTCGGTTGTCTACCCACATGAATGGCTGAAAAACAAAATGACAACCTTCTGAAAACATTAACCCTTTGCATGTCGGTAGCAGTTTTAGTCGAGATGATTCCTACAGGAATCATCGCGACTAAAACCGCTACCGACATGCAAAGGGTTAAAGTAAACATACTGGTTGATTATCTGTTAGGAAGAAAGAGACACTGCAGAATCTGATGAGGGGGCCATCACAAGTTTTGGTTTCATCTCAGAGTCTTCCTCAGGTGGTATTGTTGTGAGTGCATTGACAGGGCAGCTTCAGTATTATGTGCTCAAGTGTGCCCCGGTATCTGATTTAACGTGCATGGGTCTCCGGCTCCCACAAGGGTACGTGATGAGCAAAAGATCCTCGAGTTAACGTCAGCCTTAGCTGGCTCGCATACAACCGCAGGCCCATGTCAAGTTTTGCTGACATTGGCCATAGGACCGTTGTCTTATTATGTAGTTTTTCTTCACAAGTCAACAAGTTATGTAAATTCAACACTACCATAATGTGAATAACCATGTCTTACTTTAATGGCTCTCTGGTACTGCCATATGCTAAAGCTGACCTGTACCTAGTACTAGGACATAAGCTTTGCAGCTGCATGGAAGATTCCACCTGGTATCTTTTCTTGTACTATCCATTGCTGAATCAGGAAACAACATTCATTCCTGTACGGCTTCTCAGTATAATCTGTGTAACAGTTTTCTGTACTGTTCCAGTAAACAATGGTCCTCGGATCCACAACGGCCGCAGTGAGCCCGCGCATGGCTGTGTGGTGGCCCACTGCAGCCGTCGTGGGCCCAAAGATATATTGCTACTATGAGTATCATTCAAGTATGGCAGACTTTTTCAGCAGTTCCATACATGTGTTTTCAAAACTATTGTTTACAAAATGTATTTTTCTCTGAACTGTATATTTAAAAAAAAACAAACTTACCAATGGCATTACTATTAGGAAGTAACACTTAGCTTACCGATTTTAGCCTAACACCCTTGTGTATACATACACAAAAAGAAGGTGTTACCATGATATATAGGTAGTCTCCCTTACCAACCCACGTGAGCAGTGGTGCCACACCAGTCTTACTCTTAGTGTACTGGCGGCAAGCGAGGTAGGAGGGAGGGTCCTGTGAGTAATGCCATCGGTAAGTATTTTGGGAAAAAATACATTTTAGAGAAAAATATATTTGTTTCTTCAAACGCCTTACCGATGGCATTACTATCAGGAAGAATAGCAAAAAGGAGGAGGGTGCCGCCCCATCAAACCCCACTACTGCATTAACTTCGCAACGGCATAAGGAGCAAACTCCCGACGATTTCAGCTAAGCGTTACCTAAGGCGCCAGAGGCCCCGGAAGGGAGTGTTGCGCCGCCGAGAGGTCCCCCACCAGTGCCAGGTTGTCTCACTGGCCGAAGAGGTCTCGTAGGTAAAAGCAGGCGAAGGTGGACTCTGCTCGCCAACCCACCACCGCTATAATGTCCCTCACAGCGCAGTTGCGGTAGAAGGCGATGCTCACGGAGACCGCTCTGATTTCATGTGCCCTGATCCGCAGCCTTAGCCCTCTCCGGGGTGAGGTCCTCGTACGCGGAGCGGATGACCCAGCGCAACCATGATGAGATCGTCTGGGCTAAAATGTCTTCTCTGCCCGTGGACCAGGGCAGGAAGAGGCAGGTCCGGCCTCTCCTAAAGGGCTTTGATCTGCACAAGCAGACCTTTAGTGCTCTGACTGGGTCCTGCTGATGGGAGTCCCGAGACTGGGCGACCCCCTTAAGCGGGCGAAGGCGTAACGCTTATGCTGCAGCAGAGGGTAGCCTATTCTTTGCCAAAAAGATCAGGCTGGTCAGGAGTTGCACTGAGCCATCAGCCCTGAACTGCAGACAGGCTGGGTCCACTGAGAGCGCGTGTAGCTCGCTCACTCTGGCTGCTGTGGCGAGGGCAAGAAGGTAGCAAGTCTTCCTGGTCACGCCTGCGAGTCGCGCCAAGGGTAGAGGCTCGAACCGGTCTGAATTCAGCCATGTGAGCACCCACGGCAGGACCAGTGAGCGGGAGACTGGGTGCTGGAGCTCGAAGTGGGACATTAGGTCTGAGAGGTCTTTGCACGCCCCTGAGTCTGGCAGGCCCAGGTGCCGGTAGGTGTCCACGATCATGGCAAGGTAACCCCTGATGGAGATCGGCGCCAAGCCCTGTACCCCAAAAAGCCATAGGAAGAACTCGGCGAGTAGGGGTGTCGTTAGTGCTGTGGGGGAAAGGCGCTCGGCCTCGCACCAGGACTGCAGGACCCTCCACTTCCCCTCGTATACTCTGCGGGTGGACGATCTGTGGGCTGTAGCGATAGCCTCCACTGCTGCACGCAAGAAGCCTCTTGCGGCGAGGGCCTGCCACACAACCTCCAGTCGTGTAAGAGAAGCCGCTCAGGGCAAGGGTAATGCCTGGGCTGCTGGGTCCGAGTAGAGTGATAGCCGAGGCTGGGGGGGGGGGGGGGGGGGGGGGTGTGTGATGAGGGGCACCCCCATGCCCAACAAGAGGGTTCTGTCCATCTCTGGAGGTGGGGTTGGATGAACGGGACAACCGGTACCAGAGCTGCGAGATCACCCGAGGACGGGTGCCAGTGGAGGAGAAGATGCAGCTGGAGCAGGCGCGAGCAGGGGCGGCAGAGGGACAAGAGATCCACCGCAGCTCTCATGAGGCCTAGAAGCTGTAACCAGACCCTGGCTGGGGCAGCCTCCGTGTGGGACACCTGGTGGGCCATCTCTGCCAGCTTCCGAAAGCGCGCTTCAGAAAGTCGCACCCTGTTGAGGTCGGTCAGGAATTCCATGCCGAGGTGCACGAACCGGCGGAACGGGACGGGGCGAGGTCGGACTTCCCCATTTTGATTAGGAAACCGAGCTGGTGCAGCAGGGACAGCAGGGTGTCCTTGTCCGTCTGTAGGGCGGAGGCATCCTGGTTCCTGAGGAGCAGGTCATCCAGATAGTTGAGGTAGGGCTGGATGAAGCCTGCCTGGTCTTGGCCACCACTGCATCCATGACCCTTGTAAATACCCAGGGGCTGAGGTTGAGACCGAAGGGGAGGGCTCGGAACTGGTACACCACCCCTCGGAAGGTGAAGTGCAGGTAACCCCAGAGCTGCCGGGTGAATGGGAACGTGTAGGTACGCGTCCGACAGATCGAGGCTGATGGGGAAAGTCCAGGGGCTGCACCGCTGCCCTCAGTGCTCTCGCCGTTTCTATGCGGACGATGGGGGCCGAAATTAATTTTTCTCTAAAATATATTTTTTGAAAAATACTTACCGATGACATAACTAATAGGAAGTGTCTAGTACTTGCTAAATTTTAGCCTAAGAACCCGTTGTTACAACACAACCCGGGAGGCACTCGGGGAACCTCCAGAGGGGCCGAGAGTTGTCTCCCTTCCCTGCCCTACCGGTTCCGGGTCACGTGGTAGACCAACCAGTCGGAATACTTAGCTCGCCAGCGGCAAGCGGGGCAGGTAGGAGGGTCCTCAAAGTCATGTCATCGGTAAGTATTTTTCGAAAAAATATATTTTAGAGAAAAATTAATTTGTTTCCTCAAAAACATTACCGATGACATGACTAATAGGAAGAATTGTGATAAGGAGGCGGATGCCACATACCAAACCCCCCCCCCCCCCCCCCCCGCCCCCCCCATAAGGGGTAAATCAGAGCCGTCCTCCCTGTCACAAACTCGCGACAATTTTAGCTAAGTGTGTACCTACGGCGCCTGTGGCGCCGGGAGGGAGTGTTGCGCTGCAGAGATGTCCCCCACCAGTGCAAGGTTGTCTCGCTGGCCTGCCAGATCCCCGAGGTAGAAGCGGGCGAAGGTCGATTCTGTCTTCCAGCCCACGGCCACCACGATGTCTTTGACAGCGCAGTTCCGGTCGAACACGACGCTCGTGGCCATGGATCGTACCTCGTGTGCACGTATGTGAAGCCTCTTTGCTCCTGCGGGGAGAGGTCCTGGTAGGCGGACCGAATGACCCAGCATAGCCAGGAAGATATCGTCTGGGCTGTTATGTCAGATCTGCCGGGTTTCAACGGTAGGAAGAGGCGTGAGCGTCCTCTCCGGACGGCTTTGGAATGTCGCAGGTAAACGCGAAGGGCGCACACAGGATCTTGTTGCCTGGTCTCCCGGGGAAAGTTCATGTTTCTCAGCGGCCGTAAGGTGATCACTCCAGTATCACTAGGCAGGCATTGTCATGGAACCCCCAGGGAAAGAGGAAAAGAGGTAGGCCGAGAAACTCCTGGCGTCGAGACCTCCAAGCGGACATCAAGAGACTGGGAACCACCTGGAGTAGAATCGAAGGAGAAGCACAGGACAGGAGTTGCTGGAGGTCTCTCGTCGACGGCCTATACCCGGGTAGGTTAGTTAGTTAGTTATTTGGGTTTAACGCCGAGCAGGCAACTAAGGCCATCTCACGGCGGGAAGGGTAAAAATCTGGTCAGCCAGACTAAAAGAAAGGTCTTAAGACATGATGTAAATATACCTTAAAAATATGTCAGGCTAAAATGTCGCACAGGTCTTTAAAGAAAACGTCGGAAGACTCTCAAAAAGGTCAAAATAATAAAAACATCATAATCTATAACGCTCAAATCTTATTAAAAATATGGCACTCTCTCAGAAAACTGAAGATCTTGTCCGGGGGCACATCCCGGAACAAAACCTTCAAGGAGTCTGCTGTGAAATGTTTATACCTTGTGTCGATTAGATCAGCACAAGACAACAAAAAATGTTGAACAGAGTACTGCTCGTCGCAGGCATAACACCATGGACGCTCCTCCTGTTTAAGTAAATAAGAGTGCGTAACATACGTGTGGCCGATGTGGAGCCGAGCCAGGACAGTCTCCTCACGGCGGCTGCCGCAGCGATAAGGTAGACCGTCGGACAACTTAGGAAGGGCTTCATGCACCTTGTTAGCTTCCTCTTTGTCCCACTCGGACTGCCACTCACAGGCTATGTACGCACTAGGCACATGTCTAAAATCACTATAAACAGTCTGTGTGTCAGGGACAGGGTCATTGCGGGCATCGTTGGCAGCAGAATCTGCGATCCTGTTGCCCTCGATGCCCACATGCCCTGGCACCCAAATAAAAATGATATCATAATATTCCTTCATCAAGTCCGCGTGGAGCTCTCTGATCTGCACCAGCAGTGGGTGGTCATTTCCCGTGCCCTGAAGGGCCTGCAGGGCAGAAAGAGAGTCAGACAGAATCAGGAAGTTCCTTTCTCTAGATCGATAAGCATGCCTGAGTGCCAGCAGAACCACCTGCAGTTCCGCACTAAATACAGATGAGTGGTCTGGGAGGCGGTGCTTAAATGGGCGTCTAGGATGGCGAGAGGACACTGCGGCCGCAGCCACTCTCCCATCCTCAGACTTTGACCCATCGGTATAGATGCGACAATAGCCAGGAAAAATTGAAAGCAGTTCATTGAGGCTCTGTTGGTATATGGCTGGTGGAGTAGAGTCTTTCTTGTGGGCAGTCAAGTCCAGCAAGATGTCAGGAACTGGTAAGAGCCAAGGTGGAGTGATGTGTTGCAGGGATTCCGAAACTCTGTCCAGGTCCAATCCGGCCGCCTGCAGATGAGGTCGGACACGGAAAGAAAGTGGACGGACAGCTCCCGGATGGGTATCGTAAATCTCTGCAAACGATGGTTTAAAAACACAATCATAGGCAGGATTGTCTGGATGGGCCTTCAGTTTCAGAACGTAGCTGAGCATGAGGCGGATGCGGCGGAGCTTGAGAGAAGGCTCCCCTGCCTCGGCATACAGACTAGGAACTGGAGACGTCCTGAAGGCCCCAAGACATATCCGCAGACCCTGATGGTGAATTGTGTTCAGACGCTGTAGCACAGACTTGGAAGCTGAGCCATACACCACAGAGCCGTAATCCAGTTTGGACCGAACAAGGGCCCGATACAGACGAAGTAAGACAGTACGGTCCGCACCCTAGTCAGTACGACTGACGACACGAAGAATGTCGAGAGCCTTCTGACAAGAGGTTCTAAGGTAATTAATATGGTTGCGGAAGGTAAGTCTTTTGTCAAAAATGACCCCCAGAAACTTTGCCTCCTCGGCCACCTTAATTGGCACTCCAGCAATGCTCAGGCTAGGTTCTGGAAAAAATTTCGTCTGGTTAGTAAAATGCACCCTCGCGCTGGGACCATACGGCGTTGAGGCGCGTCCCCTGGGTGGTGGATAGGGGGTCCCTCGTGAGAGGGGTGCACCGAATGAAATAAGGTGCCGTGAACCAACATGGTCTAAGGGAAGGTGACCCTGACAGAAAACCCCTGGTCCTCCTAGTAAGGGGGTTGGGCGTGGGGGTAGCTTCCCCACCCTGCAAAAAAGGAAATAGCTACAAAAACGCCGACGAAAAGACTAACAGTAATTCCTTTCCTGGAGGAGGAAGGTTCTTCTACTAGAAGATTTATGACGTCCTGTGGTGAAAGCCGGAAGTCTTCGGAAGCCACAGGACCGAGCCACCTCTCTCTATCCAGGGATACAACCATGGGCACATGGAACGTCAAGACCATGTACCAGAGCGGCAAGGCCGCCCAGATAGCAGCGGAAATGCAAAAGTACAACCTTTCCCTGCTAGGCATCAGTGAAGCCAGATGGACGCAGTCTGGCCAGAAAAGGCTGTTAAGTGGGGAGATGATTCTGTATTCAGGTCATGAAGAGGAAAATGCCCCCCATACAGAAGGAGTAGCACTCATGCTGTCACCAGTGGCACAGAGAGCGCTGATGGGCTGGGAACCTCTTGGGCCAAGAATTATAACAGCAGCCTTTAGAACCAAGAAAAAGCTCAAGCTGAACGTCATCCAGTGTTATGCGCCCACCAATGACAGTGACGAGGAAGAGAAACAAGAGTTCTACGACCGACTCCAGAGTGCCGTGGACAAATGTGCGGAGCGAGACATCACCATCGTCATGGGCGATTTTAATGCCAAAATAGGGGAGGACAACACCGGATACGAAGAGGTGATGGGGAGACAGGGACTAGGCTCGGAGATGAGTGAGAACGGGGAGAGGTTTGTAGACTTTTGTGCTCTAAACCGACTTGTCATTGGAGGCAGCATCTTCCCACACAGAAGAATACACAAAGCAACTTGGGTCTCACCTGACCATACAACAGAGAACCAAATAGACCATATCTGCATTAGCAAAAAATTTAGAGGATCCCTTCGGGGTGTTCGAGTGGGGAGGGGAGCGGATGTCGCCTCAGACCACCATCTGCTTGCCTTAAGAGTGAGGCTCAAGCTGGGGAAAAGCCGCACGGAGACAACAGGAGGACAGCGCTATGGTGTAGGCCTCCTGAGAGAAACTGGAGTTGGAGAAGAGTTCGGACTGGTGCTGTCCAGCCGGTTTCAAGCGCTGCAGGAGCTGGTGAATGAGGGGGGGGGCGGTCGCCACAGAGCGGCAGTGGAAGGCAGTTGGAGAGGCGCTGAGCTCAACCTGCGGGGACACTGTGGGGTTCAGGAGGCGCCACCACGGGGACTGGCTGTCGGCGCAGACCTTGAAGAAGATAGAAGCGAGGAAGCAGAGGAAAGCAGCGGTCAACAACAGTCGCACGAGAGCAGCCAGGGTAAGGGCGCAGGGGGAATGCTCGGGGGCCAACCGCGAGGTGAGGAGGAGTATCGGGGCAGACGGGAGGGCCTGCGCAGACGGCCTGGCGGCGGAGGCAGAGGGGGCAGCGGGCGGCGGCAGCATGGGACAGCTCTGCGACATTGCCAGAGGATTGTCGGGTAGGTATGGCCATACAGAAAGACCAGTGGAAGACAAAGAGGGCAGGCCTATTGCAGACAGGGCGGACCAACTCGACAGATGGGCCGGGTGTTTTGAAGAGTTGCTGAACAGACCTGGCCCACCCGACCCCCCCGACGTCCAGCCGGCGGAGACCGACCTACCCATCAGCTGTGACAGACCCAGCCGGGAAGAGATCAGAAAAGCAGTGGCATTTTTGAAGAATGGCAAAGCAGCAGGGCCAGATGGCATCCCAGCGGAGTCTCTGAAAGCAGACCTAGAGACAACAGTTGAGATGCTGTACCCACTGTTTGGAAGGATCTGGGAAGAGGAGGTGATGCCGGCTGACTGGAAGGAGGGGTACCTAATCAAGCTTCCCAAGAAAGGCGACCTCAGCAAGTGTTCCAACTACAGAGGAATCACCTTGCTGTCAGTACCAGGAAAGGTCTTCAACAGGATCATCCTAGAGAGAATGAGGAGCTCCGTTGACCCCCAGCTGGGAGACCAGCAGGCGGGATTCAGGAAGAACCGATCATGTACAGACCAGATCGCCACTCTCCGCATCATCGTGGAACAGTCTCTGGAGTGGGGCTCCCCGCTGTACGTCAACTTTGTGGATTATGAGAAAGCATTTGACAGCGTGGGCCGAGGGACTCTGTGGAAACTCCTGCGACACTACGGTGTGCCCACGGAGCTCGTCCGCCTGATCGGGAGCAGCTATGATGGCATGACATGTCGCGTGATCCACGAAGGGCAGTTCACCAGGGAGCTCCAGGTCGGAACTGGTGTCAGGCAGGGGTGTCTGCTGTCTCCGTTCCTCTTCCTACTGGCCATAGACTGGGTCATGAAGATGACCACAGAGCACAGACGAAGTGGAATACAGTGGACACTGTGGACACAGCTTGACGACCTCGATTTTGCAGACGACTTGGCATTGCTGTCCCACACTCATCAACAGATGCAGGACAGGACCACGAGGCTTGCTGACATCTCGTCCCAAGTGGGCCTCACCATTCACAAACAGAAAACAAAGACAATGAGGCTGAACGCAACCAGGGAAGAACCAGTCTTGCTTGCTGGCACCCCGTTGGGGGAGGTGGAGTCCTTCACCTATCTCGGGAGCATCATAGACAAAAAAGGCGGCACTGATGCAGATGTCAGAGCACGAATCGGTAAAGCCAGAGCAGCCTTTCTCCAGTTGAAAAAAGTGTGGAGTTCCAGAGAGCTGTCACAACACACCAAAGTCCGGATTTTCAGCTCCAATGTAAAGGCAGTTCTCCTATATGGAGCAGAGACATGGAGATTGACAAAAACCACAGTCAACAGAGTACAGACCTTCATGAACAGTTGCCTTAGAAGAATTTTGAAAATCCACTGGCCAGAGAAGATCAGCAACGTCAGACTCTGGGAGAGAACAGAGCAGATAACAGCAGAGAATGAAATTGGGCGAAGAAGATGGGGATGGATCGGTCACAGTCTGAGAAAGCCAGCTTCCAGTATCACTAGGCAGGCATTGTCATGGAACCCCCAGGGAAAGAGGAAAAGAGGTAGGCCGAGAAACTCCTGGCGTCGAGACCTCCAAGCAGACATCAAGAGACTGGGAACCACCTGGAGTAGAATCGAAGGAGAAGCACAGGACAGGAGTTGCTGGAGGTCTCTCGTCGACGGCCTATACCCGGGTAGGGGTGACAGGCGTAAGTAAGTAAGTAAGTAAAATGTACACAAACAGTCTTGGAGGGCGAGAACTTGAATCCATTGAGAGACACCCACCGCTGGATGCGATCAACGCACAGCTGCAAGCGCCTCTCAAGGGACGCAAGTCCTCGACCACGTGCGCACAAAGCAAAGTCGTCAACAAACAAAGAGCATTCAGAATCATCCTTGACGGCCTTTACAATGTTATTAATTTTAATACTAAATAAAACAGGAGATAGAATGCTGCCCTGTGGGACACCCATCTCCTGTTCAAAGGAGTCGGAGAGGGTGGAGCCCACACGGACATGGAACGACCGGTTAGTCAAAAAATTGTGAATAAAAACGGGCAGGTGCCCTTTAAAACCCATGTCCAACAAGTCAGACATTATGCCATACTTCCAGGTAGTGTCATACGCTTTCTCAAGATCGAAGAAAATTGCATAGACATGCTGCTTGTTGACAAAAGAATCTCGAATAAATGATTCAAAGCGGACTAAATGGTCAGTTGTACTACGGAAGCGCCGGAAACCGCACTTGAGGTCTGTGAGGAGACCCTGTGACTCAAGATGCCACACCAGGCGGGCGTTGACCAGGCGCTCCATAGTTTTACATAAACATGATGTCAATTGATTGTACATTGCTTAACGTCCCGACAGCAACAAGGCTTTCTCAGGACGTGCCTGCACTGCTTGTGAAAAAAAAAAAACTAAACAGAACATTGAATGTATGTCGCCAGCCGGTCAAATACATTAAATAAACCTAACACATGGGCCTAAATAAAGCTAAGACCATTTAGCAACACACATCCAATATCAAGAGCTACAGGCAGTGCAGACAGTAGGGAGAGTTTTAAAATGGCAAATACAGGTGAATGAACAAAGGGTAGACAGAAACACATGCCCCAGAATAGAGAGATAAACCCACCCTGTGGGGCTGACCAGGGTGACCCTGGGAACTAAAAAATACCTAACCCCACCCAAGTCCCCCAGGGCAGACCCGGGTGGGGCAACATGATGTCAAAGCGATAGGCCGGTAGTTGCCCGGGTCGGAAGGATCCTTACCCGGCTTGGGGATCGGTACAACCACAGCCTGGCGCCAAGACGGCGGAAAATGACCAGTTCCCCAGATATGGTTAAAGGCCTTGAGAAGTACAAGGAGTGACCTCTCAGGCAGATGCGTTAGGAATTGATAGTGGACGGTATCTAGGCCAGCAGCAGAGTCATTACATTTCTGCAAAGCTTGCTGCAATTCTGATAATGTAAACGGGACATTATAGTCTTCTGAGTTATCGGACTTAAAATCACAAATACGAGACTCTCGCTTCTCCTTCTCTCTCTGGAAGAAAGGTGAATAATGCTCCGTTGAAGAATTATGGGCAATGGTGGAGGCAAGCAAATTGGCCACAGCTTTTTTATCTGTAACCAAACTGGCACCATCTCTAAGATGGCCAACAGAAGCCGAGCCACCTCTGCCCCTAATTCTCCGAACAGCCTTCCATACTTTCTGGGACGGAGTCCGAGAAGTTAAAGATGAGACGAAGCGTCTCCAGGAAGCACGGCGTTCACGTTTAAAAATGTAACGGGCTTTCGCCCTCTGTCTTTTAAAGGTTAAAATATTTACTTGCGACGGATTACGGAAAGCACGTCGCTGAGCAGATTTGCGCGCTATTTGGGCCTTGCGGCACTCTTCGTTGAACCATGGTACTCTCGGCTTTCGAGGGACTGATGCGGAAGTTTTAGGGATGGTTTCACCTGCTACGTCCAACAAAATAGTAGTAAAAGAAGAAATAGGTTCTTCAGATGACATGACCACCTCCTCTGTAATACGAGACTGACAGAGGGAGGCGAACAGAGGCCAGTTAGCTTTCTTAAGATTCCAGCGCCCCACCGGCGGATCCTCCCCACAGCTGACCGATGACAGGACTACTGGGAAGTGGTCACTACCACACAGGTCATCGTGAACCTTCCAGTCAAAGTCCAGCATGAGAGAAGGATCACACACAGTGAGGTCTAGAACAGAACTAGATCCTGAACCTGGGTTAGAGTATGTAGGTGAACCATCGTTAAAGACACATAGGTTAAGTTGAGAAAAAACATCTTCTAACATCTGACCTCTGCCATCATAGTGGTCACTACCCCAAAGGTGAGCGTGACCGTTAAAATCCCCCATGAGAATAAAGGGAGGGGGCAGTTGATCAACTAAACTAAAAAAATCATTACTACAGACCCGCAGGGATGGTGGCAGGTAAATACTGCATATAGTTATGGTCTTCTTCAAGGTAACCCGAGCTGCGACAGCCTGAAGACAGGTGTCGATGCTAACGGGGCTACATAAAATTTGGCTACTAATGAGAAGAGCCACTCCACCCGAGCGCCTCTCCGAATCAGAGCCTTTATGTATAGCGTTAAAACCATTAAAGGACACAGGGTCAGAAGTCTTCAGGTAAGTCTCCTGAAGAGATATTACTGAGGGGTTATAGCACTTGACTAAAAGACGTAATTCCTCAAAGTTAGCTTGAAAACCACGACAATTCCACTGAAGCAGAGAGTCCATGATCTTCTTCTTCTTCTCGAACGCCGTCACACTTGGAGTTTGGCTCTCAAAATGAAATCTGTGGTCTTCTGTAGCGCCTCCACAGGCCCGTACAGTTTCTCTTGTAGAGTGGCGGGCTTCGGCCATATCTCCTCCCTCAGCGGCTGGTGGTTCCCACAGTCCTGGAGGAGAGAGTCCATGATTATGTCTTATCTGGGGGTGCGGAGTTTTTCCCCCCTTTTTCCTTTGCCTTGGAAGGAGTCGGAGAAACAGAGGGGGGCCGGCTCCCGGGCCTCCTCTGGTTCTTAGGAGATGAAGGGGTTGGAGCTGCCGCAGCATCGGCAACTTCCACTCCCTCCATCTGCTCCTCCAATGCAGCATATTTGTTTTGAAGGGGGACATCAGTGTTCCCCTTCTGGGCCCGTGCGCACGGCGGTCCCATAGATTTCTTTGACTTCTGGTCCTGGGCAGCGTTCCTGCCGCTAGAGTTAGCGGCCTTAGAAGGCTGACCAGAGCCAGAAACCTTTGGTGTTGACAAACTAGCAGGTTTGGGTGGGGGCTGAGGCTTAGGGGCAGCAGAAGGCGGTGCCACCGGACCGGTAGCGTCCGCCCTCTGCGTTCCCTGGCTCCTCGTCACCACCGGAGGAGGGTTACTCTCCAGGGGTGAGAGGATCCGAGGCTCCGCCCCCAACCAAGAAGTTGGGGTTTGACAAGAGAAGTCTTTGGTGGGGCGCTTGCCTGCCACCGCAGCACTGAAAGTATACACAAAGTTGTTATTTGAGTTTGGCGCCGCCTCAGCTGCACCAGGACCGTTAAACCAGTTTTTTTACGTCCGCAAAGGACAGCCCCTTCTCCACACGCACCTGCTGAATCCTGCACTCGGAGATCCAACGAGGGCACTTCTTGTCCGAAGCCATATGCGCCCCCTGGCAATTCACACACAGGGGGATGGCTGTGCAGGACTCAGCAGAGTGTCCGGGCTTAGTGCAACGGGCGCATAGAGCCTCTGCCTGGCGGCATGTCTTCTGCCCATGGCCATACTTTTGGCACTTAAAGCACCGAAGGGGGAGAGGGACGTACTTTTTCACTTTTAGGGAGTAGTAACCTCCCCAGATGGTAGTAGGAGCTGTGGGGGTGCCAAACGTCAGGATGATGGTAGGGAGACGGATCTCCCTACCACCTCGTTTGGAAATGAAGCGCCTGACGTAGGTCACCCCCTGTGACTTAAGGTTCCGTACAAGTTCATCTTCAGACAGTTCGGCCAATGCTTGATCTTTAATCACTCCTCTAGAGGAATTCATTGTTTTGTGGGGAGTGACCTCCACTGGAGTGTCTCCGATGGAGGAGAGCCTCAGTAGCCCATTGGAGTGTGCCCGGGTACGGCACTCTACCAACAAGTCACCAGACCTGAGGCGCTGGGCCTCAGGCCTGCCAACACGGCTCCTGAGGGTCTCCCCTACCAGGAAAGGGTGCAGCTTTGAAACAGGCTTCTCTTTAACTTTGCTGTGGATAATGAGAAAGCGAGGCCAGGCGGCCGACGCCGGAGGTGTCGCTTCCTCACAGTCAGAGTCACTATCGTTCTCAATGACAATGTCGGCGGCTATGTGCCGCTTTGGTGCTAGTTTTGGTTTTTTGATATTTTCCATATTATAGTATGATAGATATTCATCCCCCGGGGGTCCCCGCCCGCCACCGAGCCCAACAAGGGAAAGTGCAATTGTCGGCGGGTCTCCAGCCGACGCACAATGGAGACTGCCCGAAAGATATACTCAAGGGGGTAAGCCCGATTGAACCGTTTAAGCCACTGCCTTCTATCACACTGTTGAATACAGGGGAATACTGGCGTAAAGCACTTAATCAGCATCAGAGGCTATAGCATGGTGCTCCGTATAACAACCCGCATGTCAACAGGGGGATAGGGCTCGACGTGACAAGAGCCGATTGACTAGGCCGGTACGACTAACCTCCCGTTTAGGCAGAAGTCAAGGCCAAAGTGGAGTGTTTCAGCCACCAGGATCCTCTTCTCCCCCGACACGGGTCTCCAAGCACGGCAAACACTTGGGATCCAAAGGACCAAAAGCTCACGCGTATTTTTAAGGACCAATCCAACATGGTAAGACCTGGGTAAGCACAGCTCCTTAAAAACCGGACCAGTGAAAAAGACTGGACAACATATCTGCTGACATCAAGTCCTAATCCTGGACAAAGATGGCACCCGTCTGCTAGCCCACTCAGTCAGGGACCGAGTGGACTACCCACCCACGCCACGTGGAGGCCGGTACCGGGTAGGCTATACCCGGGTAGGGGTGACAGGCGTAAGTAAGTAAGTAAGGTGATCACATGTGGCGCGGTCAGAGCAGACCTAGTCTTGGCAAGGAAGGCAGGGTCTGTGAGGAGCTGTACCGAACCATCCGCTCTGAACTGCAGGTGGACAGGGCGCGCTGACAGCGCGTGTAGCTCGCTAACTCGGGCCGCAGTGGCAAGGGCCAACAGGAAACAGTCTTACGAGTCACATCCGCGAAGCGGGCCAAGGGCAGCGGTTTGAACCTGGGAGAGTTAAGCCACCCATGGTAGATCCCAGCAAGGAATGAGCGAGCGGGGAACTGGTCACTGCAGGCCGAAGTGAGTCATAAGATCAGCGAGGTCTTTGCAGTCACCGGTATCCGGGCATCTGAGGTGCCGGTATGTGTCAGCAATCATGGACAGGTACCCCTTGATGGAGATAGGGGCCAACCCCTGGTCTCCAAAGAGCCAGAGGAAGAAGTCCGCGAGCTGGGGGATCGTCAGTTCGGTGGGGGAGAGGCGCTGGTCGTCGCACCAGGAGCACAGGACTCGCCATTTTCCCTCGTAGACGCATCTGGTCGAGGGTCTGCGGGCAGTAGCAATCACCTCCACTGTTGCACTTGAGAAGCCTCTAGAGGTGAGGGCTTGCCGCACAATCTCCAAGCATGAAGGAGGAGCCACTCCGGGCACGGGTGGAACAGCGGCTGGCGGGGTTTCTTGAGAATGGTGCTTGGCGTAGGCAGCAGCAGGGGGGGACCCGTGGCGAGGCTGAGGAGGTCGGTGGTCCAAGAGGGGTTCCAGGAGAACGGGGCGACCAACAAGACGACCGCATTGCATCCTCGAAGCTTGAGGAGGACTTTGGGGACGAGAACCGTCGGGGGGAAAGCGTACGCGATGAGTCCGTCCCAGGGAATGGAGAGCACATCGACCGCCCAGGCAAGGGGTTGGGGATACAAAGAGGGGAAACTTGTGATTCCACCTCGTGGCGAATAGGTCGATCATAGGGGCTCCCAACGAGCGCAGATCATCCGAAAGATGTCCCTGCGGAGCGTCCATTCCATGTGCAGAAACTGGCCGCCGCGGGGGAGAGAGTCGGCTAAAACGTTTAGGTGTCCTGGAATGTGTCGGACTTGGAGAGAAATGCTGCGGTCCTCGCACCAGTGCATCAGATGGTAGAGGAGCATGCACAGGTCAGGGGAGTGCGTCGTGCACTGTTTCTGAATGTAGGACACCACTGTCGTGTTGTCCGAGAAGATGAGTAGCTCCTGGTGATATAGGTGAGCTTCCCACGCCATGAGGGCTTGCCAGACTGCTTGCATCTCCAACCAGTTGATGTGTGTGTCCGCCAGCTCCGGTGGCCAGGGGCCGGACATCGTAAGGAACCGCGGCAGTAGGTGGGCACCCCAACCAGAAAGACTCGCATCGACACAGAGGGAGAGCTGCGGGTGTGGAGAGGCCAGGGGGACTCCCGAGGCGAGCCAAGAAGTGTCCGCCCAACGCCAAGATGGGGAGGCAGCATCTGAGTCACTGGCACCCGGGCAGCTATGTCGCCGAAGGACGGACGCCAATGGAGCAGGAGGTGCAGCTGTAGCGGCCGGGAGTAAAGATGAGAAGATCCGCGGCAGCGTTCATTAAGCCGAGAAGCTGAAGCCACACTCTAGCGGAGGCCGCATCCTCCTGGGCTAACTGGCCGGCTAGGGTGGCAATCTTCTGTATCCGCGGCTCTGGTATACGTATTCGATTGAGGTCGGTTGCAAATTCCATGCCGAGATGGACAAAACCGCGTGAAGGAGTGAGGTCCGACTTGCGGGTTGATCAAGAAGCCCAAGCGCGATAACAGGTGAAGCAGAGCATCCCTGTCCATCGTCAGGTCGGTCTCCGACTGGTTGCGGAGGAGGAGGTCGTCTAAGTAGTTTGACGTCGGATTGGAAGGCGACTGTTAGGTCTAGGCCACTACGGCGTCCATGATGCGGGTGAACACCCAAGGGCTGAGGTTAAGACCAATTGGGAGGGCCCGAAACTGGTAGACCACACACACACCGTCGACTGCAAAACGGAGGTATCTCCTGGAGGCCTGGTGCATCGGGACGTGCAGAGTCCAGGCTGACCACGAAGTCTCCGGGCTGCATGGTGGCCCTCAGGGCCCTGGCGGTCTCCATACAAAAGGTCGGGGCCGAGATATGCTTGTTCAGAGCCGAGAGATCAATGAAGGGTCGCCACTTCCTGCCTGGCTTTGGCACGACGAAGAGGCGGCTGTAGAAGGCTGGAGAGTCCGGGCGCCACACAACCTCTGTGGCGGCCTTCTGCAGAAGGGAGGTGACCTCTCCGTGCAGGGCCTTGAGCTAGTCGCTCGGAATCTTGGTCCAAAGGGGTGAGCGTCGTAGCGGCAGTGGCGAGCAAAAGACAAACCGGAGGCCGTTGGCAATGGTGGAGCGTATCCAGGGGTCTTCGGGACTTGACGGGTCTAGCACGGCCGAAGGCGGGGGTATGCTGGGGGGCCCGAGAGGGCACGGGGGCGGAAGCGGAGGAGAGTCTCGACGTCCGCTGGGCACGACCCATGGCCTTGCGGGCAGCTGGAAATGAACAATGAACAATGAACCTTTATTTTCCAACGGTAGAAGTTATTGGTAACAGGACCAGTTTTCAAACTTGCCGTTGCTACATCTACTACATAAGTGACATAGACATGTAAACATACACATACCGCACACTGCTGCATGCATGCATTCGCTCACGCTCGCACCACGCACGCACATACATACACACACACACATACCCACACACACACACACGCACTCAGGTACGCACGCATGCACATCACAACTCGCGCATGCACGCTCGCACACACACACACACACACACACACACACACACACACACACACACACACACACACACACACACACACACTCATGCACACCTCAATTACGCATGCACACACGCACGAACACTCTCTCTCTCTCTCACACACACTCTCACACACACACACACACACACACACACGCACACACGCACACACTTACACACGCACGCACTCACGCACATACGCACAAAAACAAACACACGCTCTCGGACACGCACTCCAGACATACCTACCCGCACACGCGTACGCACAAAAATATAAAATGAGTAAAAATGCAAAGTAAAGCAAATAAACAAAAAATCATTAAGTACATTAAAGTTCATACAGCAAGGGCAAATAGGTATGCAGGTGCTCTCTCTCTCTCTCTCTCTCTCTCTCTCACGCCGGCACACACACACATACACACACACACACACACAGCATGCATGCACGCGCGTGCGCGCACACACACACACACACACACACACACACACATACACACACACACACACACAGAGTCACACTGACATACAGTACACAAACAGATACGCGAGCGCACGCCCAAAATATCGAGCACACACATATGAAGGCAAAAACAATATACACAGTACATGCAGTATTCAATGTACTCTTTGGCATTCAAATATTATGATACGGCTATGGGAAAAAGGTACTCAGGTGCTATCTCTCTCCCTCTCTCTCTCTCTCTCGCACACACACACTCATACACACACAAACTCACATACACGCACATGCACACACCTGAACACACGTGCAAGTTATCCCAATACTGTAATGATTAGATTACGTCAGAGATTCTAGGTGTTTGAAGAGGCTGTCCCTATATGAGGTGAGCGTCTTTGCGTTTCTGATTTCTGCAGGAATAGAATTCCAGAATGAACTTCCCGAGAATGACAAACTGGTTTTGAATAAATCAATACGCGGCAGGGGTACTTTGAATTGTTGTCCATGTCTAGAAGCTACAGATGTCCGTTCTGAGAAAAAAGAACTCAAGTACAGTGGACATGATTGCGTGTACAGCTTGTACATCAACACACCTTTATTGAACTAAAAGTGATGGGATAGAGGGAGAATTTTTAAAGTTTTAAGCTTTTCGTCAGTTGAGAGTTCGGGATCGGGAAATACAAGCTTAGCAGCTCTCCTATGTAGGGAGTTCAGCCTCTTCAAATGTACATCACTAGAACCATCCCACATTGTTGATGCATAGTCTATGTGCGACTTGACATGAGCATTGTAGAAAAGAAGACGCGTATCTGTGTCAGTAATTGTTTTCAATTTTGACAACATATACAGGCTTCTGGAAACCCTTTTGCACACATTATTAATATGCATTTGCCATTTAATCTGATCATCTATAGTGACCCCCAAGAGGCGGTGGTGTGGTACTTGCTCAATTGGGCTGCCGTTTATAGACAGACTAAGAGAGAGCGGGCATAGCTGGTGCTTTCGACGTGTGGTTATAACCATGCATTCTGTTTTTGACGGATTCAGGGACATGGAGTTGGAATGACACCAGTCAGTGACCTCACGCAGGCTTTTCTGCAGACGCGTACTAATTGCAGCTACATTTTTGTGAGGAGTGTGTAGTGTGCAGTCGTCAGCAAACATGTCACAAGAAATATCGCGGCAACTAATATGCAGTGGAAGGTCATTGATAAATATGCAGAACAGAAATGGCCCGAGGACAGAGCCCTGAGGCACGCCGCTTTTGATAGTAGTAGTAGTAGTAGTAGTATTGTGAGGACAAAATAGGCCGTGAGGCCTTTATAAATGTCCTTTCTTTCTTTAGTTCCTTTATGGGTCTGCTATGCATGCAATTTTCCTATAAAATCATTCATCATAGGAATAAAAAATCTCTTTAAATTTTGGTAATTCGTCCAGCTGGTTTTTAAAAGAATTTATATTAGATGCTTTTTTTAATGAAACTGGTAAGTCATTCCAAACAATGGCAACTCTGTTAGTAAAACAAAACTTCCGCAGGTTAGTGTTACAGTGCTGTACAAAGATTTTTTCTTCAGAATTTCGGGTTCTGTCACAGAATGGTGTTGCAAAAAAGTCGTTCCACTTTAGGTCGTCGATGCCATTATAAATTTTTAAAACCTGGATTAAGTCTCCCCGTATTCTACGTCCGCGTAAGGAGTGTAATCCTAAGTATCTGAGTCTGTCTGAATAAGTCATATTTCTACATTCTTTGACCAGCTTTGTTGCTCGTCTCTGTACCCTTTCGAGTGCAGCTGATTGTCTGGGTACCATACAGTGTTTGCATACTCTAAATGTGGTCTGACTAGTGATTTATACAGTTTACTAAAAATGTCCTTGTCCAAATAATTAAAAGCTCTCTTAATTACTCCAACCATTTTGTTGGCCTTATTGATGCAGTTCTGAATATGGGGGTCAAAAGATAGAACTTTGTCGAAGACCACACCTAAATCTCTTTCCTCCCCACAAGATAAAATCTCTTTCCTCCTCACAAGATACCACCTTTTTAATGTTGCTGTTCACTTTCATCAAGTAATCGTGTTCAGGATTGTTCCTTCCAGCATGTAAGACCTTGCATTTCTCTACATTAAAATGTAAGTCCCATGTGTCGGACCACTCTTGCAAGTGATCCAAATCGTGCTGCAACACGTCTTTATTGCTCGATTCATTATAGATTTTAGTATCATCTGCGAAAATTTTGCACATGCTATTAACACAATCTGGCAAGTCATTTATAAATATCGTAAATAATATAGGTCCTAAGATGCTACCTTGAGGTATGCCGCTCAGTACCTTTATTTTGTCCGATTTTGCTTCTCCAACCTTTACCATTTGTTCTCTTGCATGTAAAAAACTTCTTATCCAGTTGGAAATGTTTCCACATACACCATAGGCCTCTAGTTTCTGAAGAAGCCGTTCATGAGGAACAGTGTCGAATGCTTTTCTAAAGTCTAAGTATATGATGTCAACCGTTTTTTTGTTGTCCAGTAAGGAGGTTATATCATCCATAACCTGTAGTAGCTGAGTAACACATGATCGTTTCCTTCTAAAACCATGTTGGCATTCAGTGTACATATTATTCACCATGAAATGATTAACGATCTCATCTCGGACTATAGACTCTAAAACTTTACATACTATACACGTTAAGCTTACTGGCCTGTAGTTTCCTGCATCTGACCTAGAACCTTTTTTAAAAATCGCACTTACCTATGCGGTTCGCCAGACTTGCGGTACAATACCTGATTCAAGGGAAAAAGTAAACAATGTGCAAAGTGGCTCTGCCAACTCATTACACAACTCTTGTAAAACTCTGGGAGGGATGCAGTCTGGACCTTGAGCTTTGGAAGGATTCAACTCCTTTAGTTTTTTCTTGACAATATCAGGAGTTATTACGATATCTGTTATGGTGCACCCATTCGATTTTGAGCCTCTACCAAGCAATGAGACCATACGAGGAGTAGGATCCATTTAACAGTACTCTTTGCTTCCTTCCGCTTAAATATGAAGTGAACAATGAGACAGCATCTGCATTGCAGAGATATGCATGAAGTTTTGACAAAAGAATATTATGATTTACAAGGTCAAAAGCTTTCTTAAAATCAATAAAGATCGACCCAATTATTTGGGAGTTATTTATGGATGCTAGCCATGCATCAATAAGTCTTGTTAGTGCCGTATGGCAAGAATGCTTGGGGCGAAAGTCGGACTGAAATACGTGCAAGAGACTGCGACTCTCCAAATATTGATAAAGGTTTTTGTGCATGTGTCTTTCAAGAGGTTTGGAAAGGCTGGATAATATTGAGATGGGCCTATAGTTATTAACATCAGAGAGATCTTTTGATTTAGGCAAAGGGATAATCTTGGCTTGCTTCATAATAATAATAATAATTACGGTATTTATAATGCGCTTATCTTATAATAATAATAACTCTAAGCGCGCACTCACAACTCACGCACGCATGCGCACGCTTTAGACGACTCACGTACAACAAATGGTGAAATATATTGCGACAGTCATCTTTTGTGGGGAGTGTGGTGATATAGTGCTAGAACTGTTGAAAGAGGTGAGTTTTGAGGGCGAACTGAAAGGAGGAGAGAGTCTTTCTGACGGAGAGAGAGTGGGAGAGTGTTCCAGGTGGATGGACCATAAACTGAGAAGGCGCGGGGGCCGAAAGTGCTGAGTTTGGTGCGGGGGATGTGGAGACGGAGAGGGTCGGAGGTGGAGCGGAGGGAGCGGGAAGGAGTGTAGGGGTGAAGTAAGTTGGAAAGATAGGCAGGAGTGCAGTTGTTCAGGGATTTGTAGCAGAGAGACAGAATCTTGTATTGGATACGCTGTGGGATGGGAAGCCAGTGAAGAAGTTTGAGCAGGGGTGTGATGTGGTCGGATTTTTTCTTTCTGAGGACGAGGCAGGCAGCATTGTTCTGGATGCGCTGGAGAGTGGAAGTGGTGGAGTGAGGGAGGCCGGAAAGGAGAGAGTTGCAGTAGTCAATGCGAGATAGAATGAGAGAGACAGCAAGTTTGGTGGCAGCTTCGGTGGTGAGGTATTTTCTGATCTGACTGATGCGGCGGAGGTGAAAGTAGCATGCCTGGGCAGTGGCGGAGACGAAGCTGGTCATGGTAAGAGAGGAATCAAGAATAACGCCAAGGTTTTTGGCCGAGTCACTGAGGGAGATGGGGGTGCTGTCGAGTTGAAGGTGGAGAGAGGGAGGGAGCTGGGAAAGTTTCTGGCGAGTGCTTACCAACATGGCTTCCGTTTTGTCGTCGTTCAGTTTAAGCTTGTTTGCTGTCATCCAGTTTTTCACGTCTTCATAGCAGTCAGCCGTGCGAGTCAGTAGTGACTCAGTGTTGTCGAGTTTGTCTTTGTCTAGTAGTTGTGAGTCATCAGCGTAGAGGTGGTGGCGTATGTGGTGAGACTGTATGATGTTGGACAGGGGGGAGGTGTAGAGTGTGAAAAGGACCGGGCCCAGGACGGACCCCTATGGTACTCCGCAGGAGAGCGTGACTGGGTTGGAGGAGACGCCGTCAATGGTGACGGACTGCTGTCTGTCGGAGAGGTATGAGAGAAACCAGGAGTGAGCAGAGTCAGTGATGCCAAAGGAATGACGAAGGCGGTGGAGGAGGATAGAGTGGTCTATGGTGTCGAAGGCGGCAGAAAGGTCGAGTAGCGTAAGAAGGGAGATGTTGCCTGAGTCGGTGGAGAGAAGCAGGTCGTTTAAGATGTGTAGAAGGGCTGTTTCAGTGCTGTGGTGTTTGCGATAGGCAGACTGGAATGGACTGAGGAGGTTGTTGTCGGCAAGGTGGAGGTTGAGCTGGTTGAGAACAACCTTCTCAAGAAGCTTGGACAGGAAAGAGAGATTGGAGACTGGGCGATAGTTTTTTAGTTCGTTTGGGTTGAGGTTGTGTTTTTTGAGGAGAGGATGGACGATGGCGGACTTGAAGATATCAGGGACTGAACCGTTCTCAAGAGATGTGTTGATGATGTCGGTAATGAAGGGCAGAAGTTTTGGAAGGCCGTCCCGGTAGAGAGAAGCTGGGAGGGGGTCTAGTTCGCTGGTTTTTAGAGGCATGGACTTTATGGTTTTGAGGACTTCTTCTTGAGAGACGGGGCGGAAGGACGAGAGAGGGGTGCCGGAAAAGGGGGTTTCGGGAGGGCAAGGAGGGGAAGGCAGAGAGTCGAGTGTGTTGCGCAGAGTTTGAATTTTGTCGGAAAAGTAGTTGGAAAAAGCGGACGGGAGTTCTTCTCTGCTGTGTGTGTTGGGGAGAGGAGTTCTGATGGAAATATATTTTGTTGGATGCATAAGTTATAAATATACGTTAACGATTCTACTGTATAGGGAAGGGACAGTTTCAGGATTTTAGGACTGATCTCGTCAGGTCCCGATGATTTTTTGTTTTTCAGTGACCCGATCAGTTTTCCTACTTCATACACAGCTAGAGGCGGTATAGAGAAGGGGGGTTTGTCCTTAGTCTTCTGATTACAGAAGTTAAGCAGGGCCTCCGGGCATGTGTAAGACACGTTTCCGCTTGAGGGTATGATTGACTCGGCAACAGACAGAAAATGTTTGTTAAAGGTGTCTGCAGCAATACTAGAAGGAATGGCTGACGATATCTTGCTGTTACTTCGGGTGACGAGATTAACCGCGCACCAGAGTGCGGCAGTATCTCTGTCTTCTTTAATCATTCGTTCAAAGAGAGACTTTTGAGCCCTGCGTACCATAGACTTGACACGGTTATGTTGTTTTTTGTATTCGTTAAATAGCTTGTGTCTTCTTAAGTCATTTCTCAATTTCATAGCTTCAATTATTCCTTGCGTTAGCCAAGGCGGTAATGTGTGTTTTTTTTACCCGCCTTGGCCGTAAAGGGGCGTGTTTGTTAAGTACTCTTGTAAAGAGTCGATACCAAACAGTCAGAGCCTTTTCAGGGTCAGTTTCGTTATTAACGACATTAAATGGCGTTTGATCAAGGTCTGCTAGAAAAGCAGACTGATTAAACTGTTTAAATGAGCGGTACGTTATAGTTGTGTGCCCGTTCTTACGATGCGCTGGCAGTTTTGTTGACCAGGAACACACAGTAGGAAAGTGATCACTGATGCTGAGGTCAGGAACACTAACATTGAACACCCTAAGGGGACGGTTGGTGTAAATGTGATCAACGAGTGTTGCGGTTGTTTTTGTGATCCTAGTAGGGACCGAAACTAATTGTTCTAAGCCGGTTTGTGTGGTGATGCAATCCCACGTGGTATGGGGCTTCAACATATCTATGTTAAAGCTGAGAAACAGTCAAAAAACTCCGCCCCGCACGTGTTTTAAAAAAAACTTTGCAGGACCCAGCGAGGGCCCTGTCGTGAACGTTCGGCTAACTTCGGCAAACCGGTTTGGAACTCAGTTGACTCAGTTTTCAACTGCGTTTGTCGTGCTGGCAAAACTCCCGTGAAAAAGACAGGCCACTTCCTGTATGCAGCGCGGAATGGGAACCGCGATCACTGATCTAAACCAGCGATATTTCTACTGACAGCAACAGTAGCAGACGACACTCGACCACCCGACGGACAGAGCAGGCCATTTGTGTCCTGCCTGGACGCACACTGGATATGGACCAGGCCGAGCTATCCGTAAGTTACACAGCACAGCCTGAAGCTTTATTCGATATCGGAAGGGTGAGGAAGGAGGGGTTATTTGTCGTTTTGTGTTTGTTGTTATATCTTTTCATCTGGAGTGGCCTACAGCGAAAAAAATTCTCCATACGAAGGGCAGCTACTAAAATTCAGCTCGACCCATGGCGACCTTGTATCTTTTGGCATCTATGTAAACAGTCGATTCTCTCTCTCTCTCTCTCTCTCTCTCTCTCTCTCTCATCCAATTTACTGTGTTGGTTGTACATCACAATGCTTCTTTATTTATTTATATTAGCCTATATTGGACTGGAGGTACGTGTTGAAAAAATTCGTTCACAACTACAAAGTGTCAGGAGTCATACTTACAGCATGTACAGCCGTACATTCTGCCATCATAGTCCCCAACGCATAAAATCCGTGGCTGTTGGTCAGTTTCAAAGTGTCACAGAATTGTCTGCTGTTGTCCGATCTGCTAATCGCGATGTTTTCCGTGCAACAGGAAGTGGTCTGTCGTTTTCCGAGAGTTTTGCAAGCTCGGGATACGCAGTTGCCAACTCCGTCAACTGTGTTACGAACCGATTTGACCCACTTAGGGGCAGGGCCCAAGCTGGGTCCTGTAGAGTCTTTTTAAAACACGCACTGGGCGGGTTTTTCTCATTGCACCTCAGCTTTAAAGTCGCCTAGTAGCAACGCATCACAGTTAGGTAAGCCAACTTTTTCTACTGCATGCAAGAAATCGTCGTACCATTCAAACTTGGCTGATGGGTTACGATAACAAAAGCCGATGAAGACGGGTTTAGTTTTTGGAGCCCTAAATTCCAACCAAATGCACTCAACTTCCGGAGTTTCTATGTCCTCACGCCTTTTTACTAAATGTTGGATTGAGTTATGGATGTAAACGGCAAGCCCAGTCTGACCAAGTACCAAAGGGTCACGTCGAGTGATGCTAAAGTTAGGTATGTGAACGGCTTCATCGCTTATGTCAGAGTTAAGTCGCGTCTCACTAAGACCAAACAGGTGGAATGGTTCAGACGAGTTTAGAAAAACATTCAAATCGGCCACCTTGTTAAAAAGATGGTAGATGTTCAAGTGACCAGTTTGAAGGCTTCCGTGTGTCTGAGCATTATGGATCATGTTGACTTCTAACTCTCACAAATGAAGTGCAACACAATACAAAAAAATATAAACAGAGGGAATAAGCGCAGGGGAGGTGGGGGGGCAGCGTTGCGGGGCCAGTGGTCGGAGTTGGCGTCCTTCACCGATTGCCACGAGTCGCTGAAGAGCAGAGTACCTCCAAGGGGGGCGCGACATAGCTGAGTACACAGATCGGGAGGCATCCCACTGCAGGCTTGAAGCAAGGAATCCTGACGCATCAAGTCGCAATTGACAGCGGATGCCATGGCGTTGACCGAAGAATGGTACGCCGCCCGGTTGGCTCCTTCCGCGAGAGCGAGGAGGTCTCCCAGTAGGGGTGTGATCGATGGATGTCGGGCGTCCTCAATGCAGCGAACAAAGGCTTGGGTCAGGAGCTCCAGGAACCCTGAACAAGCCAAGGTGTTACGGACGAGGGTAGCTGTCCTATCCAACCCGCGTGGGAAGGAACGTCTGAGCTGAGTGGGGCCGCCTGCTTGCGCCAAGGCCGGAGGATCCACCGGAGGGAGAGTGGCGGAGAACGACTGGGAATGGCCTGCATACCAGTTGCGGCGGAAGGCGATGTCAAGTCCGGCAGGCCACCTACGGTCCGAGATGTAATCGGCATCGCGACCGGAGGCTTGCTGGAGGTGGGCGGAGAAAGCATCTCGCAGGTCTTTGAAGCCGGGCGGCTGGGGGAGGTACTTGAACTTCTTCACTTGACGGCCCGCATCGACGAAGGCGGAGACCTTCTTCTAGAGGGGGGGGGGGGGGGGACGCGGGGCAGGAGTCAGCAGGAAGGGTCGCGGCGATGATCCGAGCGGCCTTGTCGAGGGCCAGCAACGTCTCCACACGAGAAGCCGATGGAAGCTTAGGGGAGTCAAGGTCGTCGCGGGAGCGGGGCGAGCGGCTGTCAACATCGCACAGGGCCGAGACGGAGTCCTCGGGGAGTAGACTCAGGGCCTCGTCGTCCATGGGGCGGGAGGGCGGGTGGGAGAAGCCCTCAGTAGCAGGGGCCCGACGAGACGTAAAACGGTTATCCCGCGGCCCACAGCCCTCCAGGGACAAGACGTGTTGACGGCAAGGGGGCAACGAACACAGCGAGGAGCGGCGAGGCGATGGGGGGGGGGGGCTGGTGCATGGTGGGCATCTGACACGGGGGGAGCGACTGCGATGCCGGGAGTGTGGACGACGATCCCTCACAGGCGAACTCCTGTGGGGGGGGGGGGGGGGGGGGGCGCCTCCGGGGAGAAGACGATCGGCGTCGAGAGCATCGGGGCGAGGGAACAGGACGTCAGGAGGGAGTGCGCGACGAGGCGGCGCGCGCGATGAGGATGAGGAGGATCGGGGGCTGTGGCCGCGATCGTGGTGTGTGGTCCTGTCCTTCCGACGGTGCTCGTTGTGCGAGCGAGAGTGTCTGGAGCTGGTGGCGGAACGGAGGTGTCGGGTCTGTGGCTGGACTTTGAATGCCGGGGCGCAAGTCTCTGTTACTTATGCCTGTCACCCCTACCCGGGTATAGGCCATCGACGAGAGACCTCCAGCAACTCCTGTCCTGTGCTTTTCCTTCGATTCTACTCCAGGTGGTTCCCAGTCTCTTGATGTCTGCTTGGAGGTCTCGACGCCAGGAGTTTCTCGGCCTACCTCTTTTCCTCTTTCCTTGGGGGTTCCATGACAATGCCTGCCTAGTGATACTGGAAGCTGGCTTTCTCAGACTGTGACCGATCCATCCCCATCTTCTTCGCCCAATTTCATTCTCTGCTGTTATCTGCTCTGTTCTCTCCCAGAGTCTGACGTTGCTGATCTTCTCTGGCCAGTGGATTTTCAAAATTCTTCTAAGGCAACTGTTCATGAAGGTCTGTACTCTGTTGACTGTGGTTTTTGTCAATCTCCATGTCTCTGCTCCATATAGGAGAACTGCTTTTACATTGGAGTTGAAAATCCGGACTTTGGTGTGTTGTGACAGCTCTCTGGAACTCCACACTTTTTTCAACTGGAGAAAGGCTGCTCTGGCTTTACCGATTCGTGCTCTGACATCTGCATCAGTGCCGCCTTTTTTGTCTATGATGCTCCCGAGATAGGTGAAGGACTCCACCTCCTCCAACGGGGTGCCAGCAAGCAAGACTGGTTCTTCCCTGGTTGCGTTCAGCCTCATTGTCTTTGTTTTCTGTTTGTGAATGGTGAGGCCCACTTGGGACGAGATGTCAGCAAGCCTCGTGGTCTTGTCCTGCATTTGTTGATGAGTGTGGGACAGTAATGCCAAGTCGTCTGCAAAATCGAGGTCGTCAAGCTGTGTCCACAGTGTCCACTGTATTCCACTTCGTCTGTGCTCTGTGTTCATCTTCATGACCCAGTCTATGGCCAGTAGGAAGAGGGCAAGTCTCTGTTGGCCGGGCTCAATGAGGCGGGTGCTCTGCCGGCATTAGACCCCTCAGAGGAGTCAGCGGGCTTTCCGAGGAGACATACGAGGACTGCCAGTCGCTAAGGTACGGCGCAAGGCGCAAAGCTGCGGGCCGGGCTCAGTGAGGCGGGCACTCTGCCGGCATTTAGACCCCTCGGAAGGGTCAGTGGGCTTGGCAGTGGACTCAGTCCTGTGGTAAGCACCTTTGGCATGTGTCTGACGTGTCGTCCGTTCCAAAAGGCTTGGTTGGGAAGGAGCAGTCACTTCTCCCGAAGCGGAAGGGGGCGGCAAAGGCGCCGGTCGGTCACTAGCTGGCATGGGGCGCTCGCGCCGGTAGAAACTCAAAAGGTGAGACCACCGTAGCTTGGGCCAGGAGGAGCAGACATCACAGAGGTGGTCTGAGGAGCAGCCAGCATAGGGGAGGCAGACCGCATGGTCATCCGTCGGCCACTGGAAGTCGCCACACCGGGAGCAAGTAAGCGCCTGGGAGCTGCAACACACATCAGGCATGCTAGGCGACCGAGCGTGGGCACCTGAGAGCATAATACCGGCGACAAAGAGGTGCCTCTGGTCGAATCAACAGAAACACATGTCCGACATGACACGCTAAAAGGCGAGGGCACAAGGGGCCACGCTAAGCTAAGACGAGCGTCGGGCGCACAATGGTACAACAACGTACAAATGAAACCAAGCGCCGCTGACCAATGGTGGCGCTAAGCACCCGTAAACGGCGAGCGGACGAGGGGCCCCGCCAAGCTAAGACGAGGTCGGGCGCACAATGGTACAACAAAGTACAAGCGAAATGTAGTGCCGCTGAACAAATGGCGCTAGCCACCCGCTAACAGCGAGGGCATGAGGGCCCCCGCCAAGCTAAGCCGAGCATCGGGTGTCAAGATATACGATGTACGAGTGAGAAAACGAGGCGCCCTAGGCGCAGTTGGTGCCTGGCTCGGGGGCCAGCCGAGGGCTATTACCGCTACCTTACCTCTCAGAGAAAGTGGGGACAGGGGGGGGGGGGGGGGGGTGGGGGGGGGGGGCCCTCCATAGCACCGGCACAGCGCAAGGCGGGAAAAGCGGGCCACACCAGGCCGGCGCATAAAGAGGCAATGGTAGCCCAAGCAAAAGAAGCCCTCTCAGGAGGAAATTGGCAGAGGAGAAGCTCTGCCGCACAGGCAGAGGTGAACACGAAGTCCGAAGTCGAGTGTAAGCAAGAAGACCGGGCACCGATCGCAGCATACACAGGTAGAGTCCAAGGCTAACGCTGAACACGTCTTCACAGCGCGAGCTAAGTATTCTGACTGGTTGGTCTACCATGTGACCCGGAACCGGTAGGGCAGGCAAGGGAGACAACTCTTGGCCCCTCTGGGGGTTCCCCGAGTGCCTCCCGGGTTGTGTTGTAACACAACAGGTTCTTAGGCTAAAATTGAGCAAGTAGCAGACACTTCCTATCAGTCATGTCATCAGTAATGTTTTTGAGGAAACAAATGAACCTGTTTAGTGCGGAGAGGTCGATGACTGGCCACCACTTGCCACCTGGCTTCGGGACCACGAAGAGGTGACTGTAAAATGCCGGGGAGTCATGGCGCGTCACCACCTCTGTGGCGGCCTTGCGAAGAAGAGCTGCTACCTCGCCCTGAAGCGCTTCTGCCTTGAGCCCCGGGTCCAGATAGGAGTGCGCCACAGCAGGGGGAGGGGGGGGGGGGAGCCGGAAGGAGATCTGCAGGCCCTCTGAGATAGTGGTGATGATCCAAGGGTCATCTGGTCACAGCGACCGCCACTTGTCGCCGTATAACGCTAGCCTCCCGCCGACTAGGGACCCTGAAGCCATCGATGGGGGCAGAACTGGGGGGAGTCAATGGGCCCTCCCATGCCCGGGCCGCCAAGTGCCCCTGGGCCAGGAGGTGTTGGGGGCCAGGAAGACGCAAGGGCGAGGGGGGAGGGGTTGTCTTTTGGAGTGGAGGGAGCCACCAACGGCCAGAGGAACGTCATGCGCACCGCCCTAGCGCGACCCCTGAGTGCTCCTTGTGCGGCTCCACTCCAGTGTCAAGGACCAGCAGCTCTAGGCCAGTCTTTCTTCGTGGGAGAACACCCTCAAGGCAAGACTATCGCTCCCTGCGGTGGTCCTCCCCCTCCTGGGACCGACGCTCAGACACCCGACGGCGATGCAGCCCTGTTCCATTCCGTAACTGGCCTGCCTCAGGCCTTAGCCGTTCCTCGCCACACCGGAGAACTAGTGAGGTCCCGCCTCGCTCTCAGCCCCGACGAGAGAGCCCCCAGTTGAGACATCGTTCCCCTACCTCCGACACGTCTCTTAGGCAGTCCCACCGCCCCGAGGACTACCCCCACCTGCCTTCACCCCCCACCCCCCCCCCCCCACCCCCCGAAGTCACGCCTGCATCCTACTTCACGGCTGGCGTCCCGGCTTGCCCACAGCCAGACCCCTCACAACAGTCCCGCCTCATCCTGGCGGTCAGCCTCGGCGGATGAGGAGGAGGCCCTTAGCCTCCACCTGGAGGACTCCGTGACGGCCTTGTTCTCCCGGGACTTCCGCCCTTCGCCCGCAAGTTCCCTACCCCCCTCTGGGTCCTACCCAGACAGCCCGGGCCCCCCCCCTTGGATCCCAACGCCCCGGGTGGCGAGACGTGCCAATCTTTACAGGATGCCACCCTGGTGATCGCGAGCATTCTGCCTCCGGGCCTTGTGCCCGCCGTCTCCTCCACGCAAGAGAAAGGCTTCCGCCTTCGTGGACGCCCCCTTCCAGGCCAAACGGGTTAAGTCCGTCCCACAGCCCCCCATCTTTCAGGACCTTACCGACACGTTCACTGCGCATCTTGAGCAGGGCAAGTTGCGGGACACAGGGTCTTCACCGATGGCCGTGGATATCTGGTTCCAACAATGCTGGTGTGCCGGACATTTGCAACCTTTGTATGTCCTCTCCCAGCGGTGGACGTTGCCGCGGAGCTGCAGGCCGGAGGTCGGAGAGCAATAGTGAGGTGGATGCCCCCTGGTCTCGACAAGACAGTGTGCCTGATCCGCAACTCCCTGGCTTGTGCAGGTTTCTTGGAACTGGCTATGCAGGCTGTAGTCCGGTGTGTGGAGGAGTCCTTGGAACACCCTAGCGCAGACCTGTTGTGTGACATCCACACGGTGGCCGTGGCAGCTAATCGAGCGGCGTACCAAGCATCGACCAATGCCCTAGCAACAGCGGCTAACTGTGACCTGATGCGACGGGATGTCATCCTCGGGTGCTGCGCTGGCTTACCCGCGCCCATCAAGTCTCAGCTTCGCCAGGCTCCTCTTGGAGGTTCGCTCCTGTTCAACCCGACCTGGCAGGAGGTTAAGGATTCGGCCAAGGACATGTGACCCAGCTCTTCTCGACCTACTTCCGCCTGCTTTCAGGCTTCCCGCAAGGCCGTGGGTCGCACCCTGCAGATCCTCAGACCCTCTTCCGGCCGTCGGGAACGGGGCTGCTTCGTCGGGTGTCCGAGCATCGGTCCCAGGATGGGGAGGACCACCGCAGGGAGCGATAGTCTCACCTTGAGGGCGGGCTCCCATGGAGAAAGACTGGCCTAGGGCTGCTGGTCCTTGATGCTGGAGTGGAGCCACGTGAGGAGTGATCAGGAGTCACGCTAGGGCAGCGCGCGTGACGTTCCTCTTACCTCATAGTTCGCGCACATCGTGTGCTGGAATGGGTGCCCACCAAGCTGCTTCCACCATCAGCTGGTGGGAGGGGGGGGGGGGGCCAAGGTCTGCCACGGACCGCGCTCCTTCTCCGAGTGGGGGGGGGGAGGGGGGGGTAAGGGCAAGAGGGACATGCCGGGACTTGACGGCCTTCACCTTGCAGTACGACTGTCAGTCTCCACACAAGCGTGCAAGGGTGAGCGGGACATGCCGGGCCTGGACGGCCATCATCTTGCGGGACCACGCCCTGTCTACGGGCAGGTGGGCAAGGGTGAGCGGGGTGCGCCGGCACTGGGCGGCCGTCATCTTGCGAGACCACTCCCTGAACCCTGGGAGGGAGGGCAAGCATGAGGGATACACCTTGTGGCTGGGTGGGCGTTGTCTTGCGGGGCCGCGCCCTGAATCAGGGCGGGTGGGCAAGAGTGGGAGAGATGCGCTGGTGCTGGCTGGCCGACGGCTTGCAGGACCGCGCCCTGAAACCGGGCAGGTGGGCAAGCGAGAGGGGGACACGCCTGGGCTTTGCGGTCTTCGTCTTGCAGGACCGCGCTCCTGCCCTGAGTGGGTGGGCACGATGGAAGGAACAAGCAGCAGAAAGATAGCCCGGCGAGAGGACAGTCCCCTAAAGTCCAAGGTCACTCATCTGGGAATACCTGGGGGCCTGGTTGTCCCATCTAGCGGCGGCACAGGGTCCCTGGTAGCCCACGTGCACTCCCGCTGATAGAATCCCCACAGCTGAGACCAGCGCTGCTCCTTCCAAGAGCTGCACGTCGCGCAAGTCCGAGCCGAGGAGCAGCCAGAACAGAGGAGGCAAAGGTCGTGCGTGTTGCTTGGCCAATGGAAGTTCCTACACTTACGGCAGGTCTTTACCTGTGCACTGTAACATAAAGCATATATATGAACGCACGACCGCATGTGACCCCGTCTCGAGGCCATGTGCACACGAACGGTCATCGAATCCCTGGGAGGAAGAAGCAATTCTCACTGAGAATGCCGAATTATAACTTGCCAGCCGTTAGGCATTAACCAAGGCCTTACCTCGCCATATCCAGAGCAACAACCGATAGGCAAGAAAGGTAATCCAAAGCCAACCATGCAATCCAAACACCAAATACCAAGTCAAACACTAACACAGCCGAAGATATCCGTCGAAGGCTGAACACGGTAATCCGTTCCCGGTGAAGCTAAGCGTAAGACTGGCGTGGCACCACTGCTCGCGTGGGTTGGTAAGGGAGACTACCCATGTATCATGGTAACACCTTCTCAAGGGTAGCATCCCTTGTTGTGTATGTATACACAAGGGTGTTGGGCTGAAATCGGTAAGCTAAGTGTACCTTCCTAACAGTAATGCCATCGGTAAGGAGTTTGAAGAAACAATGTATATTTTTAATCCTATAAAAGAATCTGCATACAATTGAAAGTATTGCAGACATTTCTACTGTTACCATCAATAGAGGTATATGTCATTAATTGTCACAGATCACTTGCAGTAACTGATCTATCGTCATCAAATTTTACTACGGTAACTGCTATGCCGGCTAAAAGGCACCTGCTTCATGTACAACAAGTGGTTACCCCTTGTTAACTAGTTCACTGTCATAGGCCGTGAATGAAATCTCTGTGGACTGACTGTTAGATTGTTTATTGGTGTAAGAAACATGGGACCTTGGGGCTAAAAGGGTTTGGATACATGCGTCTTACCATGTACTGATTCAGCTGCTGGCTGTACATTTTCCAAGGTGATTCTCCTGAGTGCTTTTTATTCTTTCGCAGACCAAGCTTCCAGTGGTGTTCTGCTTGTTGATCCTGTAACAAATATAAACCTGATGGTTGTAAATTATAAACAGCGCCTCAAAGGATCTGTGACCCTAAAGACACTGCGCATGTGTTCAGCTTCGTGAGATTTCCTCTTCACTTTAAGAAACGCAGTGCTATCATCCTTTAACATGCCAACATTATCAATCAAACATTATCGTTACTTACAGGGGTAAAAGTGTCAAAGTGCCACTCAGTCTTGATGTGATAATGAACAGCTAAAACAAAAAAACACCAAATCCATATTTGAACAATGCTTTTAGAAATAAAATACCACAGACTTTCTGCTATTGTCTGGATATTTAACCCACTTAACACCACAGCTGCATTTCCCAAATTTTGGAGGTGTCGACTAATGACTATGTACCAGTTGCAGGAGATGGACTGATCATGATAATTCAAGGGTAGTGCCAGATTAGCTTGGCGCAGACAGGCGCCAAGCTAATCTGGCACTACCCTTGAATTATCATGGGCAATCCATCACCAGCTGAACTGCGTTGGGGCTGAATTGGTGAATGATGACACAAACCTTAATGTTATGTGTCTGCTCGCCAAAGTCTCCCGGTAGATGATGCCAGCGAATGGTCCCGTTAGTACCGCTGAGGGCAAAGGTGGAGAAGTGGGTCAGGTTCTCCACTTCCTCCACCATGGTCTTAACCCCATGTGTCTTGTTGCCCTCCTGGCTAGAAAACAAACATGACCCTTTAACCCTTTGGCTGTCAGTAGCACTTTTTGTTGCAATGATTCCAGCGGGAATTGTCACAACAAAAAGTGCTACCAACAGCTAAAGTGTTAACCCCCTTGTGCATGAGGTACTGTTTACAGCACCACTGGCTGTATGCACAGGGAGGTTAATGTCTGTGAGAAGTTTGTCAAGGGTAGAGCCTGATTAGCTTGGTGCTTGGCAGCGCCAAGCTAATCAGGCCCTACCCTTGAGCAATCAGCGTTGGTCCATCCTCAAGAATTCTGCACACCTTACACACACTAGAAACATCCTTGAATATACAGCGGAATCCAGTTAACATGAACTCGCTTTACATGAATTTCCGGTTAACACGAACCGTTTTTGCATTCACGGCCGACAGCTTCTTATTCTGTATTAAAATTTCACTGATAACACGAAATGCTTAACACAAAATATTAATTTTTCTCTAAAATGTATTTTTTCGAAAAATACTTACCGATGACATTACTAATTGGAACCTTTGCTTAACTCATCAATTTTAGCCCAAAAACTTACTGTGTCCCTCCTTACAGGGGAGGCAATCACTGGGGTGCCGTTACCAGGACACCCCCGAGTGGCCTCCCCTACTACCATATCCAGTATCACTCTATCCCGCCAGTGACTGAGCCTAAGCACCACTGCGGCAAGCGGGGTAGGAGGGAGGGACCTCTGAGTAATGTCACTGGTAAGTATTTTTCGAAAAAAATACATTTTAAAGAAAAATTAATTTATTTTATCAAAATCATTACCGATGACATTACTAATTGGAAGAATTGTGAATAGGAAGCGGGTGCCGCAAGTTTGGAACCCCTCCCATTGCCCGCACAGAGCACGTACTATTGAGGCCCCTCCCTATGCGCCCACTCCCGACAATTTTAGCTCGGCAAACCTAAGGGAGGGAGTGCTGCGCCGCCGAGATGTCCCCCACAAGCCAAGATAGGTGCGCTGGCTGGATAGGTCTCTTAAGTAGAAGCGGGTGAAGTTAGACTCGGCCCGCCAAACCACAGCTGCCACCATGTCCCTCACTGCACAGTTCCCGCCAAAAGCGGTACTCGCTGCCACTGCTCTGACTCCATGAGCCCGGATGCGCATCGTTTTTGCTTGTTCTGGGGCAAGCTCTTATACGTCGAACGGTTCACCCATCCAGGCCGAGATAGTTTGTGCCAAAATGTCTCGTCTGCCCGGAGCCAAGGGCAGGAAAGGTGTGATATCCCTCTCTGCACAGTTCGGCCATCTTTTCTTTTGCGACGCTCGCTACCCCTCCTCGGACTTCATGAGCCCAGGTGCGCATCGTATGGCTTGCTCTGGGGCAAGCTCTTGTACGCCGGCCGAATCACCCAGCCTAGATTGTTTGTGCCAAAATGTGTCGTCTGCCCGGAGCCAGGGGCAGGAAAAGGCGTGAACGCCCTTATCTTTGTGGCTTAGTTCTGCACAGATACACTTTAAGAGCCCTGACAGGGTCCTGTAGGCTTGAGTCCTGTGGCTGATCCGTCGCTTCGAGATGTCGGACTGTTACGACTTGTGAGGCTGACGTGGGAACTCGGTTCTTAGCCAAGAAGGCAGGGTCCTTCAGCAGCTGTACTGATCCATCGGTCCTGCGCAGGAGACAGTGGGATGTACCGAAAAGGCATGGATCTCGCTAGGAGCGAGGCTGTGGCAAGTGCAAATAGAGAACAGGTCTTCCTGGTAAGATCTCCCAACCGTGCTAAAGGTAGAGGCTCGAACTCTTGGAGTTGAGCCAGGTGAGCACCCAACACAGGTCCCCGCGTGGAACCAACAAGCGTGAGGTTGGGCGTTGTAGATCAAATTAGATCATCAGATCTGCCAAGTCTTTGCACGCTCCTGGATCTGGCCGTCCCAGGTGTCTGTGCGTGTCTGCCCCCATAGTCTGTTACGATTGTGGTTGTGTTGTCCTGTGAGAGCATGCATGTGTTAATCGTAGGAAATGATCCGATATTTATTTGAACTATCATGGTTACGATTCACGTACCTTTTTAGTAAGATTTTCTTTCATTCGTGCGTAGAGCGGAATTTGCTTTGTTATCATGGTAAGTTTAACCGGAAGCTTCTAGCAAGGTCGCGCGGAGAACAGCGGTCGATCTTTATTTTTTGGTCTGGATTGATCTTTATTTTGCGTAGATTCGCGGAGTATAGATTAGAACCGTCGAGCAGGTCGCGCTGTCTAGTGACTGCATACGTGCATCGTCAGAGGAATAGGTAACATTTAGTTACATTGTTTTATAGATGCTCAAATAGTCATAGTTGTTTTCTGTATGCGTGAAGTTGGCAGCCAGTCAGTATGATTTTTTTTTAAAGATTGTGAAACTTTTGGAAAGATTCCGGCTAGATTGTAAACTACCTTCCATACTTTTGTGCGATATGATTACACACTAGGATTTGGGGCTGAAATTAGTAGCCAAATTTTTGTAGCTAATTGTAGTTATTGTAGAAAATTCTTTATTAATATTTATGAGTTTCAGTTACGTGTTTCGTTCTGATTGGTTGCGTTGTATGATTTTCTTGGATTATTCTGGAAATTGATTGTACTATAAAAGATTGGTACTGGGAAGCACGTATATATATTGTCTTGCATTGTCAGTTGTAGAGACACACAGTTTATCGTAGGTACGTGGCCCGTATAGGGTGTACTTTGTGAGAGACGCAGCGTAACAGTGGTGTACGTTGTGTGAGGAACTTTGTGTCGCCAGTGTTGACATTTGAAGAAGAGACGTTGTATCAGTGTTAATGCATTTGGGAATGCATTGTGTGGAGATCACATCACTGAATTAAAATATTGTTGGAACTGTTACTCCAGTATTGTCTACATCCTTAAGCCACGTGTGACGGGTTCAGCTGAATGAAGTTTATTTAAAAGAACCTTACATGTGTGTCTGGTGTGTTTTTCATACTATGACTTCACCACGTAACATAGCCAGATACCCCGGATGGTGATGGGAGCCAATTCTGTCTGAAGAAAAGCCACAGGAAAAACTCGGCTAACTGCTTTCCCTGGTTAAGGTTAGGTCCGTGGGGGAAGTCGCTCCGCGGCACACCAGGACTGGAGAACGTGCCACTTTCCTCGTAGACATTACGAGTTGAGACCCTTCTGGCTGCAGAAGTAGCTTCCCCTGCAGCACCCAAAAAGCCTCTAGCGGAGTCTCCAACCATGTAACAGTCGCTCCGGGCAATGTGGAACAGCTGCTGCCTTGGCTGCTTGAGCATCGGACTCCGCGTGGAAGGAACCTGCATTTCTGAGTGCTCTTAGGTACTAGCACTGAGTGTATGCCAGGAGTCCCACCCATGGAATGGAGAGCGCTTCTACGGCCCAGGCTTGCGGATCTGAAACGGGGGAGACGAAATGAGGAAGCTTGTTTCCTCTCGTGGCAAAAAGATCGATCATCGGCTTCTCCCAATGCACGCAGAGTAGCTGGAAGATATCTGGCCTTAATGAACACTCCATGTGTAACATCTAGCCTCGACGAGAGATGGAGTCCACGAGAACAAGAGGTGTCCCGGAAGGTGACGCGCCCTTTGGTGCTGAAAGTAGGCTATGACTGTCGAGCAGTCAGCGAGTAACCGCACCTCCCTTTGCGTGAGTCGATCTTCCCAACGATGAGAGCTAGCCACACTTCCTTCATCTACAGCCAGTAGATGAGTCTGCCTGTCTGTTCTCCTGTCCAGCTTCCCGAGATCGCGGCAAAATGCGGTAGCAGGTGGGCCCCTTCCAGTCTGAGTGGCTCGCATCCGTGCAGATAGCTACTTGAAGAGGAGGGGAGAAGAGAGGAATCCCCGACGCCAGCCAGGTAATGTCCGACCAAGTCGCCGAAGAGACTGTACTAACTCCGTCACAGGTACCAAGACCACTACATCACCTGAGGAGGGGCGCCAGTGTAGAAGCAGATGAATCGTCCTCGCATAGTGTGTGCCTAGGGACGAAGATCTGTTGCTGTGCTAAACATGCCTAACAGATAAAGCCAGGCCCTGGCCGGGAGAGCTTCTGTGAGAAAAGGCTCCGAGTGACGCTTCCATAAAAGTCTGAATCCGTCCGCCTGGCAGTCCTCCTCATTGGCCGCTGGTCAAGCATCTCATATCCAAGTGGACAAATTGGTGCAACGAAACCAAGTCGGACGCCTCCGTTGACTAGGAGGCCTAGGTGATGGAGCAGAGCCAGCAAGGCATCTCTATCAGTTTCCAAAACGCTCGTCATGTGGTTCCGTAACCACCGGTCATCCAGCTAGTTGGACGTCGGACTGGAAGCAGCTTGTCGGAATCCTGCCAACACACCGTTCACAACCTGGTGAAGACCCACAGACAGATGTCCCGTCCGAAAGGTAGAGCCCAAAACTGGTAACTATCCTGCGCCGGTAATGCCGCGAAGCTGGCATGCAGAAACACGTCAGCTAGGTCACGGCTCCTTTTCCTACTGCGCCATCCCGAGGACGCTAGGTACGGCTCCTTTTCCTACTGCGCCATCCTGAGGACGCACTGCTGCCCTCAGCGCTCAGGCTGTCTCCATTCTGCAAAGAGGTCCGAAGAACTTGTTTAGCGCCAACACGTCAAAGATCCGCCGACAAAACCTCCAGCTCGGCGACAAGAAGAGTCAACTGTAGCATGTCGTGAAGTCGGGACGCAAACCACCTCTGTGGCCATCTTCTGTAAAAATGATGTAACCTCGCCCTGCATCACTGTTGCCATGTCCCGTCCTACCGATGCTCGTGTCCACACCAATGCTTGACTAATGGCTGTGTCGCCATCTACAGTAATCTTTCTCTGTCTCTCTTTTCCTCTTCTTTTATCTTCTTCCTCTTTATTCTTATCTTCTCTTTCTTTCTTCCCGTTCACTCAGAGAAAAGCGGGTCAAGGAAGTCGTCTTGTCTAATCCTCGTGTCAGAGTACGCTGGCTGAGCCCTGCCTGTAGCAAGGCATCCTAGTCCACCGCCAAGAGGTAACAGGAACAACTAGAAGAGAGTCACATACCACCGCTGGTGCATAATTTCCTTCTTTATCACCGCCGCCCTCAGCGGAATAAAGACCATCGCCGACACAAGTCGGACACTCAGCCTCCTCTCCCAGCGCTAATACTGAGTCCTCCGCAGGTAGCCTGCGCACCTCCTCGTCATCCGCGGCGCGCTGAGATGTGGCTGTCACTCCCGGTCCTAGTACCGAGCGAAGAAGAAGAAGATGGTCCGCGATCCCCCGGCGCGGGCTGCGTCGGTGTCAATGGGATGCCGCCTCCATCCATCGGCTATCATCCTAGTGGTCCCGGCCCTGACATCAAAACTGCGTCTCCGCGTAAGAGCGGTCACCGCCAATCCGTCCGAAGATCTGCTGCAGTTACCCGAGCAGCTGTGTCAGTGTCCCCGTCAGACTGCGCGCCTCCTCGTCATCCGCCATTCGCTTGAGACAAAGGTTGTCTTGGTGTCAACGGGATGCCGCCTCCGTACATCGGTCGTCATCCGCGTGGTCCCGCCGCTGACGTCGAAGCTGCATATCCACGTAAGAGCGGTCCCCGTCAGTCCGCCCAGCGATCTGCTGCAGTTCACCCGTGCGGTTGCATCAGTGTCCTCGTCAGACTGCGTGCCTCCTCGTCATCCGCCATGCGCTGAGATGTGGTTGCCTCGGTGTCAACGGGATGTGCCGCACTGCGCCGGTGCTGCCGCGCGATCCCTGCCAGACTGGTCCCAAAGTCTGATGCTCCTAGCTGGAGTCTTTGAAGCCTGGTGTCTAGACAAGGTCCGTGCTGCGCCACGCTTAAACTTGTCCGCTGGTCCGACGAAGAGGAAAGGGAAGATGAGACATCATCACGAGAAAGGAAACTGTAGTGCGCCGTCTCGCTGTCATCGAACCTGCATCTCCTGAGTAGAGCGACGGCTGCCCAACCGGTCCGAGTATCTGCTGCACCTAGCTGGAAACTCTGAAGCCCGTTGCCGCGGCGAAGTCTGTTGGCGCGAGACACGAACTAGTCCTCCGATCCGACGATGAAGAGCAAGAAGCCGAGACGTCAACACGATTACGGTCTCAGCCACGTGTAGACTCAACACGCTGTGACCGTTCCTTCGATCGCGAAGATCGAACCCTTTGGTATGTCTGTGTTTCGGGGGTCCGCCGTCTATCAGCACTCTCCATACGACGGCTCATCGAACTGACCACACAGGTCCTCTCCCAAAGAAGGCTATCATCGCCAGTGGCGCCACTCTCTATCTCTGGACCCCGAAATCTTACTATGTGGCTTATCAAGTTGGCGTCTTGAAATCCTTTCACCTTCCAAGAGAGGTCCCGAAGGTGTGACCCTGTCCGGGCGCTGGTCCGGCCTACGGTAGTAGGGCGCTCTCAACTCCGAGGGGAAGGTCCCCCGCTTCTGCTGCCTGGGTCCTCTCATTGCCAGGAGGGCTTCCATGCGACCCAACGTAATTTCTGCGGGTGGACCGAGCTCTCAAAGGCCTTACTAATCATAGGGTGGCGAGCCCCTGCCTGGCCTATTTCCCTTTCTGTCGATTACTTACTTACGCCTGTCACCCCTACCCGGGTATAGGCCGTCGACGAGAGACCTCCAGCAACTCCTGTCCTGTGCTTCTCCTTCGATTCTACTCCAGGTGGTTCCCAGTCTCTTGATGTCTGCTTGGAGGTCTCGACGCCAGGAGTTTCTCGGCGTACTTCTTTTCCTCTTTCCCTGGGGGTTCCATGACAATGCCTGCCTAGTGATACTGGAAGCTGGCTTTCTCAGACTGTGACCGATCCATCCCCATCTTCTTCGCCCAATTTCATTCTCTGCTGTTATCTGCTCTGTTCTCTCCCAGAGTCTGACGTTGCTGATCTTCTCTGGCCAGTGGATTTTCAAAATTCTTCTAAGGCAACTGTTCATGAAGGTCTGTACTCTGTTGACTGTGGTTTTTGTCAATCTCCATGTCTCTGCTCCATGTAGGAGAACTGCTTTTACATTGGAGTTGAAAATCCGGACTTTGGTGTGTTGTGACAGCTCTCTGGAACTCCACACTTTTTTCAACTGGAGAAAGGCTGCTCTGGCTTTACCGATTCGTGCTCTGACATCTGCATCAGTGCCGCCTTTTTTGTCTATGATGCTCCCGAGATAGGTGAAGGACTCCACCTCCTCCAACGGGGTGCCAGCAAGCAAGACTGGTTCTTCCCTGGTTGCGTTCAGCCTCATTGTCTTTGTTTTCTGTTTGTGAATGGTGAGGCCCACTTGGGACGAGATGTCAGCAAGCCTCGTGGTCTTGTCCTGCATTTGTTGATGAGTGTGGGACAGTAATGCCAAGTCGTCTGCAAAATCGAGGTCGTCAAGCTGTGTCCACAGTGTCCACTGTATTCCACTTCGTCTGTGCTCTGTGGTCATCTTCATGACCCAGTCTATGGCCAGTAGGAAGAGGAACGGAGACAGCAGACACCCCTGCCTGACACCAGTTCTGACCTGGAGCTCTCTGGTGAACTGCCCTTCGTGGATCACGCGACATGTCATGCCATCATAGCTGCTCTTGATCAGGCGGACGAGCTTTGTGGGTACACCGTAGTGTCGTAGGAGTTTCCACAGAGTCTCTCGGTCCACGCTGTCAAATGCTTTCTCATAATCCACAAAGTTGACGTACAGCGGGGAGCTCCACTCCAGAGACTGTTCCACGATGATGCGGAGAGTGGCGATCTGGTCTGTACATGATCGGTTCTTCCTGAATCCTGCTTGCTGGTCTCTCAGCTGGGGGTCAACGGAGCTCTTCATTCTCTCTAGGATGATCCTGTTGAAGACCTTTCCTGGTACTGACAGCAAGGTGATTCCTCTGTAGTTGGAACACTTGCTGAGGTCGCCTTTCTTGGGAAGCTTGATTAGGTACCCCTCCTTCCAGTCAGCTGGCATCACCTCCTCTTCCCAGATCTTTCCAAACAGTGGGTACAGCATCTCAACTGTTGTCTCTAGGTCTGCTTTCAGAGACTCCGCTGGGATGCCATCTGGCCCTGCTGCTTTGCCATTCTTCAAAAATGCCACTGCTTTTCTGATCTCTTCCCGGCTGGGTCTGTCACAGCTGATGGGTAGGTCGGTCTCTGCCGGCTGGATGTCGGGGGGCTCGGGTGGGCTAGGTCTGTTCAGTAACTCTTCAAAATACTCGGCCCATCTGTCGAGTTGGTCTGCTCTGTCTGCAATAGGCTTGCCTTCTTTGTCTTTTACTGGTCTTTCTGTATGGCCATACTTACCCGACAATCTTCTGGTAATGTCGTAGAGCTGTTTCATGTTGCCGCTGCCTGCTGCCTTTTCTGCCTCTGCTGCCAGGCTGTCTGTGTAGGCCCTCTTGTCTGCCCTGATACTCCTCTTCACCTCGCGGTTGGCTTCCGAGTATTCCCCCTGTGCCCTTACTTTGGCTGCTCTCGTGCGACTGTTGTTGACCGCTGCTTTCTTCTGCTTCCTCGCTTCTATCTTCTTCAAGGTCTGTGCCGACAGCCAGTCCTTGTGGTGGTGTTTCCTGAACCCTACAGTGTCTTGGCAGGTTGAGTTCAGCGCCTCTCTAACTGCCTTCCACTGCTGCTCTGTGGTGACCGCCTCCTCTTCATTTACTAGCTCCTGTAGCGCTTGAAACCGGTTGGACAGCACCAGTTTGAACTCTTCTCTAACTCCAGTTTCTCTCAGGAGGCCTACATTATAGCGCTGTCTTCTTGTTGTCTCTGTGCGGCTTTTCTTTAGCTTGAGCTTCATTCTTAAGGTAAGCAGATGGTGGTCTGAGGCGACATCTGCTCCCCTCCTCACTCGAACATCTTGAAGGGATCTTCTAAATTTCTTGCTAATGCAGATATGGTCTATTTGGTTCTCTGTTGTATGGTCAGGTGAGACCCAAGTTGCTTTGTGTATTCTTCTGTGTGGGAAGATGCTGCCTCCAATGACAAGTCGGTTTAGAGCACAAAAGTCTACAAACCTCTCCCCGTTCTCACTCATCTCCGAGCCTAGTCCCTGTCTCCCCATCACCTCTTCGTATCCGGTGTTGTCCTCCCCTATTTTGGCATTAAAATCGCCCATGACGATGGTGATGTCTCGCTCCGCACATTTGTCCACGGCACTCTGGAGTCGGTCGTAGAACTCTTGTTTCTCTTCCTCGTCACTGTCATTGGTGGGCGCATAACACTGGATGACGTTCAGCTTGAGCTTTTTCTTGGTTCTAAAGGCTGCTGTTATAATTCTTGGCCCAAGAGGTTCCCAGCCCATCAGCGCTCTCTGTGCCACTGGTGACAGCATGAGTGCTACTCCTTCTGTATGGGGGGCATTCTCCTCTTCATGACCTGAATACAGAATCATCTCCCCACTTAACAGCCTTTTCTGGCCAGACTGCGTCCATCTGGCTTCACTGATGCCTAGCAGGGAAAGGTTGTACTTTTGCATTTCCGCTGCTATCTGGGCGGCCTTGCGGCTCTGGTACATGGTCTTGACGTTCCATGTGCCCATGGTTGTATCCCTGGATAGAGAGAGGCGGCTCGGTCCTGTGGCTTCCGAAGACTTCCGGCTTTCACCACAGGACGTCATAAGTCTTCTAGTAGAAGAACCTTCCTCCTCCAGGAAAGGAATTACTGTTAGTCTTTTCGTCGGCGTTTTTGTAGCTATTTCCTTTTTTGCAGGGTGGGGAAGCTACCCCCACGCCCAACCCCCTTACTAGGAGGACCAGGGGTTTTCTGTCGGGGTCACCTTCCCTTAGACCATGTTGGTTCACGGCACCTTATTTCATTCGGTGCACCCCTCTCACGAGGGACCCCCTATC
>BTPG01000002.1:148491859-148654717 GCA_036245525.1 Semisulcospira habei | reverse complement strand
CTTTCTGTCGATTGAAGGGTATAAATGAGCTCTTGGTGCTGTGAGGGATGGCGAATCCCTTCGGTTGCTATTTATTAGGCTCAATCGTCCGCGCAGGACGAGGCAGCTCTGCATGAGGCACCGGTGGGGGCAGCAGGACGCTTTTGCACCGACAACACACGATGTCTGAAATTGCATTCTCTGTTTCACATTCAAAGGTCCGGACACGCCCTTGCGCGCCGGCCTTTCTCCCTGTAAAAGGCCCATAGTTGTGACCAATGGTCTTTTTTCCACGTAGTGCATAGCACGCACGGTTGACTGGAGGAACAGCCTGAGCAGGGAAGACAGACATCATGCACATCACTAGACCACTGGAATTTGCCACACAGGGTGCAGGTCCTCACCTGAGCACTGTAACATAAGACAGACATAGGCCTTGCGAGTGCCTGGAGCCTCAAGGAGGGTCCGAGTTTCCGACTGGTTGCGTACAAACAAATTCGGAAAATTCAGAAAATTTGGGAAATGCCGTTGCCCGGTCAAACGCCAGCCGAGGCAGTAACCGAAGCTTTACCTCTCCATGTCTTGAATACATAATCACACAACCCAACAAGCACAGAATAATCCTCTTTCTGTCTTTCCTTCCTTTCTTTTTCTTTTCTTAATTTTTCTTTTCCTTCCTTAACAGAACTAAGAATCACACAAGTAGAGTTCACACAGTCCAAGGTCGGAGCACGAGGTGCACACGACCGGCATAACTGAGCTAAGCGAAGTCACTGGCGGGATAGAGTGAATGCGCCACTGGATACAGTAATAGGGGAGGCCACTCGGGGTGTCCTGGTAACGGCACCCCAGTGATTGCCTCGCCTGTGAGGAGGGACACAGTAAGTTTTTGGGCTAAAATTGATGAGTTAAGCGAAGGTTTCAATTAGTAATGTCATCGGTAATGATTTTGAGAAAATAATTTGCTTTACACGATCGAAGCTGGTTTCGGTTCCCAATCAGGGCAATTTCACTATTATTCACCTGTTTAACACGAACACAGATTCCATTCACCGAAAACCAATTCATGTGTCCCTCTCGCGCTGTAGTACACATGACAGATCAGAGTGAATTCTAGTCTGTGATTGGCTGAATTGCCTTCGGCTGTTGTAATCCGTCTTCTCATTGGCTAGCGTTTCTGAACTGTATTCATGTTGAATCATTGGTGTACCAACACAACCCTTTTACCAATGCGAGATTGTACTTCAACCTGCGTTGCTTTTACTTGATGGATTGCAACTTACTATGGCTTTTACCTGATGGATTTTACATTAAATACGCGAGCTGAACATGTTTCCGTGTGTTTTCATAGCGAGCTAAAAGGTATGCATATAACGGTTAAAGTACGATAATGTGAACTTTTAACCTAGTACTCATTCAAGCACACATCTCTTACACACTTTCTCCTTGAGGGCCGTGATCAATTTTGAGGCCATATTGGTTAACACGAATTACGTTTAACACGAAGTGATTTTCTGTGTCCCCAGAAATTCATGTTAAGCGGACTCCACTGTACTACAAAGTTTACCCGGGAAAACTGAACTTTCTGTGCCTCCAACCCTTCCTTTTAAACAAGAGTCTCTGCGGCAACCCTCCCTTTTAAACAAGCGTCTTTGCGGCAACTAAGTAATGCAGACATTGGCAGTAGTGTGTTTTGTTCCTTCTGAAATTATAGGCATGGCTAGGTTCTTTTCAGATAAAATTCATTGTATATTCGATGCACTGTAACTGTTCATAATTATCATGCCTACATACCCACAGGCTATGAATTTATGTAGGACTTTCAGTTTCACTTTATGCATGCCTCAAATGCCCATGCAATGATGCTTTCAAAGATTTCCACATAATTCCTCTTCTTTGCAATAATAATAGCAATACTACTACTACTACTCATGATGATAATAATCATAATATTTACAATAATAATAATTTGTATACATGTACATTTTGATGAAAAAGTCCTGAAGTTTACTCACATCTGGAAATTTTATGGGAATAACATGAGCAAACAAACAATAGTGTGCACAGATATGCCACGAGGATTAAGGTTAATGCCCTTGTGCAGCCACTGGTACTGCAAACAATACTGGTGGCTGCACGCACAAAGGGATTAACCCTTTGGTTGTCAGTACCACTTTTTCCTGTAGTGATTCATGCAGGAATCACAACAAAAAGCACTACTGACAGCCAAATGGTTAACTGTTTCAACAACTCTTACTCGACTGTTTCAAATGGCAGTTCCTTCTTGTAGTGTGTCTTGTGCATGAAGTTTCCACCAATGATGATCAGCCCCCCGTCGCCTTTCTGCACGGAATGTGACGTGATCAGTGCACCTAAAGATTTCACCTGGTATATTTCCTCGCCCATGTCTTGACTCGGGAGGGTCACCTCCCATTTCAGGACAAGGTCAGGGTCATAGCAGAGGACGTGCCAGTCATCAGTGACTATTATGATAACCTGCAACACAAATTGACAAAACTGACCTGCAGCACATGACATACAGTACATACAAACTGAAATAAAATAATCTTTTTTTTAAACTGGGTACGTCTTCTTTTTCTTTTGCATCCGACATGTTCATGGCCATGTAATATTCATAGTTCACAGACTTCCACAAAACCAGCTGTTAAAGACTGGCCATAACTCAAAATGTAGAGCCAAGCTGACAGCGAATGCAGACGCAGAAATAGAAATAAAAGCTGCCATCTGTGTGAAATATAGATTCCACATCAGAAAATGCACTGGCCCTGATAGTTCAAAGGCAGTTTCTGATTACTGGTACACAGTGATAGTTTAGCCCTTTACTAGGTGTCAGGCTAAACCAGCACCAACACCAACATCATGGCCGATCAATTTCCCATGGATAGTACAGTCTTTATTGATGTCTCCCAAAGTTGCGAAAGTAATTGACAGTTGTGAATGAACTGACACCATAATGAGCCCTATGGTTGAAATTTCAACCATGGAAGGTCTCCTCCAAAGACAAAATGGCAATTTAGGAGCATGATAGACCATGACAGTTGAAGGGTGGAGCCGGAATAGCTTGGCGCCTACAGGCGAAAAGCTATTCTGGCACCACCCTTCAACTGTCTTAGTCCACCCACATCTTGTTCCAGTGCTTTAAAGCTGGGTGAGTTCAGAATGTGCTACCTGCTTTCTGACTTGGAGCATGGACTGGTATGGAACAGTGAACCCCGCTTCCAAAACAATCGGGCGAGCTAAGCCGCCATCCGATCTCATCAAAGGCACCTCTACGTCATTTTTCACAACAATGTGAGGCAACGAGCCATCCTCCATTTTTTGCTTGTCTGGGAGCACAAGTATGCTGAGTCGACCGTCCACTGTCACCATGACAACCTCATTCAACCCATCACTTTCCAAGTCTGTCACGATAGGAGTCGGGAGGTATTCGTCCACTGTGGGGAACTTCCCATTATTGTAGTAGTGTGGCTGGCTGCGCTTGCGCCACGTCGGGATCAGGTAGTAGGTGTCTCGTACTCGGAAGAGATAAAAGATGATGACACACAGGCAAACGTAGCATGCTTCTCGTAGGGAAACCCTTTTGACGATACCTTTCACAGACTCCATTCCATAGATACGTGTGATGCTAGGAAGAATCTTGATTTGCAGCAGTCACAGTCAGTAGGGTGTTAATATATTTCCTGCAAATACAGATATTTTGGTAAACTTTAACTCATTTAGCCCCAAGTCCCTACAGCAGGAGATTGATTGACCATGATAATTCAAGGGTAATGCCAGATTAGCTTGGTGCCTGAAGGCACCAAGCTAATCTGGCACTAGCCTTGAATTATCATGGTCAATCCATTCCCTGCAACTGGTTCATAGTCATTAGGCAACATTTCCAAAATGTGAGAAATGGGACCTTGTGGCTAAAAGGGTTAAGATATGTGTATGCATAAAATAATATGACAATGAAAAATGCCAATAATGATTATGCCCATACACACAATGCTGTTCTGTTCTGCATTGTGTCTACCAACCAGCTTTATTATTCTAGATGACTTTTTGTTGAGATACAATATGAATGTTGTGTTGGTTGTTTGTTTTCCAACCCATTGGTCTTAAACAGTGGAGAAGAGGTTTGAAAATGCACACTTGATGATTAGACTAATTTCAACATTCTGGAAGACTTCTGTTTGGATACATGCAATATATTAGTGCATTGGTTGTCTGTTTTCCAACCCACAGGCCCTATTTTACCTTTTCTGTTAGATGAGATTTTTAAAGTGTGCACTTGATGATTAAATAGGTGTGGTGTACACAAAGGCACACACACACCATAATCTGAGTTTGTACAAGATTACCATAATCCGAGTCTGTACAAGATTTTGATGGAATGAGGAAATATCCCTGACTTAAGTGCACAAGGGGATCAAACCCAGGATATCCGTGTTACCAACAGTAGGTGCTACATCTGAACTCTGAAGCTGATTACCGGTATGATGCTATAATGAAGCCAACTGCTAAACAACTATCATCTGCAGATATTTTGATTTAAACTGAATGACTGTGACAGACACAGAAGTATGTGATTACATTGTTTAAATGCCCAATAATCCACTCCCCCCCCCCCCCCCCCCCCCAAAAAAAAAAAAAAAAAAAAAAAAAATCATTGCCAATTGAAATGATAGTTGATACTTATCATTACCTTTGACATTTAACAAATGCTACATCATCATCTACTAATTTTAACTAGTAACCTAATTCTCAACTGAACCAGAACAAAAAACAAATGTCTGGAATCCTCACACAAAGATAAACCTTAAGTGCATGCCTGTACAACAAATCATGCGAAAGGTGAACAGGCCTGACCTAGGCTACGTGCATATGTTCAAACTCATGCTTATGATGCCTGATGCTCAACTGCTTCAGATATTCAGTGATTGAATAAAACTGAAGACCAGCATTTAGCTGCTAATTTCAAGCATCCCCGCAGAGCTCTTTAAAGCAGCTGGACCCGAGACCCTTGATGCCTTCCTCAACATTCCGACATGCATCTGGTCAGAGGAGAACATGCCACAGGAATTTAGAGATGATTATATGATACAATCGTCTCCCTGTCCAAGAACAAGGGAGGCAAAGCAGACTGTGCCAATTACCGAGGGATCTCACTCTTGTCCATTGCTGGCAAGATCCTCGCAAGTCATCCTCAACCGCCTGATCAGCTCTGTATCTGAGTGTCAGGAAGCACTCCCAGAGGCTCAGTGTGGCTTCAGACCCGGCCGCAGCACAGTCGACATGGTCTTCTCTGTGAGACAGGTCCAGGAGAAATGCATTGAGCAGCACATGGACCTCTACGCTGTCTTCATATATCTGACCAAAGCATTCGACACTGTGAACAGAGAAGTGCTTTGGGTCATCCTCGCAAAGCTCGGCTGCCCCAGGAAGTTCACCATCATCATCCGCCTCTTCCATGATGGAATGGTAGGAGTTGTCCAGTCAAACGGCAACACATCTGCACCCTTCGACATTTCCAACGGTGTCAAACAAGGTTGTGTTCTTGCCCCCGTGATGTTCAACCTATTCTTCACGTGTGTCCTGACCCATGCAGTACGTGACCTTGAGAAAGGAGTGTATCTGAAGTACAGACTAGACAGCTCTCTCTTTGACCTCCGTCGACTGAACGCCAGGACCAAGACCATCGAGAGACTGATCCTTGAGGCGCTGTTTACCGATGACTGTGCGCTGATGGCGCACACGGAGTCTGACCTCCAGACCATCGTCAACAGGTTCTCGTAAGCCTCTCGACTGTTTGGCCTCACCATCAGTCTCAACAAGACCGAGGTCCTGCACCAACCAGCCCCAGGCACAAGAGCCCCCCCACCCAAAGTGTATATCGAAGGCACCGAGCTGAAGACAGTCGACCAGTTCAGGTACCTGGGGAGCATCATCTCTTCTGACGGTACTATCGACAAGGAAATCGCAGCTCGCATTAGCAAAGCCAGCCAAGCCCTGGGTCATCTGCGCACTCGTGTGTTCAATAACAACAACGTCAAGCTCTCCACCAAGATCAAAGTCTACAAGGCAGTAGTCCTCCCCAGCCTCCTCTACGGCTGTGAGTCATGGACGCTGTACAGAATGCACCTCAAACAGCTTAAACGTTTCCAGATGAGATCCCTGCGCTCACTCATGGGCATCAAATGGCAAGACAAGGTGACAAACCTGGAAGTCCTGGATAATGCTGGCTTAGTGATGTGTTGAAGCCTTGATCTTAAAGACACAACTTCGCTGGACAGGTCATGTCTGTCATACGCATGGCTGATTCTCGCATGCCACGCCAACTCCTGTATGGTGCACTCTCAAAAGGCCACAGGAGCAAGGACGGCCAAAGAAACGTTTCAAAGACTGCATAAAAGACAGCCTCAAGTACTGCGTCTTCCCGGTAAAAGAACTTGAAGCACAAGCACAAGACAGATCTGGATGGCGTGCCGCCACCAGGAAAGCCTGCATGCTCTTTGAACACAATAGGCACGAACGGATCACCAGTGCCAGAGCTCGAAGAAAGACAGCGTCGACTCTCCCCACAGCTATGTTCCAGTGCCCCCATTGCCCTCGCAGGTGTGGCTCCAGGATTGGCTTGGCCAGCCACACCCGCACCCACAAATAGAAGTCATGCACAATGACGACATCATCGGTTTTCGATGGTCTGACAGGCCACGGTACACAGTCGCGTTTCCGTACTGTCCAGTCTCTTAGCCATAGCAAAGATCCTATATAGTATTTCTATGTAGGATCTTTGGCCATAGTCAGTCCCAGGCATCCCCTAATATTTCAATCACCTAAAAAAACACTACCGCCCACCAGCTGCACATTTGCCATGCACAAAATAGCAATAAAAACAGCACATTGACAGTCTCATTTCTTGGCTATGAACCTGATTCCTCACCAACCCCACACCCAAGCACAGCTGAAATCAGCGTGCCCCCTCAAATCACTACGTCAACGGCAACTCAACATAGGTCCACAATTCTCTACTGAATAAGCTCAGGATGGTATGAATCAAAGCACCAAACATGTGTCTCCTCTCATCTAACTTTAAATTTCCAGCAAATTTCAACATTTAGCCCTACTACAAATTTTCAAACAAGGCAAAAATTATTTTTAAAAACACCGGTCCGTGCACTGCCTCAACTGCCTGAATTTAAATGTATAACGTGACCACCCACTATTATCCAGCAGACGCTTCCATGATGCCATATATTTGCCACAAAATGCTACAAGAAAAGTACAACGTGTAGTATGTAAAACTATAACAGATAAAGAGTGTCTGTTATTGTAATAATATAACAGATGACATTTCAATTGTGCCTTTTTTGTTAATAAAGGTAAAGTTTATTTTGCTACTCGTTAATTTCGCAAAATTTGTAGTATATCGGCGTTCTCGTGTTTCACGGGAGCTTACTCTTATCTAGAAAGAAATCTCCATGACAGGTTGTCTTGAACATTTGGTGCAAAGGGACTTTGGGTCCTGTGTAGCAAAAACCATACATTTTCTACCATTCAGACATCACTTCTAGCTGAGGATTTTACATATTAGCATACCTACTTGAGTGTTGTTAGGAGGAACAGCGATTTGCATAATTTATGTTTCAGACTTTTCATCTCGTCTTGCTGCAATAAAGAAAATGGATTTTGGGTCAAAGTTTATTCCGGAACACCAAAAACATCAAATATAAGGTGAGAAAACTTTAAATAACACTTCTTTTAAGTGTAAAACTCCTTTGTTTGTAGTAAATAACTCACAAGGTGTCGTAGAGTAAGTTGTGTATTTGTTACAAACAGGTCAGAAGGAAGTTAAATTTCAAGCCATCATGGCCGAAAAGTGGGCTGGGTCGTGATAACCATGCTCAGGTAAGGCAACGACAGATAGGAAAATTAATTGAACCTACGAATGTACCACTAAAGAAGAAAGTAGTTTTGGATAAATATAGTGTAGTTTGGTATTTTAGTGATGCATGTGTACATTCCCCACATCATGTACTTTAGTTTAAGCGCAATGTTGATGTAAACGTGTGTATTGTAAACATACACATTTGATTATCAGACCAAAGGTGGATGGATTGAGAATGTAAGATACAATTCGACGAGAACTTTATGATGTTACTGATCTTTTTCAGCATTGTGTACAGTCTCAAAGAGGAAACAGTGACACATCTAATTTTGTTCCACATTTCATAAGAGTAGAGATCAGCTTAACTAATTTGATAAGATTTATCTAGTTTTACTATTGTGGTCATTTTTATTTTCTTATGCCTTGAAGTTGAACATTGTTTTTTGGTAGCGATGCTTTGGAGTCACTTTTGGCTCAGAAAAGTGTTTCACCAGTGTGTGTAAAGTGTTGTAATGTCATCCTTATTTGACACAGTATTTATAATTTTTGTTATGTGACAGCTAAAAAAGATAAACTTCAGTTTCTTCTACTTCCCCCACAAAATGCTGGAATTGAAAACTGACTGTAATACTAATAGGGAGTAATAGCTCAAGGGTAGTTCATCATTATCTTAATAGCTGGTTAGGTGACCCATCTTCATAACCATCTGCGCCCATTAAAGGACATGTTGCATGACACATGTAAGATAAGACAATCCTTTAACTTGGCCTTGGGCTGTTCTTGACCCCCTTGTAGACTCTGTTACTGTGAAAAGTGTACAAGGGGGTTAATTTAAGTTGTAAATCATTGTATAATGCAACAACAACAACAAATAATACTTTTTAAATAAAGACTGTCCCACCAGAGTGTAGTCTACCTTTGACAAAATTATAGTTGTATGGTGACAGTCTTCAGTCCTAAAGACTGATTTAGCTTTTTCAAAAACCCAGAGAGCTGAATTTCAGCTTTTTGGTTCAGACAGAACAGTCATTCATAAATCTTTTTCCATCTGCAAGAGGCATAAATTCTTGTGTCCCTGTGGACACAGGGGCTCATGAGAATTTACGTCTGTTGCTGACCATGGATCATGGGGAATACTTACCTAGTCTGTGGACTGTTTTCAGTCATTTTACTTTTTCACACTATACCCAAAGTCTTAAGGTAAAAAAATCATGAAAGGTTACAGCCAGTACCTGGTAGTTGCCCTAGGCTCCATTAGCTGGTTATCTGTCTTTATCTGATCTCACTCCCAGGGCACAAAAGTGCAGGCAGTGGTTTAAATCATTTAACCCCATGGCCGCATTTTCCAAATTTTGGAGGTGTCGTACCTAGTGACTATGTACCAGTTGCAAGAAATGCATTGACCATGATAATTTAAGGGTAGTGTTATATTAGCTTAACGCCTGATGGTACCAAGTTAATCTGGCATCACCCTAGAATTATCCCCTGCCACAGAGTGTTGGGGTTAAATGAATTAATCTTAATAGTTTAGTTTAGGAACTGATTAGATTTTTTTAGCATCCATCTAATCAGGCAGTACTCTTGAGCTATCAAGATTGGAGTGATACAACTTCTGTGCTTTGTAAATGTACTTGAGTATGAAAGATTTTAACCATTGGGCTGTCAATTTCGACAATCGCCTGGACAAGAGGTGCTACAACAACCAAAAGGTTAACACGTGCATCCATAAGGCACCACAGTGGAAAATGGATCAGTCAAGCTAATCTGGTACTACTACCTTTGAGCTGGATGGCTTATCTGTCACCTACAGATAAGACACAGGGTATAACTCCCAAACTTTTTTTTTCCCCCACCCAGGTCTGCCCTGGGGGAGTGGGTGGGGTTAACTACTTTTTAGTTCCCAGGGTCACCCTGGTCAGCCCCACAGGGTGGGTTTTTTCCTCTATTCTGGGGCATGTGTTTCTGTCTACCCTTGGTCCATTCACCTGTATTTTCCTTTTTTTTAACTCTCCCTACTGTCTGCGCTGCCTGTAGCTCTTGATATTGGACGTGTGTTGCTAGATGGTCTTAGCTTTATTTAGGCCCCATGTCGTAGGTTTACTTTTACGTATTGGACCGGCTGGCAAAGTATACATTCAATGTTCTGTTTAGTTGTGTGTTTTTTTCACAAGCAGTGCAGGCACGTCCTGAGAAAGTCTTGTTGCTGTCGGGACGTTAAGCAATGTACAATCAATCCCAAACTTTTGAAAAACACCTGATGTGAAAGTTGTTAATCTGATAATGAAATAGCTTGTCGAGTCATTCTTATTAAGTAACCATTTGGTTGTCAGTAGCACCTTTAGTCAAGGTGATTCCAACAGGAATCATCTGCCTGACGAAAAGCACTACCATCAGTCAAAGGGTTGAATAAAAAATATAAAAAAAACTGTTGCTCTTCAGAGTCTGAATGCCTAGTACATGTACAAACAGGCTTTCCGTTAACGGAAAATTCTGCTTGTTTGAGGGACACATTTTGACGGATGGGATGGAGGAAATCTAACCATACTGAGGCAGCCTGGCCAAATATAGTACTTAAGAAGGAATAGACATGGTAGTCAAGTGTGCCGAAGCTGCGCTGAGCCCAGCATCTGCACACCCTGACATTGATCACCACTGCCTTCAAGCTTTACTTTGAATAACTGCCAGTGTTTGATGCCTTAGTTGTTGTAGTTCTGTAATCCTCCTTGTTTAGACTGAATGTTAATTAGAATATAAATTATTATACTTGTTGTTTAGTTTATTGTAAAAGTGGTGTGTTCGGGCAGTGTGTTTTGTTTGTTATTATAGTATTTTTATTTTTGTGTACAGATTGTAAAGCGCTTAGAGCTTTTGAGTAAGATTAAGCGCTATATATATATACATTCTCATTATTATTATATTATTATTAATGTTTAACACTCTTGCGACTTTTGGAAGGGGCACCTCGTTCGCCCCACCTGATAGGTCAAGGGTGGTTGTCATAACAGCTTGGCGCCTGACACCACCCTTGAACTGTCATGGCCAATCTGTCACCAGAACTGTGATGTAGACCTCTGAGGATGTATCTCCAAATGTGATAACTTCTTCCTCAGGAGTTAATGAGTTAAATGATCATGCCACGGACTGTACAGGACTGTACAGCGCCTGGGACGAATTTGTTGTCGTGCTGCCCGTCCTGATGAAGGCTAATTTTATTTTTAAATCTTAGTCCTAGGGGAAAACCTTGACTACTAGCAGGCATATGTCAGTCTTGAGATGGTGTAACGCCCATGAACATGTCACAATGTTGTTGAACAACGCCTGCTGTGACTGTATAGGCCCACAGGACAATGACAGTCCCTGTTGCACTCCAGTGGCTTCATTTGAAGACAATCTCCTGGGACCAGACTATGGCTGTTTTTTTTCTCTTGGCACGTTTGTCTCCCACAGTCTGTCGGTTAACCCATTACATCCTGAGGCTAAATTTGCTTATTGTCTTATGAAGGCTTTGTTACAGATTTGGGGATAGAGCGCAAAAGGCCACAACAAAATGTCATTGGGCCACCGTTGGCCCATGCACAGCTGTGTGTGGGCCGATGGCAGCCCGATGGCCTTTGCACACTGGCACCACACTATTTTAGCACCACCCGTGAACTATCTTGGTCAAATTTATTTCAAGAATTTGTAGGGATGAAAAAAGTTAGTTTCAAAACTGAATGATATGGTCAATCCAACTCTTGCGACTGGTACACAGTCATTAGGTGACACCTCCAAAATTTGTGAAAGGCAGCTGTAGGGTTAAATGGGTTAAATGTATTATAGGCTGTGGTCATCTAGGTGAATGTATGATGTAAACGTAATCTACAATGCATTGTAACTTGTAGTTGTATTGTTAAACGTTGTTGTCCTAGAGGACAGGAACCCAAAACAAGTTTGTCTAACCCATTTAGCCCCACTGCCCTACAGCAGGCAATGGACTGACCATGATAATTCAAGGGTAGTGCCAGATTATCTTGGTGCCTGAAGGCGCCAAGCTAATCTGGAGTGGTACTACCCTTGAATTATCATGGTCAGCCCATCTCCTACAGCCGACACAGTTGTTCGGTAATGCTGCCAAAATTTGGGAATGCGGCCATGGAGTTAAATGGGCTCAAGGTATGCTTTATCTGTCATTTTGAGACAAGTCTTGTTGATGTAGTAGCCCTTATTATTTAGTCACACATATTCCTGTCAGAATGATAACTTGCGTGATGTCTTTATTTCAGTATGCGTGACAATTCTACGCACATCATGCCATTTGGGCTGTTAGTGTTAAATTTATGTATCTCCCTAGACAGCTAGGTGACTAGAGAGCAACAGGACTACATTATTTAAAATGCAGCAGCATACATGTACCAAGATAAATGGTTCTAAAATGAGTACTTTTTATGCGGTTGCCTGCATTCTGATTTTAAAACCTGCCTCATGGGATGAATGAATGAATTCATTTATCTCTTTACAAATTATAGAAGAGCAGAGTTTCACAGGAGTGTTTTAATTGAACATGATCATTCAGGAGTGTTGAGCGCTAAGAGGTTTGTCAGTGTGTTTTAAAAAATATTGAGCGCAAGGCTGCTGTTGATCGTTAAATTATTCATTGGTTTTGATAGGAAAAAAATTAAGCGCAGTGCTGATGTTCACCCTTTAATTATTCATTGGTCTTGATAGAAAATTGTCTGCTGTGTGCAGGGGTCCTGGTCTGTCATTTTGGATGTATGGGTCTAGCCCATAAGCATCACAGGTTGGCATAGCGATTCAGACTGTAATGACTTTCACTAATTTTAGCCTGTGGATAAATGGCAGCTGCAAGTGGGACCTAATGGAACCTAATGCCATTGCCACGCTGCCTATTGAATTATTGATTTTTTTTTGTGGCAAACCACAGCAAGCCTTAAAGGTCAAAACAAACAAATTTTTTGGAGTTGTCTTCTAAAGACTAAATACCAGTTCATGGGACAGATCAACCATAATAGTTCAAGGGCAGTGCTAGAATAGCTTGGCACCTCTAGGCGCCAAGCTAGTCTGGCACATAGTCAATTGTCATCATAATCAGATTGTTTATTTTGGGAGTTGTCTTCTAAAGACTAAATATCAGTTCAGGAGACAGACCAACCATAATAGTTAAACGGTGGTGCTTAAGTTCAGAAGACAGATCAGCCATGATAGCTCAAGGGCGGTGCTAGAATAGCTTGGTGCCTCTGGTCGCCAAGCTATTCTGGCACCACCCTTGAACCATCATGGTCAGTCATCATCATATTGTTACTTTTTGGGGTTGTCTTCTAGTTCTAAAGACTAAATACCAGTTCAGGGGACAGATCAACCATGATAGTTCAAAGGTCGTGCTAGAATAGCTTGGCGCCCTGAGGCACCTAGCTATTCTGGCACCACCCTTGAACCATCATGGTCGATCATCATATTATTGTAATGATGGGTGAATGCTGACGCAAGAATGATTTGAAACTTTGTGACCTCTTGCTACCAAGTTTGGTAAAGTGGATTCAAGTAATTGTTGTGCCTGTTGCACCAATCTACGCTGGCACCACCCGTGCACTATCATGGTCGATCAACATCTTGTTCTAGTGACAGATGAAGGCTGACGCAAAAATGATTTGAAACTCACTGACCTCTTACTACCTTATGCCATAAAGTGGATTTCAAATAATTGTTGTGAGTGTGGCGCAAGTGTGTCAGGATACTGTGTGCAGGTTCCCACACACAGAGCAGATAGTTCACACTAAGTGAATGCAGTTACGCTTAATCACGGCTTAGTATCTGGACGGATAGTGTCATTATGGCATGGTTTCCTAGCATCAGTCTCAAAATTAACCCTTTTAACCCCAGAGTCGTATTTCCCAAATTTTGGAGGTGTCACTTAGTGACTATACATGTAGCAGTTGCAGGAGATGGGTTGACCATGATAATTCAAGGGTAGTGGCAGATTAGCTTGGCGCCTGATGGCGCCAAGCTAATCTGTCCCTACCCATAAATTATCATGGTTGAGCCACCTCCGTTGGGGCAGAGTTAACAGAAAAAAAATATTAGTATAATAGTACTATCATTGTGAGACAAAATCTGTCTTTCGCTCTTGTCTTAGGTATAGAATTTCACAAGTTAAATATTTGGTCTCTCATAAGAGTACAACCTTTGTGGTGTTATAAAATTTCATAATTTAAATATTTGGTCTCTCGTAAAAGTGCAACCTATGTCATGTTTCCATACATATGGCCTGTAAATGTGAGTCCTGTTTTGTCACCTGTAATCAGATGACAGGATTAACTCATTCGCGGCCAGGCGCATCCGGATGCGCGGCATAAGCCACGCACCCGGATGTGGCTGGCCGCGAATGAGTTAAAGCCTGCTTTAAGTAAACCAGTTATACCAGCCTTTGGCAAGAATGCTGAACCCATTACATCCTGAAGCTGATTTTTTTTTTGACTTGCTGATTATCCTATGAAGGCTACCTTACAAATTAGGAGATAGATCAACTATTTTAGTTCAAGGGTGGCGCCAAGCGATTCTGGCACCACCCTTGAACTATCATAGTCAAACTTATTTCAAGCAGTAGTGTATCAGGAAGAAAAGGGTTGAAGGAAGCTTAAAACTTAAATTAAAGGAAGCTTGAAGTTTTATGTTGTGCTTTTATATTTTTATTTGTAGTCTTGTTGTGGGGGGGGGGGGGGGGGGGGGGGGGGGGCATTTTGTGCAAATTTCGCTCTACCTTCTTATACTAGTATTGTTGATTCCAGAATCTCCAGCTGCACTGCGCCAGTGCTGAAGGACATACACTAGAGACATTTGGCTCTGGATGTGAAAAAAAGAGTTACCGGTAAAGGAAGTAAGGCAAGTTTCCTTGCTACCGCAGTTCAAGTGCGTTTCGGTACTACTGCTGTTGCCGAAAATAGGCCCCTCTCATGAAAACCCACATCCTGACCGATAAAGATGGTAAACCAGCTTTCTAATCTGTGGTATCATACTCTGAGGACACTTATGGCAGTGGACTTCCACTGTCAAGTCAGAGGTGTTTATGGCCCTGGAAGGCGTGCTGGCATGTGAGTGTGTGCCGGGGTGTGTAACTCTCATGCTACTAGCAAGTGTCACGGCTTTCACCCATTAATTTTAGCCCCGACTCAACAGAGCAGGAGACGGATCGACTATGATAATTCAAGGGTAGTGCCAGTTTAGCTTGATGCCGGATGGCGCCATGGCTAATTTAGCACTACCCTTGAATTATCATGGTTGATCCATCTCCTGCAACTGGTACATAGGCATTAGGTGACACCTGCGGCCATGGATTAATTTAGAATGAGTTAACCTATTTAAGTCCTAAGCTGAAAGTTCCCCAATAGAAAATTTGGCCTCTTTAAGACTACTTAAACCAGACCAGAAGATAAATTATCCTTGATAGTTCAAGGGTGGTGCCAAGCTGTTCTGGCACCACCATTGAACTGTTGTGGTTGATCCATCTCCTTGTGTAGTGTGTCAGTTTTTTTTTCAACTTTAACTCTTTCGGTTTGGAGACAAGTGCGCTGTTCTGAATCGAAACAATCGGGATATGAAACAAAACAAATGATAATGAGATTGACCCGTCAGCTGTACGTTGCGCGTTTTGTCGAGGTGATTGGAATGACCACATCAAGACGTGATACTGGCAGCCAAGGGGGTTAAGCCTGCAAAAAAAAAAAAAAGCCCAACATTTGTGCACTAGTCGCAGTCTCACAGTTTAGTATAAGCGCTGCCCTCTCCTATATCGGAGGACGAGATTTTTTTTTAAAGCGTATTCTGTCATCTAGTATTCATGGATTAGATTTGAGGGACACCAACTGATGAATTATGCATTTGAATTATGCATTCAGTCTGTGTGGTTAAAGAAAAACGGCGTTAAGATGTTGGTTTGATTGATGACATTTTGAGCCCTTTGTGCTGTTAGCATCCCGTTACATGTTTTATGACTGTGGTATGCATTCGTCTGCATTCGTTCATTGAACCGTTTCCCGAATTTCATTCATGCGTGATACACGTGTGCGTATGAGTGAGGGTTTCTTGAGACACGGGTGATAGCTCAAGGGTAGTGCTTGGTTAGTTTGGCACCTCTCCAAGCGCCAAGCTCATCAGGCCTATACTACGCGTGAGCCATGCGGGTCAATTTGTATAATGCGACATGCTTGAAAGTAAAAATAACCCACCCACTTCCTGACTGCTTTCTAATCCGTGGTATTCCCTCAGGACAGTTATGACAGTGGACTTTTACCGGCAAGTCCACAGATTTTTTATCGCGTGGCAGTGAAGGCGTGCTGGCATTTGAATGAGTGTGTAGCGTGTTTGTGTGTGTACAACTCTTGTGCCTGCTGTCAAGTGTCACGGCTTTCACCCACTCAGTCCCGACGCACCAGAGCAGGACACGGATCGACCATGATAATTCAAGGGTAGTGCCAGATTAGCTTGGCGCCTGCTAATCTGGCACTACCCTTGAATTATCATAGTCAATGCAGCTCCTGCTGTGGGGCGTTGGGGCTTAGTGGGTCAACCTCTCGGCACACGTTATGTAGGAAATGCACCTGCAAACAGTATCGGTGGATTCTCTGTCTGCCTCAGAGGACTGCATGTTATGGGCCGGTCTAGGGCTGCAGTTAAAGGTCCGCAATTACAACAAAAAGAATCCAAAAAAGTCAACAACAACAAAATCTCACTGTGCAGTAGCACAGTAGACTCTGTTCAAGTTACACAGTTGCAGAGTTGGTAGAAACACAGCAAAACCAGGCCTATTGCGTGGCCCCACTTCCTGTTGCCGTCTGTGCGCGCTACTGTCAACTTCTCCGTGCAGCTCAAACCTATACCTAAGTCACTGAGCTACAATATCTATACCTTTACTGTTAGGCTCAGCCAGTGCTCTGACCTCAGTGTAGAATGGAGAATAGACAGGATGCCACGCATGATATTTTCACTGGTAATTTTTTCCAAAATACCTCTGCCAGCTTTTACAATTGATGAAGTTACTATTTGTGCAAGAAAATTGTGCAGCAGAGGAAACGTTTGGCTGAAAGTACAGAAGCCTACTTGTGACATGAAAAACATGCCCTGCGTGCATGGTTGTCATGTACTACAGCACGTTTTTATTGAATAGACCTGTATTTTCATCTGAAAAGTTTCCTCTGCTGCATTTTTTTTTTTTACACAAAAATATAACTTCATCAATTGTAAAAATTGGCTGAGGCATTTTGGAGATATTACCGGTGAAAATATCACGCGTGGTATCCTGTCTATTTTACAAATCAGAGAGCTCGTCCGGCTGTAAAGGTTTGAGCTGCACAGAGAAGTTGACAGTGGCATGCACGGATGGTAACAGGAAGTGGGGCACACAATCAGCACAGTTTTGCTATGTTTCTACTAACTCTGCAACTGTGTTACTTGAACAGAGTCTACTGTGCTACTGCACAGTAAAACTCCAAATATTTTTTTACTCTTTGGGATGCTTTTTGTTATAATTGCGGACCTTTAAAGTTGAACTAAGGGTCTGCGGTGACTATAAACCTGTTACATTAAACATCAAGTGCACCAGACTAGTGCTGCAGTGGGTGGATCCCTTCACACTGTGGCATCTACAGCAATGAAGAAGCTGACAGAATGGCAAAAGTGGGTGCAGAGGAAGAACAAGATGAAAATGGAGTCAGCCTCACAGAGATGAAGACCATCATTAAGTCTGTGTACAGACCACCACAACGGCCCCAAGACAGTTACCATCAGCTGTCCAGACAAGAGCAGGTGACCATCTTCCATCTGAGGACCGGGCTACCTGCACAGATGCTTCCACCTGGTGCCATCTCCCCTGTGCCCTTGTGGAGAAGCAGAGCAGAGCACATCTTCCAGGACTGTGGGAACCACCAGCTGCTGAGGGAAGAGATACGGCCGAAGCCCGACACTCTACAGGCCTGTGGAGGTGCTACAGAAACCACAGATTTCATTTTGAGAGCCAAACTCCAAGTGTGAGGGCGTTCGAGAAGAAGAAGAAAATGTTACATTGATTCCCGGGCATGACTGCATGTTTCACACGCGGATAGGTTAAATTAAGACATCTGACTGTGATATATCATATAGCCCTACAAGGCCGTTACGTCTGATCACCAGCAACTTTCTGTTTTGCTGGAGGCCTTTGGAACTATAAATAGTTTTTACCTCGGCTCTAACTCTTGGTGGAGTTGAGCTGCGCATACACACTTCAACGGTATAAAGGACACAAAATGATGTAATCACGCAGTTATAAACGAGAAAAAAAATATAGCCACTCATTTGGGGGCATTATCACCCATTTTATATACTATCAGGTGTTGATATTCATTAAACAGTTTTACAGTCTAACAATGTTGAGAATGCTCCCAGAGTGCTTTGGGCCTTTGATCCATTACACCCTGCGGCTGATTTTGTAAAATTTGCGTATTGTCCTATGAAGGCTACATTAGAGATTAGGAGATGGGTCAACCATTTTAGTTCAAGGGTGGTGCCAGAATAGCTTGGCGCCTAAGGCGCCAAGCTATTCTGGCACCACCCTTGAACTATATCAGTCAAGTTTATTTCAAGCAATGGGTGTATCAGGATGAAAAGGGTTAAATCCAAACGGGAAGGATGACGGTCAAGTGTGTACAACGCAAAGAAAGTCCCCAGGAAGAAAGGAGCACGCTGAAAAAAAAGATATTGCAACCCAAACAATTAATAATTCAGGAGGCAATTAAACCTGCACAGTGCCTGCTTGCAGCAGTCGCTGATATAGTTTTAGGCTGAGGATGCAAGAGGAGACACTGTCAGTGCCAGCACAGGGCACAGATTTTCATGAGTTCCTGCAGGACAGAGGCCAGCTGCATGAGTGAGTTTAGTCCTGTGCCAGCCATTAAAGCAAGGCGCTCCGCTGTAGCAGAGCACCTTGCTTAGTGGCTGGCGCAGGACTAAGCTCAATCGTGTGACTAGCCCTAGATTCTCGTGTGCTCCTGCAGCCTGCAGGAGCTCATGAGAATCTGCCTTTTGTGGGTGGATCAGACTGGCGACTGTCAACAGACACTACCTGCCATCGTGTGTGCTTTTGTTCTTTTGGTGTTTTTTTTATTTGTTTTGGCTGCATGATTGGGGTTATGAAGAAAGCTTTAAACTTCCATGTGATTGATTGAGCTTTATGAAGAAAGCATCAAACTTCCATTGAAGTTTGATGCTTTCTTCATAAACTTCAGTCTTAAAATCAATATTGATCAAAGCATAACCACAACAACAACAAAAGCACGCAAAACAGCACAGGTAGTGTCTGTCGACAATTGCTCAACAAGCCTGATCCATCAGCAGCGGGAGACACTGCAGACAGTGAACGGTTTATGTTAACCCATTCAGCCCCAACTCCCTACAGCAGGACATGGATAGACCATGACAATTCAAGGGTAGTGCCAGATTGGCTTGGCACCTTCAGGCGCCAAGCCAATATGGCACTACCCATGAATTATCATGGTCAATCTATCTCCTGCCACTGGTGCAGGAGTTCGTAACACCTCTAAAATTGCCCCCACCCGGCTCACCCTGGTGAGCCCCACAGGGTGGGTTTCCTTTCTATTCTGGGGCATGTGTTTCTGTCTGCCCTTGGTCCATTCACCCCTATTTGCCTTTTTAAAACTCTCCCTACTGTCTTCGCTGCCTGTAGCTCTTGATATTGGATGTGTGTTGCTAAATGGTCTTAGCTTTATTTAGACCCCATGTCATAGTTTTATTTAAGGTATTAGACCGGCTGATGACATACTTTCAATATTCTGTTTAGTTTTTTTCACAAGCATTGCAGGCACGTCCTGAGAAAGTCTTGTTGCTGTCGGGACGTTAAGCAATGTACAATCAATCATAAAACCTCTAAAATTTGGGACATGTGGCCATGGGGCTAAATAGGTTAACCCATATATCACAGTCGCACTGAGGCTTCAAATTTGTACGCTGCCATATGCAACTAGATTATAGTACTTACAGATAAGGATATAGACCAATGGCTTTAGTTCAAGGGTGGTGCCAGAATAGCATGGCGCCTAGAGGTGCCAAGCTGTTCTGGCACTACCCTTGAACTATTTTAGTCAAACTTATTTCACACACCGGTGTATTCCGAATGATAAGGGTTAAGATAGTGCTGACCAGCATGTACTGCAGTATGTGTCTAGTATGTGAGCCAATTGTCTGCGGAAGGGAAAAGCCTTTCACTTGTTTACTTTTCTTCCATTCACGTTTTTCAGGTTGACAATGGTTGTATGCTGATGAGAGTGGGGAGCTGACTGTTGACGTCAGAGGCTGTCAGCTGCGCTTTAAAGAAGCACATCATGGAACACTCGGAGGAGGTCAGCGGTGATTCAAGTGACGACGCCGTCCTTGTGCTGTCCTACGCAGGTGACATGGTCGTTGTGCCGAAAAACAGCAGCGACGGCCATTGCCCCGACACTGTCGTCAAAACTGAACCAGGGACTTTAGACTTTAACGCTGCTGGTGAAACAAGTTATGCAAACAATCAGTCGGCTCCTGGGGAACCGATCACTGAAGATTTCATCAAGCGTGAGGTGAAGGAAGAGAAAGAGGCTGAAGAGGAGGAGGTTCCGTCGGATGATGCGCGTGGGGCTAAGACATCGACAATCACGGAAGAGGACCTGCCATCAGACATCTTTGACCTGCGGGTCGGGAGTTTGTACAGGTTGGTTTTTTTTGCCACCTCTGAGTACGTTAGGTACATACATACAATGTGTGTGCTGGCTTAAACACGAAGGAAGAAGAGGGATGGTGTCCTATCAAGACTACATTGCAGTTCAGAAGATTTGTCATGATAGTTCAAGGGTGGTGTCAGAATAGCTAGGTGCCAAGCTATTCTGGCACCACCTTTGAACTATCATGGTCGATCTAGCGTCTTGATGTAGAGTGTCAACCCAGCTGTCAAGCTGTTCTGACATCGCCCTTGAACTGTTACAGTCAGTATAGTATCTTGATGTGTGTCAGCTGAGGTGCCAAGCTGTTCTGGCACCACCCTTGAACTGTTACAGTCAGTATAGTATCTTAATGTAGTGTGTCAGCCGATCTAGTATCTTGATGTAGTGTGTCAGGGCTGATTGGGTTCAAACAATCATTGAAGCAAGGTTGTTAATGTTCTGACCTACACTGGCTACAGGTACAAACTTTGCATCCACGAGTCTAGGTGCCAAGCTTTCATGGCACCACTTTTGAACTGTTATGATTGATCAGTATTTTGATATAGTTTCCCAGGGCTGAATGGGTTACTTGAGATAATCAGTCATGCAGGGTTTATTAACCCATGACATCCTAAGCATAAAATTATCAGTTTGTTTTAGATATTTTTTGCAGTCAGCATCACAGTTCAGGAGACAGTTTGACCATGACAGTTTAAGGGTGGTGTCAGAATAGCTTGGTGCCTGTAGGCACCAAGCTGTTCTGGCACCACCCTTAAACTATCATGGTTTATTCACATCCTGTTGTAGTACGTCAGGGCTTTATGGGTGACATGATTGTACTTACCTTCTACAGGTGCAAGTTCTGCATCCACAAGTGTCGCACCAGGCGGCAGCTTCTTCTACACATCGAGCGCCACATCCTGAAAGGTACCCTCAAGAAATGCCGTCACTGTGAATTTATCACTACCGCCTCCCAGAAGCTGAAGGAGCACGAGTGGAAACACACCAACTCCAAGCCCTACAAGTGCTCGCACTGTTCCTACAAAACCGGCGTCCACACAGACTACGTGAGGCATTTGGACAAGCACAATGAGGACCAGCCTTACAAGTGTCCGAAATGCGACTTTCGAACCAAGTGGCGCCGAGGGGTCCATAGGCACATGGAGGTGCACAATGAAGTGCGGGAGAAGAACCACGCTTGTCCGCATGTAAGTTGTTTAATTTTGTGATTGCTTCCTCCGTTTTTTCCCCAGGGCTGCATGTAGACATATTTGACAAAGGCATTGAGCATTTATCGGATTTTATGTGCTCACTTTCCGCTAGGATTTAATATTGTCCATGGCTGCTACTTACAGGTTATTTTTCTATCCTCAAAGAATAAAAACAACCCGTTCAGGCCCGAGAAAAGTTAAACACCACCCAAGTGCAAGAGGCATAGATCCTCATGAGCCCCCACAGTTGTGGGGGCTCATGAGGATCTATGCCTCTTGCTCACGCCACTTTGAATCAGTGTTTCTTGGACATCTAGGGTTTTTTGGTCTTGAATTAACGAAGACTGCAGAAACACAGTCAGCTGGCTCTGAACGGGTTAAGGGGATGGCCGTTTTTATGCTGTTGATGTTTTTGTGCATATATTCATCTTTGTCAGGTATCCTAAAACTCAGCTCAGCTCATACCCTTAAACTATGATGATTCCCAGCCATAGCCATGTGAGACATGTGCCATATGGATATGTGGCGAAGCCTTATGTGGCACATCTTGTATGACTTAACCCATTACATGCTGAGGCTGATTTTTTTTTCTTCTAATTTGCTTATCGTCCTATGATGGCTACATTACAGTTTAGGAGACTGATCAACCATTTTAGTTCAAGGGTGGTGCCAGAGTAGCTTGGCGCCTTGAACTAAAATGGTTGATCTGTCTCCTAATCTGTAATGTAGCCTTTATAGGACAATGGTGCCAGAATAGCTTGGCACTTTAGGCGCCAAGCTATTCTGGCACTACCTTTGAACTATCATGGTCAAATTTATTTCAAGCAGTAGTGTATCAGAATGAAAAGGGTTAATGTTTGGTGCCAAATGAGTTGTTTTCGCATCACTCCTTATCTCCAGTGTAATGTTGCCTTTCAGTGCTCTTCTGACCCACCTGTGCTGTGTGCCTTATCCCTTATCATTCGGGATACACTAGTGTTTGAAATAAGTTTGACTAAAATAGTTCAAGGGTAGTGCCAGAATAGCTTGGCGCCTAGAGGCGCCAAGCTATTCTGGCACCATCCTTGAACTAAAGTCATTGGTCTAGATCCTTATCTGTTAGTGCTGTAATGTAGCTTGCATATAGTTTATGGCAGTGTACACATTTGAAGCTTTTAGCCTCAGTATGATAATTATGGGTTAAGGTCATAGTACATACATGCACTGTGATGTCAAACCCATGAAAATGCTTCAGGAATGACTTCTTTACGTTCCCTAAGGGACGTAAAGAAGTCGTTCATGAAGCCTTTTCATGGATTTGGAAACAGTGCATGTGGATGCTTTGACCTTACAAGCATTTGTGAAATGACTTATTTTGTTTTCTCCTCTCTGTCTGCAGTGTAATGTGGCCTTCAAACGGCCTAGTGCTCTGCGGACCCATCTGTTCCGACGTCACACAGACATCAAACCTTTACAGTGCGACCAGTGTTCTTATCGTTGCAAGTCCAACTATGAGCTGCGAAACCACAAGATGAAGCACAGCAACGTCCGCCCCTTCCCCTGCACTCATCCTGGGTGTGGGATGGCATTTAAGGTGGGACTAGAGCACAGGACTCCGACACGTTGAGCCCGAATTCAGGAAGTTTTTCTGTGAAGACTACATTACAGATCAATAGACAGACTGACCATGGCAGTTGAAGGGTGGTGCCAGAATAGCTTGGCATCTGCAAACGCCAAGATATTTGGGTACCTCCCTTGAACTGTTATGGTTACTTCCTCTTTTCTTGTAGCTTGACCTGGCTAAATGATTTCACATATTCACTCCTTTAAATAAAGTAATATTGCAATGTTCAGGTTAACCTGTAATTCTCTGTATTTAGAAAAGAGAAATAGGATAAGCAACATATTGACTTTGATATTTTGGGGGGATTGTGTACCAGCTTTAGAAGATGGATTGGCTGTAATAACTCTAAGGTAGTGTCAAATTAGCTTGCTGCCCTCTTAGTCTTAGGTGTCAGACTAATCTGGCACTACACATGATTTGTCATAGCTTACCAACTACCTCTGAAACATATCTTAAACATGCTATCCTTAGGATTTATGCATTGCAACACTGTTTTAAAAAGACAGCTGGCGAGGATTTCAAGTGCAAAAAAAAGAAGAGAAAGTGCTTAACCATTTATTGCTAACAGTCATAATCAGATAATGGAGCTGGGTGGGGTATGCCTAACTACACATCTTTTCAGCAAATGGTATCATCATCAGTCAAGAGGTACATAAGTGATGGTCCAATGTGTAACAAGGTCATTTATGCCTTTTGTCATATGTTTAAAAAAAACTGTCTCAAACAATCTTCTAATCTAATCAGTGTACTGTGCAAACAATTTTGTACATTTACTCTTTGCTTGTTGGGGGTTCTTTTTTTAATCTTGATCCTGATCTCTTATTCTTCACAGACCAAATCCGACTGCACAAAGCACATGTGGAAACACAGGGAGGACACGAGGTACAGCTGCCAGATTTGCGGGAAGGGCTTCAAGTTCAAGATGGCCCTGAAGAAACACGCTGTATCCCACTCACAAGAGAGGGATTACGAGTGCCACCACTGCCTCAAGAAATTCAAGACGCTCGCAGCTCTACAGCATCATGTTGTCATCCACTTGGTGAGTTTCTTTTACAGCAGAACCTGTATTGAACGACCAACTTTTTTAATAGATCACCTGTCATTAAAGACCATCATTTAGGTGGCGAGCACCTGTCTTTTCCAACCACTTTTTTCTTGCCCCCCCAAAAATGTGGTCACTGAAAACAGGTTCTGTTGTATCTTGCTTTGCATCAATGTGAGCTGGTATGTGACTTTGAAACGCATGACTTTAACCCATTACACCCTGAGGCTGATTTTGTAAAATGTGCTTACTGTCCTGTGAAGGCTACATTACAGATTTTGGAGATAGATCAACTGTTTCAGTTAAGGAGTGGTGTCAGAATAGCTTGACGCCTGAGGCTCTGGCACCACCCTTGAACTATCGGTCAGATTTATTTCCAGCAATGGGTGTATCAGGATGAAAAGGGCTAAGCCGTAATATTTTAATAATAACTGTGGGCTGATCTGTGATTGCGGACCTTGTGGCTGCAAATGGTAAGGTCCAAAATCACAGACCAGCACACAAATATTTGTGAATCTGCTGATGTTAATCACAACACTAAATTAAACATATATTAATTTAATATAAAAACAACAAACAACTTTAGAACGATAACGTTTAACCCTTATCATTCGGAATACACCATTGTGTGAAATAAGTTTGACTAAAATAGTTCAAGGGTAGTGCCAGAATAGCTTGGCGCCTCTAGGCGCCAAGCTATTCTGGCACCACCCTTGAACTAAAGTCATCGGTCTATATCCTTATCCGTAAGTACTATAATGTAGCTTGCATATATGGCAGTGCACAAATTTGACGCTTTTAGCCTCAGTATGAAACGGGGTTAAAGTCAGTTGTTCACTGGTTGCCATTCTAAGGTGTTCTGTTGTGTTTTCACAGACTCACTCCGTTTCAACTGTTCGTTTCTTCTCAGTTTTTGTTCACGTGCAATTGCAAAAGTGAAGCTCTGTACTGTGCCATCTGTCTGTCCATTGTCTGTCTGTCATCTGTCCTCTATAGCAAACTTTAACGTTGGCATTTTCTCAGAGGTTATTTAAGCGTTAACTTCAAATGTAGCTCAAGGATACTTTACCAATATGGTAAAACCTTTCCAAACATGCCAGTTTGATTGACCTCGCTCAAAGCTCAAGATCACTCTAGATTAACTCTTACCAGTTCGCTCCCTTGGCCATCGTATGTATACATACGAAGCCACGCCCATGGAAAATTCCATCGTGTTTACTGAATTAAAACCAATTAATTTTTACTCTCAGTATTATTCTCATAACTTACTGACATTAGAAAGTCACTTTCATATGATAGAATGAAAAAAATATTAATTTTGAGTTTGTTCATGACCTTTGTTATCGATCGAGTCACTACGTCCGCCATCTTGCTTTCCCTACTGCGTTATTTTCACTGCTTGCGATTTCTCTCTGTGAATATTCCGTCAAAATGAGTTCATCTGAGTCCGAAAGTGAAGAGTATCTCACTGAAGGGGAATCTTCCAGCAACCAGGCCACTGAAAATGATTCTAGCGCCAGCGATGTGGAAAAAATGAACGAAAACCATCGCAGGTCATTGTGACACTTTCTATTTTGGTTTGACCATGTGCTATCCATGTGAGTCTTTGTTTACCTATTGTCTGGTTCAGAATCGTGAAACTTTATGAAGTACATAAACAAGTTTTATTACTTGCTGTGTATTGCCTCAGTGATATTTTCAGCAAGTCAGAGATTTTCAGAGAAGCACATGTTTGTTGTCTCAGTCATGCCAGGTGTTGACACGCCCACTTTTTCCTGCCCTTGACCGGTGTAGATTATGTTGCGTAACTCTTAGAAATTCAAACACATTTTCTTGAAACTTCACAAAAATGTGTAGAAATGATTTGTCCACACACTGGAGTCACATTTTAAACAAAGGGGCAAGAAACAAAAAAAGTTTCTTCTTAGTGACTTTCGTGAAAACAGTTTTTGGAAACCGGACACCATTTTTTCTACGTCGCTAAATAAACAACAACTTCTAAACTACGTTAAGTACAGACTTTTTACTTATCCTGACTGAAAGCTGACTCAATGCACTTTAATATGATGTATAATAAGCCAACTTTTGACCACTAGAAGAGCTTTCAGCAGCATTTACTCTTGGTCATGTGTGAGGGTAAAAGTCATTTTGTTCACTGGCCTCAAATAGAGCGAACTGGTAAGAGTTAATAAATACATCTCAGTACACAACAAGATGGGATGAACCATAACCCACAAAGTCCCTGCTATATGAGAGCTGTCTTCGCTGTCAAGGGTCTCTACCTTTTGTCTTTGAATTGATTCTGATGTTGAAATATCTCCCTTTGAAAAAGCCTCGCAGATACATGTGCCAATGTGTCATAGTGAACTCCATTGCTTCTTTTACGTCACCGGCTCTGTCTGACTTTCTCCAGATGTCAAGTATTTTTTACTGTTTTAATTTTTGGGAAAAGAATTAATTTTTGCTGAAGAAGTTGAAAGGGTAAAAAGCTGGCTAACGAACTCATTCAATGTCTTTCTCCAAACTAGCTATATCGGGTTACCTGAAAGCGTGACGATGTGTGTGTGTGTGTGTGTGTGTGTGTGTGTGTGTGTGTGTGTGTGTGTGTGTGTGTGTGTGCATGTTACTGCGTGCATGTGCGCGCGCTCCAAACATCTCCAAGAGACATAGATCCTCATGCACTCTCAGGGCACAGGAGGATCTATACCTCTTAGAGATGAGCGCATGTCTGTGAGAGAGAGAGAGACTTTGCACGCTAGAGAGAATTATGTCATATTTAGAGTATTATGTCAATGTCTGCGTGTGACGGAGTTGCCTCTTTATGTCACCGCCACAGTCTGACTTTCTCTAGAAGTCAAGGTCTTTTACTGTTTTAATTCTTTTCTGAAAAGAATTAATTTTGACTGAAGAAATTTAAAGGGTACAAAGCTGGCTAATGAACTCATCCAATGTCTTTATCCAAACTAGATATATCCAAAATTTTAAGTAAATATAACAAAAATTATGGACTCTAATCTGGGTCAACCGACTTCCTATAAATGGTTGTTTGTCTTCAGTGAGACATTCATTACAATATGCTCGGAGGCTCTCTTAGCCACCCCTTTAAGAAACTATTTTGCCAAGTTTCAAGCTTGTGTGTACAGAAATATCGGAGATTTTCTTGTTTACATATATACGCACACACATACATACATACGCACATACTGCGCTTCGCGCCAAATGTACGTTCAGCAGCGAGGTTAGCGTAACTAGACATGACGTAATTTTTATCTTGCTACTTCAATTGTGAGAGGTTTAGGCCTGCCCGCCTTTGACACCATGGACATGCTATTAAATTCGCCCCACTGCGACCCGTCCTAAAAAAGTACCTTCTATTAATAGAAGGGACTTAAGAAAGAGACAAAAATTGTGTTTTCTCAAATACTGTTTTCAACTTCAAAGCCAAGCCACAGATGTCTGATGATGACACCTTCCTGTGCATACTAACTTGGGTGACCTCTCTCAAGTCAAAGGTCACAAAAGGTCATAGTATGTAAGTTTTTATAGATACTTTTGCAAACATTTCAGTCAAACTTGGCAGAATGATAGTTGAGGATAAGACCTTCCGCTGCATGCTAATTTGCATGATTATTTGAAAAGGCCAATGGTCATGGGAAGTAAATAAATGCGTGAAAAATACACATAGCTGACATGATATGGGATTTTGCAGGTACTTTTGACATTTGATATTTGAACACCTGCTGGCATGAGTGACCTGTCAGAAAGGTCAAGGTCACAGAAGGGTAGATAATTGATGTGGATCAGTCATGCACCTGAGCCATTAGGGTGTTGCCATTTTTTGGCTCATGTGCGAAGCAAAAGTGAGTATGTTCTGGGCTAATGGTTGTCTGTCCGTCCGTTGTCGTCCGCCTTCGTCCTTGGTAAACTTTAACGTTGGCATTTTCTCGGAGACTATTCAAGCTACAGTCTTCAAACTTGGCCCAAGGATACTTTGTGGCAAGACCTTTCTAAACATACCAATTTAAGTGACCTCTCACAAAGTCAAGGTCACAGGGGATCAGGAAATACATCAAAAATAGCTATTTTGGGACATCATTTATTTTTTCTCAAATACTATTCACAACTTCAAACCCAAACTTGGTACAAAGATACCTGATGGTAAGACCTTTCATGCGTACTAATTAGGTTGATCTCTCGGAAAGGTCAAGGGTCGCAAGAGCTCAAGAAATAGGTCCAAAATCACCATATTATTTGGATAAAAGATGATTTTTCTCAAATACTATTCACAAATTCAAACTCAAACTTGCTGCAGAGATGTTTGATGGTAAGATCTCTCTATGCATACTAATTTGGATGACTCCTCAGAATGGTCAAGAGTCACAAGAGCTCAGAAAATAGGTAAAAAAATAGCCATATTTTGACAAGAAATGCTTTTTCTCAATTACTATTCACAACTTCAAACCCAAACTTGGTACAGAGATACCTGATGGTAAGACCTATCTATGCATACTAATTTGGATGACACCTCAGAAAAGGTCAAGGGTCACAAGAGGTTGACAAATGTGTATACAATGCCAATAATTGTAGTTATTATCAACATTTTTGCAAACTTTTCAGTCAGATTTGGCACAAAGGTAGCTGATGATAAGACCTTCCTATGTATCCTAATTTAGTTGACTCATCGCAAGGGTCATGGGAGTTTTACAGATGTGTGAAAACTGATTAAATTTTGAGAAAACATGGCTTTTGTTAGTGTTGAAGCCATCCCTTTACCTATTGTCAGACATGTGTGGATCGGTGCCTTCTTGTGTTTTGGTTGCATTTTGCATGTTTTCACTCTGTTGGTCTGCTCTCTGTATCACACTGCTTGTGACACAACTTGCATGTGTTAAAAAGGCATGCACACACAGACACACACACACACACACACACACACACACACACACACACACACACAGACTTCAAGATACATTCTTTTAAGACATACCAAGTTTAGAGTTTATAGTCTTTCTAATTTTAGTGTTTTCCTGAACTCATTCAGCCCGACGAACGTATTTCGCAAATTTTGGAGGTGTCATCTAATGACTATGCACCAGTTGCAGTAGATGGATCGACCATGATAATTCAAGGGCAGTGCCAGATTAGCTTGGCGCCTGTTGGCGCCAAGCTAATCTGGCACTACACTTGAATTATCATGGTCGACCCATCCCCTGCTGTAGTGCGTCAGGGCAGAATGGGTTAAGTGTTCATTTTTTTTCCATGATGCCCAGGTTTCCATCAACACTTAAAACTCATAAAATTATGCGAAAATGTGCACTTAGTGTGTCAGCTTCATGCTCATATTTTCTCTCCCAAATTTGTTGCTGCATGTTTGTACTTATGTCGTCCTGTGCCAAAACATGCCTCTGATAATGTCTCTGCCAGTGTGACCCCGTAGAAGATAGATTTGTCAAGAGAGAGAAGCATTGTTAACCCTGTGCTTTTTTGAAATCATGGTCGGAGATCACCAGTGGACAAAGGAATATGGATAAAGACTGGTTTCAGCAAGAGGCATAGATCCTCATGAGCCCTCGCCGCTGTGGGGGCTCACGAGGACCTATTATATCTCTTGCAGTTGGGTGGTGTTCATTTTTTGAAGGGGCCAACCCTAGATTTTAAGCCTGCCTGTTGTTACATTATACTTTTAAGGTTTTGTTCTATTGTGCCTTAGCACAATAGCTGCCTGTGCAGCTTGAAACCATAAGTGTAACTGAAGTTTTTGTTCCTGGGAAGATTTTGTGCGTGTGTGAGAGAGAGGACCCCACCTGTAGTTTGAATGATACCAGCCCTTTGAAGTTCTGAACACAATAGCATTGGTCCTTTTGTTAGTTTTGTTATTTTTTGTGTGTGGAGAAAGGGGTTCGGCTGTTACTCGGGTCATTTTGCTGCATTTAGGCTTTTTGATCTAAATTGTGCAAAGGCTGCTTGCAGAAAAAAAATTCCTGTCATCTTGATGGATTTTTAGCTCTTTCACTTCTAGTACCTCATTCCAAAATGTTCTGCTGAGAAGGAGGTAAGAGTTGTGCAAGGGGGGATGGGAGGATTGACCATGCTAGCTCAAGGGTAGTGCCTGATGAGCTTGGTGCCTTACCTTGACCTAGCATGGTTGATTGGTCTACTGCTGATGCCCCATTCAGTAAAAGAGGTACCGATACAAATCAAACCCCATCACTTCAATTCATCACCCTGTCAACTGGATTAAAGTTGCAGTCACCTGGACACAAGGAAATCTACCAAACTCCAACAGCAAAAGTCAGATCCTCGTGAGCCCCGTCGACAGATGCAGGGTCTCATGAGGATTAGTGTCTCTCGTTGGCCCCATCCAAAAAAGACAGTGCACTTTTAAATCCCCCCCCCCCCCCCTCCCTAAATGAAATGCGAGAGGTCAAAACGTTTTAGCTGTTATGGTCAAAATTGGTTGTAATTGGAGTACTTTTAGGACGAAAAAGTGGGGTCAAACTCCAGAAAAAGCCTGATAATATCCAGTTCTAAGCAAAGTCAGCACTAGCCTTGTCCTTTAACCTGATAAACCCTGAGGCCGCATTTCCCAAGTTTTCGGAGTGTCACTAACAGCTATGTACCCTGCTGCATGAGACAGATCGACCATGATAATTCAAGTGTAGTGCCGGATTAGTTTGGCACCGTGATAATTCAAGCGTAGTGCCGGATTATCTTGGCACCTGATTGCGCCAAGCTAATCCGACAATACCCTTGAATTATCATGGCTGATCGATCCTCCTGCCGGGGGGTTGAATGGGTTAAATGAATGGGACCGTCAGGCACTCAGCAGCTAGGCCATTTTTGTGAAAATCGAGATTTTTGTTGTAATAGAATGACAATCTCGCTTTACACGACAAAACTGGCAACCCTTTTACCCCCAAGGTCCAATTTATCAAATTTTAGAGTTGTTTACCATTTGCAGGAAATGGGTTGACCGTGATAGTTCAAGGGTAGTGCCAGATTAGCTTGGCGCCTTCAGGCGCCAAGCTGATCTGGCACTACCCTTGAATTATCATGGTCAATCCATCTCCTGCTGTAGGAACTCGGGGCTAAATGGGTGAATCACTGTCTGCTGCCTTCACAGGGGCAGCATTGGTTTGCAGAGAATTTCAGAGACTTTCATGGTCACAGGCAGGGGAAGGTGCCACGGTGTAGCCGAAAACGAGCTGGTGATATTGACATTAGGCAGCGTTGTGTGCTTGTACTTTTGTGGAGTTTGGGTGGGTGTCACATGTGGATTAGTGGAGCAGTCGCTAACTCTTTTCATCACTCATTCGTCCTCAACCTTGTGTGTACGTAAACGTGACCCTGCATCAGCTAGAACCTTCGGTCAAGTTCCTGTGTTGTGCAGACAGTATGTTTGAGAGTTCTGTTGGCCGACCGAGTTAAGGTATTAGGGGGTGTCCTGCGTCCAACTGCACGGCAGCTTGTTTTGATGTTCCGTACTCGAGAGACACAAATTTGCATTCAGGTTTGCTGTAGGTTTTAGGGGGTCGCAGTGTCACCCTAAGTCAATTTGCATTTACTTTCTCTCTGTCTGCCTCGGTTACACGCAGGCACACGCACTCACACACGCGCGCACACACAGAATCACGCTCACAGAGGCACTCACACACAGTTATACAAGAAAAAGCTTGAGGAAAGCAGGAAAGTTAGAACTGTAGGTCACATTGTGTGCTTTAATCCCACGCACTGCATAGTGAACACTGACTCTCGTCTCAAACTGCTTAGTGACTTGCACAACTCTGTGATCGGTCCTTAGAACGACGTATGTATGGTAGTTATGGTAGGTGAATGGACGCCAGATCAGCTTGGCACCTTTTTAGGCGCCAAGTTGATCTGGCACTACCCTTGAACTTCTCACAGACAGCGTGGCACAGCGTGGTGAACAGTCTCAAACTTCGGATGGACTTAAAACAACTCTGGGATCAGTCCTTGAAACGACGTATGTATACGAGTTATGGTATGTGAATGGACGACGATAGTTCAGTGGTAGTGCCAGATCAGCTTGGCGCCTTTACAGGCGCCACGTTGATCTGGCACTACCAATGAACCCTCACATATAGAGTGGCACTGCATGATGAACAGTCAAGCTTTGAATGTATTTAAGACAACTCTGGGATCTGTCCTCAGAACGACTTATGTATAGTAGCTATATGGTAGGTGAATGGACCATGATAGTTCAAGGGTAGTGCCAGATCAGCTTGGCGCCTGAAAAGGTGCCAAGCTGATCTGGCACTACATTTGAACTCTCACAGACAGCCTATCTCCTGCTGTCGGGTGTCAGGACTAATTGATTTTTTAGAAAAGGATGGGAGGATTCCTTCTGACTCCGGTACATTTACAAGTAGTTGAGGCCCCCTGTGCATGCAACTCACCTGACCCGTTCACGGAACCGCTGTCGGCATGCACAAATGTAGTCAATTGCTGGTAGTGCTCAAGCTCATCTGCACCAATTTCGCACTACCGTTGAAATATCAAAGTTGGGTCAATGTCTGCTACATGGCTGATCCAACTGGTGAATGATTAATAAGGGCAGATTACTGCAGCCGTCGGTAAATCAATTTCTCTCACTACGTAGTCAAGGGAAGCCGCGCTGAAGTCTGTATTGTGTGTAACCATTCACGGATGAACTCAGGGAAAGGATCAAGGTGGGAAGGCAGTTTCTACGTTCCAGTCCACTGCCTGTGCCTGGTAATTTCCTGAATTTTAGTCATTCATGTTATATGGTTCGGCACCATAATACTGTGCTGGTATGTGTTTTTTTTTTTTTTTTCATAATTTATTTTTTATTTTTACCTTTTGGTACAATATTGATATCACATGAATTTCAGAATTAATCTCAGGTGGGTTGGCACCATTATACCTGTGCTGGTCTCTGATTTATGTTTTTACCTGTCAGTCGATATCCCTCGTAAATTTTAGTAATTAATTTCATGGGAATTGGGACCATTGGATGCATTTACTGGTCTGTGAATTTTTTCACCTTGGGGCGCGATATCTGGTACATTTTATAAATTAATTTCATGTGGGTGGGCCATATTAAATGTCTGCTGGTCTGTTTTTTTTTTCTTTACCTTCACTTACAGCTCAAATGTCTGGTGAGTTTTTAGTAATTAATTTCATGGGAATTGGCACCATTAGATAATTTTGTTGGTCTGTGAATTTTTTCACCTTGGTGCAGGATATCCCCTACACTTTATAAATTAATTTCTTGTGGATGGGCTGTATTAAATGCCTGTTAGTGTCTCTTTTTTTTTTCGTTTTTTTTTTTTACAGCTCAGATGTCTCCATAATTTTAGTAATTAATTTCATGGGAATCAACACCATTAGATGATTTTGCTGGTCTGTGAATTTTTTCACCTTTTCATATGGATGGGTTATATTAATAGTCTGCTGGTGTCTGATTTTATTTATTTTATTTTTGTTGGTACCTTACAGTTCAAATGTCTCCTGAATTTTAGTAATTAATTTCATGTGGACCCCCACCATCGTTTGTTTTTGCTGGTCTGTTATTTTGGACATTACGGCTTCAGCCATAAGATCCCAAATTACAGATCAGCACACACGGAACATGCACCAGGGAACTCTTGAATTATGTATGATGGAGCTGATATCCTGAAATCAGATATGTTTGCCAACAGATCTTGGGTCGGAAATGGATGGATGCTCAAAGCCTCCTCGTGCATGCACGCCGCCAGGTGTAGTTGGCATGAGGGCGGAGTTAAAATCGTCATCGCGGTCGGACTAAGGTGTTCCAGGCTACTGTTATCATAAAGTAGGCGAGAACATCTTATTTAAGACCAAGCCGACGGTGTTAGCCCGCCCTCACGCATGCCACTCCTGCAGTGTAAACAGTACCAGCGGCAGCTCACACAAGATGGTTTAATGTAGGCTCAGCTCCGCAGTAATGAGGTCTGTGTTTATGGCCCCGCAGAGTTGTATTTGTGTGCAATAGACTTGTCCTACCTGCTTGTTAATAATTAATAGCCGACAGTCGCCTCCAGACAGTTATGCGTTACAACTTGCATCATTTGCCAGTACGCAGTCTTTTACGTTCGGTTGAGTCATTTAGCCCTAAGATGGAAATTCTGTCATTTAACCCTTTGGCTGTCTGTAGAACTGTTCGTTGAGGAATCACATCAACAAAAGCGATGCCAACAAAGGGTTAAGTCTTTGGTTTTGAAGACTACAGTACATTTCGGTAGACGGTTCATCTGTGATAGCTCAAGGTTGGTGCCAGAATAGTTTGGTGCTTGGTTTGTGCCAAGTTCCGTTCAGGAGACAGATCGACCATGATAGTTCGAGGGTGCTTGGAGGCGCCAAGCACGCTTGAGGAGATAGTTCGAGCGTGATAATTAAATGGGCTTTGCCCGAATAGCATGGTGCCTAGAGGTGTCAAGCACAGTTCCGGGGATGGATCGACCATGATAGTCCAAGGATGGTGCCAGAATAGCTTGGTACTTGGAGGTGCCAAGAACATTAGAGGAGACAGTTGACCATGATAGTTAAATGGGTGGTGCCAAAATAGCTTGTTGCCTAGAGGTGTCAAGCACGGGTCAGGAGACAGTGAATGTGATAATTCAAGGATGGTGCCGGAATAGCTTGGTGTCAAGTTCAGGAGACAGTTCGACCATGATAGTCAAAGGGTGGTGCTAGAATAGCAATGCACCTAGAGGTGTCAGGCACAGTTCAGGAGATGGATCGACGTTAAAGGGTGGTGCTAGAATAGCATTATGCCTTGAAGCGCCAAGCACAACTCTGGAGGCAGACCGACTACGATAGTTCAAGGATGGTGCCAGAATAGCTTGGTGTCTAAAGGTATTCTGGCACCATCCTTGAACTATCATGGTCGACCCATATCCTTTGGTAATGTTTGGTAATGCATCAGGACCTAACGGGCTCAAAGGCAAACAGATGTTTAGTTCTCAAGTGGCTACTTGCCTTCCAAAACAAATGTATCACTACAGCAGTGACATGAACGTGATCAACCAACCCCCCCATGGGTATTGCAGCCATTGGCATTGTGAACGTCCGAGCGGCTGCTTGCACGAGGGGTTTGACATATGGTCTGGCTCTCAGGTGTAGTGTTGTGTTGGCGGTGTTGATTTGTGTTTCATTTGCCGCTAAAGCCAGGTGAGTCAGTTCACTTTCTGTCACCGCTTGTGACAAACTCATTGATTTTGTCATATCTTCCGACACAGCCCATTATGTCTTTCCTGTATTGCTGCAATAAGTTTATTGCGCGAACGTGAGGTGGTTATGCATTTATGTACGCGCACGCACGCGCGCTGTTGCTAGAAAATTAACCCATTGGCAGCTGGTAGCGCCGTTTGTCGCAATGATTCCTGCCGGAATCATTGCGACAAACAGCGCTCTCAGCAGCCATAGGGTCCGTTCAAACACATGCGCGCATTTGAACGTTAAGCAGGCGAGCATACACGCACACTGTTGCATGAAAGTTAACCGGCCTTTGGCTGCTGGTAGCGCTATTTGTCGCAATGATTCCGGCAGGAATCATTGCGACAAACAGCGCTCTCGACCTCAGCAGCCATAGGGTCTATTCAAACACATGCACGCATTTGAACGTTAAACAGGCGAGCATACACGCGGCACACTGTTGCATGAAAGTTAACCCTTTGGCTGCTGGTAGCGCCGTTTGTCGCAGTGATTCCAGCAGGAATCATTGCGACAAACAGCGCTACCAGCAACCAAAGGGTTATGGTAATATGGTCAATGGAAACACAGGCATACATTTATGCAGCAGACTCTTTGAAGGTTTTGTTTCGGGGCGTCCCCCCCCCCCCCCCCCCCCCCCCCCCGGGACAAAATCATTAACTTTCTAAAGGAAGCCAATTTGTTTTGCAAAATTTGAGTCTCTGTAGTCTGTATAAATCTGACAGTTCTAATGAACTTCAAAAGTATGCGGACATGCACGATTGACCTGTGCGACTTTTTAGCCTAGAATACTTTAAAACTGTATTTACATCGTGTTTTAAGAGCTTTCTCTTAGTCTGGCTGATCAGACCTTTACCCTTCCGGCCGTGAGATGGCTTTAGTCGCCTGCTCGGCGTTAGACGCCAATAACTTACCAATAACTATGCATTTGAACGTTAAAGGCAAGCGCACACGCACACACTGTGTCTTGCATGAACATTGACAAACGCAGGCAGGCGCGCACGCACGCACACACACACACACACACACACACACACACACACACACACACACACACACACACACACACACACACACACACACACACACACACACACACACACACACTAAATGTTTTCACTCCCGGCGGCTCGTTAGGGATACATTTGCTTCCGTGTGCCTTTAGTATTCCTCTGTGTGCGGATATTGCCAGGGATTATCATTGATTAGGTAAAGAGCGCTATGAGGCGCGGCAAACATGCCGTGATTACTTCTCTTTTGTGCAGGGGCAATCTCCTCGTCGTTACTTGAACACCCTGGTGTCTGTTCCCTCTTAGCTCATTCCGCCCGACGGCGTCATCTAATGACTATGCACCAGTTGCAGGAGATGGATCGATCGTGATAATTCAAGGATAGTGCCAGATTAGCTTGGCGCCGACAGGCGCCAAGCTAATCTGGCACTACCCTTGAATTATCATGGTCGATCCATCTCCTGCTGTAGTGCGTCAGGGCTGAATGGGTTAAGCCGAACACTGATAAAAAGATGGTTAGGTTAGGTTAGTTTGGGGTTTAACGTCCACGGCACCGGTGTGATAATGGACGGCCCAGACGGGCGGGTTATGGGGGACAGGGGCGGGCGTGCTTTCTGAACAAGCCCGTCGTTTTGCCTGGACCCACACTGCTTGTCTCCCTCGCTTCGCAATCAGCGGTAGCGAATCAAGTGAGACAACCAGTGGGCATAATTATGTTTATCACAGATCCGCATGAGCCTCTATAGTCCCTGACCGAAAAGGTAGCGGCCAAGTGCGTAAAGCTCAAGAAAATAACAACAAAAAAAAGATATAATTTTGCTGTACAAAGACAAAACATTTAGTTTCTTCTGAATTTTCAGGTTGCATTTCCCAAATTTTGGTGCTGTCACCTAACGCCTATGTATCATTTGCAGGAGTCGGGAACGACCTGATAATTCAAGGGGAGTGCCCGGTTAGCTTGGCGCCATCAAGTGCCAAGCTAATCCGGCACCCCCCCCCCCCCCCCCCCCCATGAATTATCATGTTCGATCCACCTCCTGTCACAGTGGGTCGGGTCGGGGCTAAATGGGTTTTAACCCTTTGCGCTCTCGGTAGCAGGTTTTGTCGAGGTAATTCCTGTAGGAATCACAAGGCAGTAATCCCTTTCTTCTATGTGGACACACGAACAAGGACAAGGGAAGCAGCTTGCCTTTTTGACGTTGACATCAGATGACAAGACAAGCGCCGGTAGCATTCTCTCCAGTCCATCCGGCCGCTGTCAGCCCGCGCACGGACGCCGGCCAACGTTTGCCCGATGGCCTTTTTGCGCACTGCGTCCTTTTTGTTAGCGTGTTCACTTTCAAAAAAAAGGTATTAACTCCGCTGTGCGTGCATTTTTATTCCTGAAATCTTTGTTCGATTCAACGGCCAAGAGCCAATCCCGTCAAAAGAAACATGAACACACACTGGTCTCTGCAAGAGGCATAGATCCTCGTGAGCCCCTCAGTCGTGGGGGTTCATGAGGACCTATGTCTCTTGCAGTTGGATCGTGTTCACTCTTTTTCGACAGTGACGGGGTTAACCCGAAACAAATCGTAAGATATGTGTCAGTTTTCTTTGGAGGCTCATTTAGGATCTAAGCCTCTTGCAGATTTGGGGGGGGGGGGGGGGGGGGGGGGGGGGTCACAGAGACTGGTAATGTTTTGTAAACTTTAATTACATTTTTGTCGCTCACTCTGGCAGGCTACTTGTTTAAAATTGCGTTTGCAGTGCTTGTGCACCATGTTTTCTTTTGCGAATATTTAAAAAACAGTGAAAAGTGTTTGAATCTTTTTATGAAAAAAGTAATATTTTCCTTGATATTTGGCCGAATTTTCAGAACAGCGTCTACATAAGCCTGCTGTTCTTCCGGCCTCTCTGGTATGAATTGGTCAGATTGTGTGCTATACAGTTTCATTCAAAGAAGATTACAAAGTCTCCATGCTTTGAATGAAACTAAATGAAAAGAAAAGGGGATTCTGCCAGTGCTAAGTATTTTAGGAAGATTACAAAGTAAAGTAGGTAAAGGCACTGTCAGGGGAGAGAATTGTGCATTATCGACCAATGATCATAGATCTAGTTTGGCCAAAGCACACACACACACACACACACACACACACACACACACACACACACACACACACACACACACACACAAAGGATAGGAAAGAAGGGTGCGCTAAATATGTGACTGGAAGTAATGAATATGGAAGCCCCCTAGTTAAATGTGGCTGTCTATGCAGGTAGGCAGAAGTTCCTGCCTTTCCACCAGTATGCCGAATGGTGTGCTGATAAGGTCGCCTAGACCAAAACAGCTGTCCACACCGGCTAAACAATCTGGACCCCCTTGGAGGACCTAGATCTAAATTTCCATACATCAAGGGGCTGAAAATCCAGAGAATATGCGATACCACCTCCCCCCCCCCCTTCGGGGTGGGGGGTGGGGGGGCTTCCATATTCATTGCTTCCAGTCACGTGCTTAGCCTACCCTTGTTTCCTATCCTTCTTTGTGCTTAGACTATACTAGATCTATGGTCATTGGTCGATAATGCACACTTCTCTCCCCTGACAGTGTTTTACCTACTTTACTTTGTAATCTTCCATAAATACTAGCACTTACAGTCTCCCCTTTTCTTTTCATTTAGTTTCATTCCAAGTATGGAGACCAGTCCCCCAGTTGGCGGAAACGTCTCCAGGCCAAAAATAACTCAAAACAAGGCAGTTAGGACTACGACGGGCGGGTTCTGACCATTGAATATTACGTGCAACTCGACCCTACCTCACATGGAAATTAGCAGAAAAAAAATTCTGAACCTCGCACACGCATTATTATCATGAATGGCGCTTTCTCATAAAATGACTTGGATGATGCGCATGTGCAAAGGGGAAAACGTTGGTTTACGTCAGACCCACTTAAGAGAGAAACTAGGAGGGTTGGTTACAAATTCTGTCAAAAACCTCAGATTTTTTTTAAAAATCTGATTTTGCTGCTTTTATGTGAACCGGGTAGGCGACATTCATTCTCTTCAATTGAGGCAGGTTTGAGTGTAAAGTAAACACTTTCTCTCAAAAAGATGTGTCAAATCTCCCCGATCCCAAATAAATGATTTGGAAAAAAACGTGTTCACAAGAATCGCCAACGCATTTTGTAGACCCTGATGACAGTAGCGGGCCCCTGCAGCTGACAAAGGGTCCGTGAGCGTCCTCGCCATTTGCAGATGGTTTGCATTCATAGAGATTGAGCACAATTAACCCAGTCAGCCCCGACGCACTGCAGCAGGAGATGGATCGACCATGATAATTCAAGGGTAGTGCCGGAGTATCTTGGCGCCGTCAGGCGCCAAGCTAATTCGGCACTACCCTTGAATTATCACGGTCAAACCACCTCCAGCAACAGGAACACAGTCGTAAGGTGACACCTTTAAAATTTGGTCGTGGGGTTAAACGGGTTAAGTATCTCGTTTTCTCGTATCTCACATGCCGCCCTCCCCCCCCCCCCCCCCCCCCCGCTCCCCCCCCCCTCCCCCCCCCCCCCCCCCGCCGGGTTCGAGATAGAATGAACTGAACCGATAGAACACCGTGGTGTGGACTTTCCATTACATTTATTTTGTTTTCACTGCTGGGTGGGGCAGACTACTTTCTGTTTTGCGCCTTGGCAGGTTGTTTGGCAAGAGAAAGGCACAGAACCTCAGAAGCCCCTCCGCAGCAGGCTGCTGCGGGGTGGGGGTGGGGCTCATGAGGATCTGTGCTGCTCGCAGACGGAGAGGCGTTCGCTGATAGGGGACTGTAGTGTGTGCTTTTCATTACTTTTTTTTCCTACGACGAAGCTGCTGCTGTAGAACTTTAAAGAGGAAGACACACTGATGAAATCTTTTTCATTGTGTCATCCGCCCCCAGAGAGGCAGGGATGGTCTCGACCTCTTCACATGGCAAACAACCCCCCAGGTGCGGCAAGAGGCATAGATCCTCATGAGCCCCCGCAGATGCGGGGGCTCATGAAGATCTGTGCATCTTGCGGACCTAATACATACGCACGTGACGCAAGTTGACGGCTGTGTTTGTTGTTGTTGTTGTTTTTTTTTTTTTTTTTTTTTTGGGGGGGGGGGGGGGGGGCGGTGACTTCAGTAGATGAGAGGTGTGCAAAGGGAAGACGAAAACCTGTAAGTTTCATGTATTAACTCATAAACTCCCAGAACTAAATGACTTCCATTCTGTCGAATGGAAGTCATTTAGTTTTGGGAGTTTAAGAGTTAATGAGTTTAATGTACAGTAAACTCCGGATATAACAAATCGCCTGGGGACCTAATTTCTCTTTTTGTTACATCCGAAATTTGTTATGAGCGAGTAATTTACATAGAAAAAGTGCCGTCGGGAACACTGAGAAAGAGTTGTGATATCCGACTTTTGTTGTATCCGATTTTAAGCGGAGTAGACTGCACTCAGTTCAACGTATTGTGAAAGGAAATTGTTGTATTTTCAAAAGCGAACTATTTGTTTACACACGAAAAAAGCAAAAGCAGGAAGTATGAAGTCTAGATAGCAGGAGAAGCCATACAAAATAATGTGGAGAAAATACCTGTCTACGTGTCTGTCTGTCTGTATTCCCACCTGTACCAGCGTTTAGCGTAATATCTAGCTGCTGGCAGTAAAGGCATGAACAGTTCCTTTGCCATCCCATTCTATCATCAAGATACATACACGGGCACACGAGGATCTATGCTACCAATCTTCGTTTCAAATGCTGACAACAGGTGAATTGTGTTTGAGCTGCGTTAGTGCAATTTGAACAGCACTCGTTTAAGAGGTGAATGGAAAACAATGTGCCACACCCGGTAACTGTGCAGTTCAAACACAAAATATTGGATCATGATCGATTGGGCTTTCTTCCTGTTTAGTATGTTGTCTAAGCAAATTGACACTGGAGCTGTGGTAACCTACATTTTCTGATAGCATACCCGCGCATCCACACAACTGATGACAGTGTTACTGGATGCCAGCGCAGAGGACCAGCTAGATTTGTCAAGCGTCACTGATGCGGTGCGAGTGTCCGTCAGCATTTCACTAGGCGTCTGACATCAGCCATAGTCCGATTGCCAGGTAAAAATGCCTGATTAACGCATTACATCCTGAGGTTGATTTTGCAGATGAGCGAGTTGTCCTATGAAGGCTACATTTCAACTCCGGCGAGAGACTGACCATGATAGTTCAAGGGTGGTGCCAGGACAGCTTGGCGCCCTTTGGGCGCCAAGCTGTTCTGGCACCACCCTTGAACTATCATGGTCAGATTTATCTCATAATATATTGGCGTATCAGGATGTAAAGGGTTAATGCAGCTGCCAGGAGGTCAAATGTCCGACTAAAAATTGCTTCTAAGCCCTCAGCGTTTGATGACCTTTCCTTTGTCTCGGACTATATAGTTTGCATGGCTGTGCTTCCCCCCCCCCCCCCCCCCACCACACACACACACACTTTCATTTTTGGCTCACGTGCGAAGCAAAAGTGAGTCAATGTTTTGGGCCAGTGGTCGTCCGTCGTCCAGCATCCATGGTAAACTCTAACGTTCGAATTTTCTCGGAGACTATTCAACCCACAGTCTTCAAACGTGGCCCAAGGATACTTTGTGGCAATACCTTTCTAAACATACCAATTTGAGTGACCTCTCACAAAGGTCAAGGTCACAGGGGATCATTAAATAGGTAAAAAAAATAGCTGTAGTTTGACATAATTTGTTTTTTCTCAAATACTATTCACAAACTTCAAATCTAAACTTGGTACAAAGATACCTGATGGTAAGACCTTTCTATGAATACTAATTTGATTGATCCCTTGGAAAGATCAAGGGTCACAAGAGCTCAGGAAATAGGTGAAAAATAGCCATATTTTGACAAAAGATGTTTTTTCTCAAATACTGTCCACAACTTCAAGCCCAAACTTGCTACAGAGATACCTGATGGTAAGACCTATCTATGCATACTAGTTTGGATGATCCCTTCAGAGAGGTCAAGGATCACAAGGGCTCAGGAAATTGGTCTGAAATAGCCATAGTTTGACAAAAGATGTTTTTTTCTCAAATACAATTCTCAACTTTAAACCCAAACTTGCTACAGAGATACCTGATGGGAAGACCTTTTTATGCACACTAATTTGGTTGATCCCTCAGAAAGGTCAAGGGTCACAAGAGCTCAGGAAATAGGTAAAAACAATTGCCATATTTTGACAAAAGATATTTTTTTCTCAAATATTATTCACAACTTCAAACCCAAATTTGGTACAAAGATACCTGATGGTAAGACCTATCTATGCATACTAATTTGGATGACCCCTTGGAAAGGTCAAGGTCACAAGAGGCTGGCATATGTGTGTAAAATGCAAATTTTTGAAAAAATTGTAGATATCAACATTTTTGCAAATTTTTCAAACAAATTTGGCACAAAGACAGCTGATGATAAGACCTTCCTATGCATACTAATTTAGCCAACTCATCACAAAGGTCAAGGGTCACAGGAGGTTGACAGATGTGTGAAAATGCTTACATTATCAGAAAACATGGATTTTGCTGCTGCAGAAGCCAGCCCTTGTCACAGAGATCACACATAATTATGTAAATCGGTCACACATGTGAGCCATAATGGCTTTGCCTTTCTTGTTTTTCTTGTGTGTGCCGATTTATTCAAGGTACAAAAATAAGGAAACAAAATGTACGCATATATCGCAATGACATATGCTGCACTGACCTACAGTAATTTCTGTACGCCGGACAAATGTCCTGTTAATATTGGCTTACCTAGGACATTTCACTGTGTCTGGAGACAATTCTATTTGCATCCATGACATTTGTAGCAATCACATAAGCTGTCGCTAATTTTCCAGATGGTCTGTTTTGGCGTGGCTTGTATGCATGATTTTGATATGATCGGGGCCGTTTGTTGTTGAGGTTTTTGTGTGCATTTCACGACCTCTGTGACAACATTATTGATGTCAGTGTGGATGCTAGCGCTGTCACTGGATAGTGAATAAATTTATCTGTGTCGCGGCTCTTTGCAGCATACAGTGAAAGCTTCTCAATAGTTCGAGATGAGCACTTCACATCAGTGTTGAAAATGGTTTGCCCTTTTAATCTCAAGGCTGTATTTTCCTGCTTTTAGAAGTGTACGTAACAACAGTTCCAGGAGGTGGATCGACCGTGATAATTCAAGTGTAGTGCCAGATTAGCAGAGCACCAGATTAGCTTGGCAACCATAATAATTCAAGGGCAGTGCCAGATTCGCTTGGCGCCTGTTGGCGCCAAGCAAATCTGGTACTGCCCTTGAATTATCATGGTCGATGCATCACCTGCTGTAAGTCCGCATTTTCTTAGTTTTTAGAGATATACTAAACAGTTCCAGGAGGTGGATCGACCATGTTAATTCAAGGGTAGTGCCAGATTAGCTTGGCGCCAGATTAGCTTGACGACTATAATAATTCAAGGGCAGCTAATCTGGCACTTCCCTTGAATATTATCACGGTCAATCCTTCACTGCTGTAGGGCGTCATGGCTAAATGGGTTAAAATTATCATATTAACAAATCTCAATTTGCATTCCTCAGATATTTTTGAAAAGGTGTAGTAGAATCCATGCATCAGTCGGAGCTGGGGTGTTTGCCATGACGCCAGCGTGGGCCTCAGTCGCCTGGAGCACATCCTTGACCTTTTGCAAAAGTGCCTTGAGGCTCCTTGCTGCAAATTCAGCGTGTGTTCTTGCCTCCTGACTTGAATTTTTTTTTACATGATTACACTCGGCAACCCTCGGCCAGTGTTTAGTAGTGTGTCTTCTAGAGTAGGTTTTAGAAAGAGTTGTGCTTTATTGGTGTGTAGGAACGCCCAAGAAAGAAGGAGACAGGCTGAGGATTGGCAGTTACATCGTGGCCTTTCTAAGTGTGTGTGTGTGGGTTTTTTTTTTCTTTGTTGGGCATTTCGTCGCATTTTACGCCCACTCAGCGGGCACCGTTTCGGTCCGGATATTTGTGTGCGCGTAATGTGTGACCTGTTTTCTCCCAACACTCCTGCAGATGCCAGCTGGTGGATGGGGACTAGCCTGTTGTATGTTAATGTGTCAGGGATGATTGGTTACATTGTGCATTGTTGTATTAATTAACTCCCCCCCCCCCCCCCCCCCCCCCCATGTAGCACCAAGGCCGCATTTCCCAAATGTTGGAGGTGTCACCTTACGACTATGTACCAGTCGCACGAGGTGGCTCGACCATAATAATTTATTAAAGGGTAGTGCCAGATTAGCTTGGCGCCTGATGGCACCAAGCTAATCTGGCACTACCCTTGAATTATCATGGTCGAGCCATCTCCTGCTGCATGCCAGTTGTTGGATGGGGACTAGCCTGTTGTATGTTAACCCATATCATATCAAATTTGTACACTGCCATATGCAAGCTACATTATAGTACTTTCAGATCAGGACATAGACCAATGGCTTCAGTTCAAGGGTAGTGCCAGAATAGCTTGGCGCCTAGAGGCGCCAAGCTATTCTGGCACTCTTCTCTCTCTTGGCTTGACTTCGCGAACGAAGATTTTATAGGAGTTGCCCACGACGTCTGCAGGCTTGTTCGTGGCTGCGGAGGCCAATCCGAGACAGGCAGGTTCGACCGCAGTGGCTGCAGGGGAAGGTATGGCCGGGGTTCTGAGCTGCGGCATCTCTGTTTTTTCTCCTGAGCCGCTTGTCCTTAAGGCTAGCTCTGTGAGAGTCCTCAAAGGAGACAGCTGCCTTGTAAATGGTGGAGCGCCAGGTGTCACGGTCCGCAGCAAGCGAAGACCACTGGTGGTGGTCGATTTGGCAGGCACTAAGTGACTTCTTGAGACAGTCTTTGTATCTCTTCTTTGGTGCCCCTCTGTCACGGTGTCCAGTAGCAAGCTCGCCGAACAGGGTGATCTTTGGTAGGCGATGATCCTCCATCCTGGAGACATGCCCCGCCCAGCGGAGCTGTGTCCGCAGCAGCAAAGCCTCGAACTATCCTTGAACTATTTTAGTCAATATTTCACACACTGGTGTATTCCGAATGATAAGGGTTAATGTGTCAAGGATGATGGGTTACACTGTGTATTGCTGTATTAAGCGATTAACACTAAGGCTGCACGTCCAAACATTTGGAGGTGTCATCTTATGACTGTACCTGGTGGCGCCAAGCCGCTAATCTGGCACTAGCCTTGAAATATCATGGTCGAGCCATCTCCTGCTGTAGTGCGTCGGGACATGGAGCCACTTTGGTGGCTGCTTGCAGGAGGAGGTTAACAAAAATTATTCACCCTCCTCACTGGCATGACAAAAGTGAACAGGATCCATCTGCAAGAGACACAGAGTATAATGAGCCCCTGCATGCTTCTTGCTGTGGCAACACATTGTGTCCATAATACTTGGGTGGCTGGGGCTCCCTGGCAGCACATTGACAAAGATTTCCCAATACGATTTCAGAAGATCATAGGAACGCAATCTGCGACCACCGGCATTGAGGAGGTTAACCCTTGGACTGTCGAGAAAAATTGAACGCGATCCAACTGCAGGAGACATAGATCCTCATGAGCCCCCGCGACTGCGGGGCTCATGAGGATCTATGCCTCTTGCTGAGACCAGTTTGTATCCATGTTCCTTGGACGGTGTTTCCTTTTGGTCGTTGAATGAACAAAGGTTTCACAAACAGAAATGTACTCTCAGTGGCAGGGAAAGGGTTTGAAGGCCCACTACCGCCGTAACTGTTCAAAGATTTGTGTAACAGATGGTTACGAAACGCTACACACAGGTCTAGTTGTGGTTCATTTGGACACAGAAGAATCCAGTTCAGCACACGTCGTCTTTATATCAAGTAACCTGACAATGACTCCACTCCGTTCTAGAAATACAACACTTTCAGTACGAGAAACAGCAAAAAAATATGTTGACACGTTAACGGCAGTGCAGAATAAATAAGTGTGTTACGCTTTTGCTGTGTGTCCGAACTGCTTTTAAAGTTCATTAGGTTTGTCGAACAAAGCATAAAAAACTCTGCTGAAATGTGTCTTCAGATTTATGTATAATGGTACTTTAACCCATATCATACTGAGGCTAAAAGCTTCACATTTGTACACTGCCATATGCAAGCTACATTATAGTACTTACAGATAAGATTATAGACCAATGGATTTTAGTCAAACTTATTTCACGCACTGGTGTACTCCGAATGATAAGGGATATGAAACTATTGCAATTCACAATTACAGTGTGCATTTTTTTGTCTGCAGGAGGTCAAGCCGTACCGGTGTGACGTTTGCTTCAAGACATTTGCGGCCCGTGGTAACCTGTTGTCCCACCGGCAGGTCCACGAGGGGGATCGGCCCTTTAAATGCCCAGTGTGTGTTTATGGCGGCCAAAAGCTGGAGCATTTGCTAGTGCACATTGGAGGGGAGCACCTTGGGGACTTCACCTACGTCTGCAACGTCTGCCGCAAGCCATTCTTCCGATCCATTCACCTGCATGTAAGTTTTCCATGGGTGACAGTCTTCAGTCCTGGAAGCCGATTCGGCTTTTTAAAAATCCCAGCCCAGAAGGCTGAATTTCAGTTTCTTTCTTCAGACAGAACAGGTCTTCAGCCAGCCTGCTTCATCTGCAAGAGGCATAAATTCTCATGAGCCACTGCGGACGCAGGGGCTCATGAGAATTTATGTCTCTTGCTGGTCATGGATTACAAGACATAGTTCATGGACTGTTTTCAGCCATATCAGTTTTTGCGCACTGCCACCCATGGTTTTCATTGTTATTTTTGTAACAACTTTGTCCCTGAGGTGAAGGTGCACAGTGACAGTATAGCACCACATGACCTATGTAGCGTTTACATTTTTTTGGGAGGGGACCAATTTAAATTGTGAAACAAATCCCCAGATTGAGCAGTCCAAATGCCTGGCATTATGTTTGTGTGTATGTATGAACAGTGGTGTGGTGTTTGTGTCTGTATGTGTGAAATGTAGTTTGTGCGTGTGTAGGTTTTAAGAGTGGTGCGTGTATGTATTTGTGCATGCTTGTGTCATGGGTGTGTGTGCATGTGTGCTAATTCTGCTGATATATCACTTTTTGCTGCTACTTGATACATCCAGGATCACGATATGATGAAGCGCAATATATCGAGTCAAAGCTGTACTTTATCAGGGTTCTTGAAACACAGGCAGTGTATGACTGTTGTTGTTGTCTTTACCTGCTCAGTATCCTATTTGCTTTCAGTTTGCACAGGGCAGGGGGATGACATACAGTCATCATCATCATCATCATCAGTCCCTTGCCCGAACTGGGCGTTGGGGGGACTGAAAGGCAGCAGCAACAGACAGTGCTCTCCACTGAGTTCTATTTTGGGCGGTGGCAAGCAAGTCTGGCATCTCGAGTTCGGTCCATTCTTTTATGTTTGCGACCCAACTCTTTCTCTGACGACCTCGCCGACGACTTCCTTCGAGAGTGCCTTGGAGGATAGTCTTGGACAAGGTGTTGTGTCGGGTCACGTGGCCAAACCAAGCAAGCTTGCGCCGTTTCACGGTTGCCAGAAGGGGTTCATGTGGGCCCACCAGGGAAGTGACGATGCTCCGTACATATTCGTTGGTCTTGTGCTCGCGGTACGAGATGCGGAGCAACTTCCTCAGGCACTTGTTCTCAAAGGCCTGGATTTTCTTTTCTGAGTCTGCAAGCAGTGTCCAAGTCTCACAGCCGTAGAGTAGAATAGGCACTACGAGGGACTTGTAAAGCCTGTACTTGATGGTGAAGCTGATGGAGTTACTTCGCCATATCCTGTCCAGCCTGGCCATTGCGGACGTTGCTGTACCTATCCTGATACGGATCTCTGCTATGCAACTACCGTCTTTGGACAGGGTGGCTCCCAAGTACTTGAAGCTATTGACCTCTTCTAGCTTCTGGCCGTTCATGTGAATGTTGCTGCTGCTGTCGCTTGTGGTGTTGATCATCACTTTGCTTTTATCCGTACTGATCTCCATGCCATAAGACCCTGCGCTAGTTGAAAGTTTGTCTGTCAGGTTTTGGAGCTCACTATTGCTGCCTGCCATGAGGTCAATGTCGTCTGCGAATCGAAGATTGCACAGGGATCTGCCACCAATAGAGATTGAAGTATGGTGGTCGTGGAGGGTTTCCTGCATGATCTTCTCCAGGAATATGTTGAAAAGGACAGGAGAGAGCAGGCATCCTTGACGGACACCGATCGTCGTCCTGAAGAACTCGCCTGACTGATTGTTAAGTAGAACCGCGCTGCAGGCGTTCTTGTAAAGCGCTTCTATCATTTGGATCAGTCCCTCCTCTATGTTGAACGATCTCATGACTTGCCAGAGTCCGTCGTGCCAGACGCGATCAAATGCTTTCCTGAAATCAATGAAGTTGTGGTAGAGTTCGCGCTGATGATGCAGATGTTTCTCGATCAGGACGCGGCAGTTGAAAATCTGCTCTACAGTGCTTCTTCCAACTCTGAAGCCAGCCTGTTCTTCTGCCAGCAGTTCCTCGGCGAAAGTTTTGAGGCGGTTGAGAATGATTCTAAGCTGACATACAGTACCCACATGAAAACCCTTAAGGCCCGTGTAAGATAACTGTTGAAAGTGGGCTAACCCCAAGAAAGTGGTGGTTAACCTACTTTCAACAGCTATCATACCAGGCCCCAATGTTTACCCTTGACTTAGAAATGGAACACTGGGCTGAGCAGGCATTGTCCTAGAGTGACCCAGTTTTCTCACTGCCCAGAAACAGTTAACAGCAAGAGGCATAGATCCTCATGAGCCCCTGCAGTTGCGGGGGCTCATGAGGATCTATGCCTCTTGCTGACACCATTTTGTTCCATGTTGCTTGGGTGACTGGGGTTCTTTGGCGTTGAATTAACAAAGATTTCAGAAACAATCTGCATCCCACTGGCAGTGAAGGGGTTAAGTAGGCCAAGTACCTTGTGTGCTGGTCAGTGATTTTGTACCTTGTGGCTTAGTGTCACAAGGTTCAAAATCACAGACTGACACACACGCTTGCCTGTTTATTTGCACAGACTGATACTTCACTTCATTTCTTTCGGAGAAGAACCCAGCAGAGAAAGAAACACGCTTAGAAAAGACAAATACTGTAATTGTCTTTTCTAAGCGTGTTTCATTCTCTGTTGGGTTCGTCTCTGCGTTTTACGCGCTTGGCAGTCACCTTTTTGGTCTAGATTGTGTATTCTTCTTTTCTTCCGCAGAACCATCTGAGGACATGCCACAAGGACGAGTTGGGTGATGAAATGGAGGAGCTGGTCTATGACCCCCAGTATCTTGACCTCGACTTTCAGCCCGAGGACCATGACATCAGCGCCCTGCAGCAACTGACTGAGGCAGACGTCAGCACTGCCGCATTAATGGGTGAAAACGCAAATTCAAACCTTTCTGAGAAATTTAAACGCAAGAAAGGTTTGGAAAAAGGTGGTGATGGAGAGGAAAGTGCTGCTTCCTCAGTAAACTTGGAAGATATTGGTGAAGGTGTCATGGATGAGGAAGCTGGCTTGCAGCTGTCCATTTCCGCCGCTTTGCTTGCACCACCTCCAGTCATTCAGATTTGCCGGCTGGGTGGTTTGAAGTACTGCCTTGCGCGGAGGGGTTCAGGCTTTGAGTTCAACCACCAGAAGAAAGGAAAGAAACCCAAAACTTGGTTCATGAACCCAGAATTCATGTCATCTGAATGTGCAGAAAAGCACAGGAGTTACCTAGAGAGCAAGGGCGGAAATGTGACCAAACTGTGGTCGCGAAAACCCAAAAGACGAAACAACTGGAGTGGGAAACAGCAGAGAAAGACGGGCGTGAGTGAGAAGTCTTGGGGTGCAACAAGTACAACCACGTCTGATTCTGGTCAAGGAAAGAAGAAACTTAACCACCGTGGGCATGCATCCACCGGTGCTGTGTTCAGAACTGGTGGGTGCATGCGCAAGGGGGTTAAGATAAAAAGAGGCAGAAAGCAGAAGAACAACTTAAAAAATGCCGAGTCAGAATGTGAGAGTGGGGATGAAGTGGCTGGTGATGTTTACTCTGACAAGGCCTTGTCCCAGCGATGCAAGGTTGGAAGAGCTGCTGCTTCAGCTGCAGCAGAAGCAATGGCTGCTGTTTTCAACAAAGAGAGAGAAAGTTACCTTTCTGAAAGTGAAAGATCTTTTAGACAAAGAAGCCGGAAATCTGTCCCTTATTCTCCATCCACTGTTGGTGTTTCAACTACTTCAGCTGAGGCTGAATCATACCCTGCGTACATAACGTCCCAGTCTGATTTGGACTTCAAGTTAGATTTTGACACTTCTGCTGGAGTGTCTTCTGCTGGTGTCTCATCTGCTGATATTCTGCCCCAACACTTGACCTCAACTTTTGGGGACGATTATGACCATGTCCCTTCTAAAGCCAAAAAAGCCAGATTGAAACCAGCTAGTAGCCAAGCCCTAAAAAAAAAGCCTGAAAAGAAAAAGCTTTTTAAAAGGAAGTCTATGAAATCAAAGTCTGCTGCTCTCAAACGAAGGTTGATCAATCAAGGGATAAACTCCAAACAACAGCCATTGAGAAAAAAGGCTGCAGAACAGCATGGAGAAACGGGTTCAGAAATAAACACCAGGAGAGAACTGCTCAATTCAATAGAAATATCTGATCTTCACACCGGAAACTCTGACACTGAACCACCACAGGCTTCTGTCATTCGAACAAGGATCAGAGAGATAAACATACCTTGTGCCAAGCCACATTGTGTCACATCATCTAAGTCATGTGGATGTGTGCTAAATGACCTTAACTTGTTAGAAAGAGAACGATGTCTGCATGTGTTGTTGTGTAACATTTGTACCAAGCAAGAGTCACTAGAGTTCTTGCAGTCACATGCGGTGCATATTACATCATTATTTCCCACAACAGCCGGATCACAACGAAAGGCAAGCACAGGTGAAACAAAAGTTATGAGAAAAAATAAAAAATCTTCAGGTTTGAAGGTTTCTCCACTGAAAAAGCAAAAAGTTATCCACACAGCTTTTGGCAATGCAAAGAAACTGTTGCGTACTCTGGCCCAAAGCCGTGCCCAGGGAGTGGGTGCCCTGTTGTTTGCTTCAGCCTCCAGTGGTGGCTCATTCTCATCCTCAACAGTCAAAGCCAAGCTGGTCAGAGGGTCTGAATCTTCCACAGGTAAAGGCAAGAGGAGAGGCTTGTGTCAGCAGACAAACGATCACACACCTGAACTTCATAGTTCTCTGGTTGGAATTAGCTCACAGAACCATCAGGACACAACTACCTCGGGGGATTTAGCTGCAGATTGTACATTACTGCCATCAACCTTGAAAGTCAAAGAGGAACCTATAGAGTCAGATACACCGCTAGACCTGTCTGTGATCTCACAGTCTGCATCAATAGAAGCACTGAAACATAGCACTCCCTGCTTATTGGATGCTTCAGCGTCCAGTGACCAGGGAGTGGTCTGTTCCACAGACTTGAAGGTGGAGCCTACAGCAGGCAATTATGATGAAATCACTGTGGCAAAGCACAGAAAAAATGTTGGAAGGCCTAAAAAACTCAAAAGTGCTCAGACACCTGACAAACAGCCTAATCAGAGAGTTAGAACTTTGCCTGTAGAAGAACATGTGAGCACTACCCCATCTGCAGATGAAAGCAGCTTGTCCACTGACAAACCACCCAAACAGAAGGTTAGGAAGCCAAGTACTTTGTCTGCTGCAGTGCCTGAAGAGCATGTGAGCACTACCCCTTCTGCTGATGAAAGCAGCTTGTCCACTGACAGACCACCCAGACAGAAGGCTAGAAAGCCAAGTACTTCTTCTGATACAGTGCCTTCCAAAGAGTTTGCAGCCACTACCTCCTCCACAGGTGAAAGTAACTTGAACACTATCTGTGGCATTTACAGTGCAGTGACAGAACACAAAAACAGCATTGGAAGGCCTCAAAAACTTGGGTACATGCAGTCATCTAACAAACCACCCAAGCAGAAGACTACAAAACCAAGTGTTTTGTCTGAAGTAGTGCCATCAACAGAACATGTAGGCACTACCTCTTACGCAAATGCTAGCTTGGACACAGTCAGTAGCATGGACAACGATGATTCAGGACCTGCTGAAGAGGAGTCTATTGCAAGTGATTCAGATGCACAATCAATAGATGCTCAGAGTATATGCTCTTCTTCCACAGACTTCTCTTCAGCTACCCGACGCAAGTCTGACAGGCCTCACAAGATCCGGCCACCCATCACACATCCTCACAGCCAGATTGTGTTGGACAGGTTGAAACAGGTAATGGATGGCAAATCTCCCGGCAGAAAGATCCCACATATCAGCAGGTTAGGCATTTTGACACAGCTTCAGTCACCCGCCAAAAAGCCAACTGCAGAGGTTCTTCCTGAAAGTAATGTTTCTGGCTTGGACAGTCAAGCAGAGTCCTCACATAATGGTGAAAATCTTGCCACAGAAGTTTTCACTGAAACAGTGCGTGTATTCAGTCAGACGACTTCTGAAGATGAAACTAGGCTGAAACAGCTGATGGGTGACAAGTCTCCCAGCAGAAGGATCCCACACATAAGCAGGCAAGGCATTCTGACGCAGCTTCAGTCTCCTGTCCAAAAGCCAGTGGCAGAGATTCTTCCTGAAAGCAATGTTTCTGGCTTGGACATTCAGATACCATTCGTTGTTAATGGTGATAATCTAATCACAGAAGATGATTCCACTGAAATTGTGAATGTATTCAGCCCAAAGACTAACAAAGATGAAACTAGTGTGAAACAGGTGATGGATGACAAGTCTCCCAGCAGAAAGGATTCCAGTGAAACTATAAGTGTTTTCAGCCAAAAGACCCCCAAAGATAAACCTACACTGAAACCCATGATAGATGACAAGTCTCCCAGCAGAAAGGATTCCAGTGAAACTGCTAGTGTAGTCGGCCAAAAGACCAACAAAGATAAACCTATGCTGAAACCCATGATGGATGACAAGTTTCCCAGCAGAAACGATTCCAATGAAACAGCGAGTGCAATCAGCCAAAAGACCCCCAAAGATAAACCTACGCTGAAACTCGTGATGGATGGCAAGTCTCCCAGCAGAAAGGATTCCAGTGAAACTGTGAGAGTAGTCAGCCAAAAGACCAACAAAGATAAACCTAGGCTGAAACAGGTGATGGATGACAAGTCTCCCAGCAGAAAAGATTCCAGTGAAACTGCGAGTGTAGTCGGCCAAAAGATCAACAAAGATAAACCTACACTGAAACTGGTGATGGATAGTAAGTCGCCCAGCAGAAAGGATTCCAATAAAACAGCAAGTATATTCAGCCAAAGTATTACCAAAGATAAACCAAGGCTGAAACCTGTGATGGATGGCCAGTCTCCCAGCAGAAAGGATTCCAGTGAAACTGTGAGTGTAGTTGGCCAAAAGACCACCGAAGATAAACCTAGGTTGAAACCCGTGATGGATGGCAAGTCTCCCTGCAGAAAGGATTCCAGTGAAACAGCGAGTGTGTTTAGCCAAAAGACTACCAAAGGTGCAAAAAGACTAAAACAGGTGATGGATGTCAGGTCTCCCAGCAGAAAGATGCCACATATCAGCAGACTGAACATTCTGACACAGCTTCAGTCTCCTGCCCAAAAGCTGGCAGCAGAGGTTCTTTTTGAAAGCAATGTTGCACACTTGGACGTTCAAACACAGTCCTTAGTCAGTGGTGACAATCTCATCACAGGAAATAATTCCTTTGAAGGGGGAAGTGTACAAGAGACCACCAAAGATGAAACCAGTTGTTCCTCTGCTGGAGAAAAAGCTCACATGCCACCCAGAGACACACACCCCATACTGGCAAAGGTTCTCACAGAGCCTTTTTGTATCTCTGATAGTGATGCTAATGCAGTGGACATTTCAGGAAAAGAAAGTTTGGGATCACACGTTTTGAGCCAAGAGCAAACAGTATCACAAGATAAAATTAAGGAATTGGAAATGTCAAAATTGGATCCGCCACAAACAACCGACACTTCTGTTTGTCAAAGTCCAGTTGCTGCCTCTGAAGGCAGGTTAGAGGAGCAGTCTGAAAAACAGTCCATAAAGCAGGCAAGACTTTCAGTTCTCAAACCTTCTCTCACTTCTGACAATCTGAAGGAGGCTTCAATGTGCAGACAGCTAAATATTGTAATTTCCCCGTTACGGCTACCAGCAGGCTCAGAGTCTGTACGTGTGTCAGATATAAATCTGGTGGTTTCAGCTTCATCGTCGCCCACCTTGGCTGGATACAATTCCTCTGCTACACTCCCTGACAGTGGTCCAAAGGACAGTGTTTCAGAAACCAGAACAGAAAATGTCTCAGTTCCAATAAAACTTCGCAAGTGGAAGGCAGGAAGTTCACCACAGAAATCACCCGGGCAGAAAATTGACCAGGTTATCAAGAAATTAGGTCAGCCATCAAGATCACCCTCGAGAGCAGACATTGAGGTGCAGGCGGCAGTGAATGCTTCTATTTCAGAAACATCTAGGTTCATGGTCACTAGAAGGAGAAAATCAGATCCCAAAAAGAGGGGACAAAGCATATCTGTCGATTCAGAAGAATGTTCTTCTGGAGATACATCCACTCCTCAAGAAAAGCCAGACAGAGAAGATGAGATAGACATTATTTTGTCAAAGACATTTGCTGAAGAAGCCAGTCTTGCTGCTCCACATAAAAAAGCCGCTTTGTCTGAAGTAGACACTACTGTTGTAGAATCAGATATCCCTAGCATCTCAACAGTTCCTGCCTTAGCAAAGAAAAAGAAAGTAGGAAGACCTGCGAAAGTAAAACCTGCAGCTGCTGAGAGAACAGACCAGAAAATGAGGGGCCGAGGTGAATCTACTGAGTTAGAAAAATATTCTGCTAGAAATACATCTGCTAGTATGGAAAAGGCAGATATTGGAGAGGCGTTACACATAACTCCCTCGGAGAAGAATGCTGAAAAGTCCAGTATTGCTTCTACAAAGCAAAACTTGGTATTGTCTGAAATGGCCTCTACTGCTGTAGAATCTGGTTCCCCTAGCACCTCAACAACTCCTTCCTCTGCAAAGAAAAAGAAAATGGGAAAATCTAAGAAAGCAAAACCTTCTAAGAGCACAACAGATACAGACAATAATCCATCATCCTTTGAGGTTACTGTGTGTCATGTTAAAGCTGTGAAAGCTAAGAAACAAGAAGCGGTTCAGAATCAGTCATCCAGTGAAGAGGTGTCTGGAAAACCAAACAAGACAAGGCTACTTTCCACAAGGCAAAGTGTAAGACACACTGTAGAGCAGAATAGAAAGACTGCTACTGAACCAGTTCAGGCAGAAATGAAATCTACAAGAAACGTTGGTATTGTTTCCAAGAGGAGAGCCGCAAATTCACTCTCAGCAGAAGTAGTGCAGGAAGGCACAAAGAAATCACGCAGAACGCTGACTCAGAAGAAAATGACAAAGACTGCGCCTGTCAGCAGGAGACTGAAAACTATTCTTATCCAAAGGAAACAGAACAGTGCTTACAAAATTGTCAAACCACCCATCGAAGGGTCAAAGGTAAAAGGAGGAAAGGGCAAGGCTGAGCCCACTAAGCAGAGGAAGAAGTACATGTATGTTGAGCTAGATTTGGGCCTATCACCCGATCTGAACCCTGGGAAGAAACGGATGGGCCGACCGCCTGGTCCTAAAATCATCATAGACAGATCCCAGACAAACCTCTGCTTCTCGCCTTTCACATCATGCACTCACCAAGACAGCACTGTAACTGACCCCACAGGAGTTGACCAAGAACCTCCTCCTCCAGTTTTGGAACCCGAGTTGGAAGAAGGCATTGCGGAGATTGATAGGGTAGACACTTCAGGAAGGGAGCCGGGCAAGAAGAGCAAGAGAAAGTCCAAGAGATTGAAGGGTATCCAGCAGCTGTCACCTCCACTTCTGCAGCCTGAGGCAGTCTGTGGTCAGCCAGGCGCCAGTACATCTACTGGTGAGGGTGGAGATGATTCTGACATAGAGTTTGTCCATGCTGACTACTCTGGTGTCGATCTTAGTGAGCAGAGACTGCCCTTGATCACAGATCCTTTGGAACCCACAGAAGATATCAGTGAACTGACCAGCCCTGCCACTGAAACAGGAGTGATTGGATGTGAAACTTCGGTTGAGAGTACAGCAGCTGCAACAATAGCAAATGCAGCGCCAGATGTGCCTGTTTGCCTGGTAAAGACCGATGAGGGTGATGTGAGAAAGACAGATGACAATCCGACTGGAGACATTAGCAATGTTGTGGACAGAGATGTCAAAGTGATGGCAAGCAGTTTACTTGCTCCAGAAACAGACCTAAGTGACAGAGATACTGCAGAAACTGAGAGAGGTGTAGATGTAATGAGAGAACATACAAATGGCACAGTTGAGAGAGATGAGGGTGATGTGAGAAAGACAGATGACAATCCGACTGGAGACATTAGCAGTGTTGTGGACAGAGATGTCAAAGTGATGGCAAGCAGCTTACTTGCTCCAGAAACAGACCTAAGTGACAGAGATACTGCAGAAACTGAGAGAGGTGTAGATGTAATGAGAGAACATACAAATGGCACAGTTGAGAGAGATACTGACACTGTGTCAGGCAGTATCACTACAGAGGCAGAGAGTGACTTGAATGTTGTGAGAGAAAGTGCAGATGTGGAAACTGACACCATTGCAATGACTGACAGCATAAATCACTGTATGGACAAAAATACCATCCCAATGGCTGGCCTTGTGGACACTGTAATAGGAAGAGACACTTATCTCATGAAGAACATCCCAGACACCAGTGTTTCCACTGCACTCCAGATAGGTGTGAATGTAAATGACTGTTTGAAAGAGGATAAACAAGACACAGTTGAAGCGAAAACTAGCACCGTTCTTCAGCCAGAAGTCACTAGTGCAGAGAATGAACAGACTGAAGGAGGCGCTGTTTCATCGAGCATCAGTGAAAATGTCTCTGCCAGTGGTTTGGTGATTTCAAATATTCAGGACACTGATTCTGAAAATGTGGACAGTGTAAAGGAAACCTTGATTTCTGATCATACTGAGGCTGCAGACTCCCTAGCTGGTTGCCAAAACATTTCAGAGAAGTCTCATCATGCGAGTTCACAACAGGTACTGCCACAAGGTGTTCTCTCAGCATGCCAGGCTGTTCAGAATGTGAGTGCAGGAGAGCAAGATACTGCTGTTCCCACTCCTGCCACATATCGCGATGATGTGTCTGATGTTCCGTCGGCAAACCAAGATCTATGTGATGCTGCAACATCAAACCTTAACACATCTGCCACCTGTCTTCCTTCAGCAAGCCAAGACGTATGTGATGTTGCAGCAACAAGCCTTGATACATCTGCCACCTGTCTTCCTTCAGCAAGTCAAGACATATGTGATGATGCAGCAACAAGCCTTGATACATCTGCCACCTGTCTTCCTTCAGCAAGTCAAGACATATGTGATGTTGCAGCAACAAGCCTTGATACATCTGCCACCTGCCTTCCTTCAGCAAGACAAGACATATGTGATGTTGCAGCAACAAGCCTTGATACATCTGCCACCAGTCAGGATGTTGGCAAGGATCCCAGTGCCCAAAAGGTCATCAGTCCAAAGGCAGATGCTGTTGGCCCACACATGGCCATGTGTGGCCCAACAGCAGTCAATGTTGTCCCACTGGCCTTTGCTTGCTGGGATGATCCTTCATCTCCCCAAGATGGTGCTGTGCATATTGTGTCCAGCAATCAAGATGCTACGGAGAAAAGTCACCAAGAGATGGACATTGTCCCTGAGGTTGACATGGTTCCTGTGGGCACTGGGTCAAGCAGGATGTGTAGTGGAGGAATGAATGAGGCTGAGGGTGATGCAAGTGAGTGTGATCAAGACTTTCTCCTGTACCAGCACCACCAAGGGTTTGATGGAGCCAGCATGGGATACAACCAAAACCAAACAAATACTGCCCTGTCTGGGAACAGCTCTGTTCATGAGGACCTAGAAGAACAAACTGTAGGCACATTGTCACAGATTAAGTCTGTAGAATATCCTACGTCGGTAGAAGGAGAAGAGGATGAAACAGGTGTTGAAAAGTCAAGCATGGAAGACAGAGCAAACTGTGAATCAAGAGACCAGACAACACCAGCAGACACAAGACTGGAAGCAGACGCTGACATTTCTTATTTGACTTCGGCCATATCAACAGCTGTAGAGGACAGTGCAGCTCAAGGGATGGAGGACACTCAGTCAGTCAGTGTCTGTCCAGATGGTGAAAATCACCAGTCTTGTAGAACATCTGAGAAAGAGACTGATGCATCATGTTTGGAAATGGAGAGACTGACATCCTATTCGGGGACTTCCATTGTGGTGCGCATTGTGGGTGATCTGGATGGGGAGGGGAAGGAAGTGGCGCTGAAAGAACTGGACGGTGAGACGGCAGCCACACAAAACAGCCAGGCTATGATGCTCCTGGATATGGTGGAAAACTACAAGGAAGGGCAGGAGGAAGGTGTGGTGTTGGAAACCAATGATCAGCCTCAGCAAAATGTTTATACACCATCAGGGCCACAGAATCAGGAATATGAGGGACTCAGAAAAAATCCAAATAATGAAGAATTTACTGACAAGGTCTTGCCAGAACAAAGTCACTCAGACATGTTCCAAGCAGATTCCAATTCTGCAGAGACTGGCTCTCCTGCTAAGGGCTGTCAGGTAGTGATGGACCAGTTGCCTATATTTGTGGGCCAAGAGGAGGGCTCGCTTGTGAAACGGGGCTTGATGAAAATGGATGGCCCCACTGTGCACATCCCTCATAACATCCATAATAGCATAAGATCTGATGCACCAAGCCCAACGGAGTTTAACTGGGTAGACCACGCAGATGCAGAAAACAGGGATAAGTTGTTACCACTCAGCACGCAGGCTCGTGGTAAAAAATCTAAGGACAACTCACAGGAAAGACCTATAATGATTAACATTCAAGCCCCATCTGTCAACGTCTATTCCAATATTCTGCATGCACCGGGTGATTTACCCATACACTCCCAAGCCAGTGCCTTTGACCCCAACTCTGTGCTGAACTACAGCAGAAGCTGTACAGTCACTACCAACTCTGAAGCTCTCAGATCAGGTGTCAACTTTGACAGTGAGACTGCGCAAGATGGCCTTTGTGGGGTGGATAACTATTCCAACATGAACAACATGGGTTATATGAGGGGCCATTACATGCAAGCTCCAGTCAGTGTGCAGAGTTACCAAGATGCTTACGTGGCCTCTCTGGCTGGTGGATACCCTTCGGTATCTGCATGCTCCTATGCCAGCCCTATGACACAAACTGTGTACAGTGAGCCAACAGGACAGTTTGGGTCTGTGCCCAGCATGTGTTCAGATTCAGCCAACATCGTTTGGCAAGCCTGCCAGCAGATGCTGCTTGGGTCATCTCAGCCTACACATAAACCCTCAGATGTTGTGCTGGCTGGTCAGACCATCCCTCAACCCCCTCCCTTTATGGATTCATCCAACTCTTCGTCCACAGAGCAATGTTTTCAGCTGCCACAAACATTCGTTGGCCACATGTCCAGAAGCTCTTCACAAAGCTCTTGTGCCTTTCAGGTTCCATCAAGACCTTACCACAGTGGTGTCACATCAGGTGAGTGCAGATTCACAGGGGATAACGTGCATGCCTTGAATGATAGTTACCACCATACTAGGCCTGGCTTCAGGGTGGACAGCCGGGAAGACTCCATGTCAGTGAACTGCCAGAATGAAAGCATGGGTTCATTTGAAGACCAGTACGGAGAATTCAATGTTCCCCTTTGCCTAGAGCCTGATGAGGACTGTGTGGCCAGTGATGGTCAGAACATTGTGGACGTAAACCCAGAGTCGACTCATATGCAGTGATCAGTAACTCTTCAGCCCTTTGGCTGTTGTTAGTATATTTTGTCGCGATGACTCCTGCAGGAATCATCCCGACAAAAAGCGCTACCAGTCAACCCCTTTACTGCCACTGCATGCAGATTTTATTTCTGGAGTCTTTGTCACTTCAGCGTATCTCCAACCATGGAAGAAACATGGCTTCAGGGTGATGTCAGCAAGAGACATAGATCCTCATGAGCCCCTGCAACTGCAGGGGCTCATGAAGATCTATGTCTCTTGCAGCTGGATCATGTGCAGTTTTTATCGGCAGTGATGGGGTTAGGTTTAGCGTCGAGAACTAACTAACTTCCGTTCTTCCAGAATGAAAGTCATTTAGTTTTGAGCGCCAAAGAGCTGAACATTAGAATAGACGTTTGTCTTCAACTTGATTATGACTCTGTTGCCAGTGATGGTAAAAACACAACCCTTTGGCTGTCGGCAGTGGTTTTTGTCGCGATGATCCCTGCAGGAATCATCGCGACCAGAACCGCTACCGACGGCCGAAGGGTTTACCCATGGACAACCCACCTGTTGTGAGGATCTATGCACCCCATGTGGACAGACTGTGCTGTCTGAAGGTCAGCATGCAGAGTTTTAAAACATATCCCACTTTCTGTGACTGATGAAACATTATGCAAGCTGCAAATTCGAAGACCTGTCCTAGCTTTGATTGATTGAGGTGAGCAAGATATATATGTAGTCCGCACAAGGTGACAGTCTGTCTCATTTGTCATGCACAATATTTCAGATGAACATGGACACAAAGTGACATCAGCAAGAGGCATAGATCCTCATGAGCCCCTGCAACTGCAGGGGCTCATGAAGATCTATGTCTTTTGCAGGTTAACTGCATTTTCTTTTCTTTTTTTTTTTTCTTTTTTTTGGGGGAGGGGGGGGGGGGGGTGGAGAGGCTTTATTTATGTTTGTGTAACTGGTCTGTAATTTGGAACATTACGCCTCACAGCTGTACAGTCCAAAATCACAAACCAGCACACTTGCAGATTTCGGAAGCTTATATGGATCTGTGTGTCAAGTCCTTTGTACATTTTCAAGCAATTTTGTAGGTGACTAGTTCAAGAAAGAAATTAGTATCTTTTCAACTAATTATTTGACCATTCTGTGCCAACCAAGTGATAAACATACTTTGAGAATTGTTCTGGTAGCTGAATTTTCTATTGCTGTCATTTTGATGGACAGATTTGTACTGTTGAGCAAAGACAGTTCTTTGTTTTTTGTTTTCCGGCCATGGTCATCTGTCTGTTACTAGTTACGGGTGGTGCGCTAAACAAAAAAAAAAAAAAAAAAAACACACACAAAAAAAACAACACTGCTAATCCTGTCCTGTGTTGATGTGCAGTTGGAGGTTGTAAGGAATTTTGGGTCCATCTTCCATATTAGTGCCTCTGTGAACAGTGTCAATGGCTGTGTGCATTACATCTAATAAATTTTCAACGACGAAATTTGTTCTGTGCCATGCAGTTGATCAACCTCTGTCCGAACCTTCTGACTGACCATAGTTTTTGTACTATAAGTTGTGTTTCATAATGGATTTCGATTAACCCTTTTAGCCCCATGGGTGCATTTCCCAAATTTTGGAAGTGTTACTCAATGACTATGTACCATTGCAGGAGGTGGATTGACCATGATAATTCAAGGGTAGTGCCAGATTAGCTCGGTGCCTTTAGGCACCAAGCTAATCTGGCACTACCCTTGAATCGTGGTCAATCCACCTCCTGCTGCAGGGACTCGGCGCTAATAAATGGGTTAAATGATTGTTGATTGTGATAAATGAAGCAATTTAGACATACATCAGTAGTTTGGTTTGGTTTTGAAAATGTGTTAAATATTGGTCAGCCTTGGTATCTTGTGCTCCAGTATACTGCAGTATGTGAAATAATGCACACAGGCCTCTGGTTCCACGTGGAATGCCTGGTGAATATCTTTGGCTCCACGACGGCTACAGTGGGCCCTCACACAGCCGTGTGCGGGCCACTGCGGCTGTCGTGGGCCTGAGGACCTTTGCTTACTGGGGCATGTCTTTGGGATGATGTCGGCATTAGCTGGCCGGTACACAGCAATGTGTGAGCCAGCTAAGGCTGATGTTGGCCAGAGGACCTTTTGTTTACATTTTGCTTATCAACCTTTAGACGTTGGTTTTTCTTGTAAATGTAAATTCAGCATTAAAATAAAGTGATTGTGAGTAACGCTGTCTGACTTCATGGTTCTGGGGCACCGCGATATACTTATGCTGACCCCATACTTACAACTGATTGTGGTTTTGAACGTGCGTAAAATACCAGAGATTTAAAAACGGTGTAAAAAAATCCTCTTTTTGGGCAGTTTTGATTTAAATGTGGAAGTAAGTGCCAAGTCTTTGTATGATGACATGTACATATAATTGATCAAGGCCTCAGTACTCTACGCACATTTTTACAGGGGACAAGACAGCAAAATAAGAGAGGTACTGAAAAATTATTGATGTTTGATTTAAAGCCGGACTGCGACCGTAACATGCTGCAATGCAATTGTATTTATCATGTGCTAGTCTGCGACTTTGGACCTTATCGCTTCAGAACGGTAAAGTTTCAAATCACAGGCCAGCATACATTTTGGCGATGTCAACTTCAAGTAGCCTTGCACTTGTACCTTGTTACATATATTTATTGTACATTAAATATGTTTGAATGGTTTGAATGCATGCTATCGTTGTCAGCCTAACACTACTACAATGTATAGCATAAGATATGTAACCAAGTACAGTGGTACAAATGGTACATTTCAGTGTTTACATTTGTATCAGTATACTCATCAAGTTGCCACATCAATCCCTGGTCAGCCCCACAGGGTGGGTTTTCTTCTCTATTCTGGGGCATGTGTTTCTGTCTACCCTTGGTCCATTCACCTGTATTTACCTTTTTTAAACCCTCCCTACTGTCTGCGCTGCCTGTAGCTCTTGATATTGGATGTGTGTTGCTAAATGGTCTTAGCTTTATTTAGGCCCCATGTCGTAGGTTTATTTAACGTATTGGACCGGCTGGCGACATACACTCAATATTCTGTTTAGGTTTTTTTTCACAAGCAGTGCAGGCACGTCCTGAGAAAGCCTTGTTGCTGTCGGGACGTTAAGCAATGTACCATCATCATCACCACATCAATCCACTTCCTGTTCCTGTTTGAGGTGAATGGACCATGATAGCTCAAGGGTAGAACCTAGTTTGCTTGGCACCCCTTCAAGGGTGCCAAGCAAACTAGGTTCTGCCCTTGAGCTATCATGGTTGATGTATCTTCAACGTGCTTACAGTGTTTCGAGTGAATTTTTTTTTGACTTGAACAGGTTTTGCTGGTCTAGCCTACACCATGAAATAGTCATTTGTAATCCTCACCCTTACCAGTTACCTGTGATGTAACATGAACTATTGCATATCGGTATATCACCCATTTCATTGTAATGTCTGATGACTTTGATTAATGGCTGTACTTCAGGTCTGCAAGAGTCATCGATTCTCATGAGTCTGGGGATTCATGATCATCCCAGCCTCTCGCAGATTTTTGTCATTTACCTTTTTTTCATCATAAAACATTTATGATGGCTGTGCGCACTGAAGAGAAATGTTTGAGGTCTAGCAAAGTAATATACTTGTAACTTTCAGTTTTACGATTACATTCACATCATGCACATTTTAACATTTTTATTATACTTGTAGGCATTTTACCTGTCAATACATTCACTACTTGCTCTAGTCAGAAAATCCCCCCCCCCCCTCCCCCCTTTGCACGCAGCATCCAGTGCTTTTACAGTACCAATGTCTGCATTCACAATTGGGTTTAGTTGCTTAGACACTCATTTTGCTTGTGATACCTTGAAAATTCTGGTACTTTTGATACTGAGAGAATTGACTGATGTAAAATTGCTTAATACACATGTACAGAACCATCAGCAGAAATGAGAAACATGTACATAACGGTGATTTCAGTTTGTTATGAACAGATAGTGCTGACTGGGGGGGAAAAGCCTTCAGTTGTAGCACAAAAGCTCTGAATTTAATGATTTTAAGAGCTATGAATAGAAATACTTTGTAGCTTAAATGTTCATCCTGACGATTATTTTGAGAAACATGTGAAATCTGCATAGTTTTACAACTCTTGGTGAAACGAATTTCGCTGGTTTGTGCATTTCTATCAAATGCCAGTAGGATCACAGTGCTGCCCTGGCCCATTTAACTCCCAAGGCTCGCAGTTTTTGAGGTGTCGCAATCACTATGTGCTGGTTCCAAGAGATGGATCGACCATGATAATTCAAGGGCAGTGTCAGACTAGCTTGGCGCTGTCAGGCGCCAAGCTAATCTGACGCTGCCCTTGAATTATCATGGTCAATCCATCACCTGTCATAGGGCGTCGGAGCTAAATGGGCTAGGAAGGCGCAAACTTGTCCATTTATGTGAAAAATGAGATGTTCATTGTATTAAATGAAAATCGCACCGTCCACATGGACTTGCTGTCTTTTTCCTGTGCTGGGCAGGGTGCGTCTGTTTGAAGTTGTGAATATGCACGTATAATGACATTTATATGCACCTTAATCATTTTGCTGCCCCAGGGGGAGCCAAATATCTGCCAGCAAGGTTTTAACCCTTTAGCTGTCGGAAAGATTCTTGCCAGTCATCGCGACAGAAACCACTGCCGACAGCCAAAGGGTTAAATACTCATGACTCTTCCAGCTGCAGGGGCGCATGAGTATCTGTGCCTCCAGCAGACGGTATGGCATGACTGTGAGACTCGCTTTCCCCCTCTGTCCTGCTCCCCAGTGCGCGTGCGTGTGTGGGCAAGAGAGTGATTTTGTGTACGTTATATTGTTTTGTAGTGTGTAGCAAGGACAAGAATGAAAACACGCCTATTCTTTTATCCTTGGAAAATAGTTTCATTTCATTTCCCCTTGAACTTTCGAATTTCTGGGAAGACGACTTGTACAGTGATGTATTTAAAACCTTTTGGCTGCAACTGATAATACCGTTCTTACGCGTCTTTTCAGCGTCAGTAGTGGCCAGGTGTTTAAAGTGCTGTCATATAGACAATCAGTAGAAAGAGAACTTAGCATGTTTTCACAGTTGGTGTACATGCATGTGTTCATGTTGTGATTTTGGCTTGGCCTAGAGCAGTCGTTCTTCTTTTTTGTAGGCAGTCGTTGATAACATAGAAACAGACACGAGAATCGGTCGTAAAATGAAACCAGTAAAATAAAAGAAGTCACTTGATCAATTTGAAGATGTGATTATTTGCTAGTTCCCAGTCAACCAGAGGCATAGATTCTCATGAGCCTCTGCCATTGCACAACCTCATGACAATCTAGGCCTCCAGCAGTGGAAGAGATTGGCTGAAGGACTGCAAGGAAGCCGATACAGCAGAACCTGTTTTGAGAACCGTGAGTTGATTGCGGATCACCTGTCCTTAACCCCTTCACTGCCAAAAATAAGCTGACGGCGATCTCACTGCAAGAGGCATAGATCCTCATGAGCCCCCGCGACTGCGGGGGCTCATGAGGATCTATGCCTCTTGCCGACACCACTTTGTGTCCAGGTTCTTTGGACAGTAGTGGCTTTTGGTCGTTCAGCGAAGACTGATACCAGAAACAAAATGTACCTAAGTTGGTAGGGTTAAAGACCATCATTGAGGTGGCTAAACAAATGATGGTCTTCAGTGACAGGTGACAGTTTTGCTCTTCACGATTTCTTTTGAGAGAGCGCCCGTCTTTCAAGACCGGCGCCTTTTGCTCAAAACGGGTTCCGCTGTAGTAGTGTCGGTGCATTGTGCGTTAGTGTCTTTGTAGACACTTTAATAATGTTTTGTATCTACAGTGTATTACATGTATTAAACTTACCTAGCGTTGTGTACGGTCGTGGATAACGAGTACGGTCATAATCTGGTAACCCTCAAACCTATCTTAATACAAGCATGGAACCTGAGTACCATCAGTTATCTTTCAACCCTTTGGCAGTCCGGTGGCGCCTTTTTTCCTGCAGGAATCATCGTGACAAAAAGCGCTACGGACAGCCAAAGGGTCAGTTAGTATTATATGTATTAAACTTGCCTAGCGTTGTATAGGGCTGTGGATAAGGTGTACGCCTATCATAATACAAGTATGCAACCCAAATGCCATCAGTTGACGTGATTGTAGGCAAGTTCTTTGGGTGGTCATGCTGTTATTACAGGTAAGCCTCAGTATTGCTGGTACACCCTCCAGTATACCGTGGTATTGGATATAATGTACACATCTCTGACTCCCACGTGGATGCCAGGTGTGCAGGGTGAAATGTCCTCGGGTCAACATCCACCTTAGCTTGCCTGTGTACGGGAACCAGCTGAGGTTGATGCCAGTTCGAGGTCCTTTTACTTACCAACTCATTCAGTCCCAACACACCACAGCAAGATATAGATTGACCATGATAGTTCAAGGGTGGTGCCAGGATAACTTGGCGCCCATAGATGCCAAGCTATTCTGGCACCATCCTTGAACGATCATGGTCAATCTGTCTTTTTAATTCTAATGCAGTCCTCGGGAGGACAGCTCCAGAATGTGGGTATTTTGTACCCAGGACACAATGGGCCGATTGTTTTTGCCACACAGGTTGGTGTAAATTCAGTGCTACAAGGAGGCGATTGTGAATAACATGGTCTGACTTAATGGCTCCTGGGTACGGCGATATACTGAGGTTGACCTGCGCTTGTATTCCCACCACCCCCCAATTTTCAATGTCGGGAGCTTGGTATGAGAGGCTAGGAGCATAATGGGTGTTGCATACTTGTATAATAAATGACTTGTGCAAAACCGCATTGGTGTAAATGTTTTGTATGTGGCCGAATGTGTACATAAGCGTACGCGTATGCAGGTTGGCAAGTCGGTAATTGTGTTCATGTACATTCAGTTTGTCAGTGGTTACTCCTTGATCAGAATCAGGTTGGGGAAAAAGCTCTAGTTTGACAAGATAAGTAGGTAGTGCCGTTTGCAAGCGAGGATGGACCAGGAGGTACCGGTACACAGGCAAAGTTATACTCGACCACAAGCACAGTCCTGTTTAGGTGCATGTAACCAGTGCTTAAAAGGTCATTGGACTGACTTGGGCCGCAGTTGGCCCATGCACAGCCATGTGTGGGACAATAGCGGCTGATGTTGGCCAGATGGTATTCGTGCAAAATGTACACACATGTACAATCGACCAATATGTCTCCATGCCTTTTCTTCTCACCTGGTTCTCATTCAGGAATAACCTCAGTTCTGTAAGGATGCATGACTACGATTTGTGGACAGAATGACAAATATTACACCGTACCGTATTTTAATATCTAAAAAAAAAATCGAGTACATGTATGTGCCGGTTGTGATTTTGGATGTTGCCCTTACAGGCTGTAACGTCCAAAATCACAGACCGGCACACAAATTGTGTATACAATTCAGACCATGTTTAGTGCATTTCGACCACAGGACCAGGGGCCAGTTTCATGAGTGAGCTTAGTCCTTCACCAACCACCAAGCAAGGTGCGCAGCTATAGCGGCGCACCTTGCTTAGTGGCTGGTGCAGGACTAAGCTCGCTCATGCAACTGACCCCAGGACAATGCGTCTGGTAGGCGCACATAATATTTTACAATTTGTATTGTTGCTTTTTCGTGGCTGGCTTATATGGTTTGTGTTCAGCTATTACTCCGATTTGATACTCCAGAGTCAATTTGTGTGCTGGTCTGTGATTTTTGACTATCTGGCTATGAGGTGTAAGGTGCAGAGTGACATGCCAGCACACATTTTGGCTCTGTGGCAAACTTTTGTCCAACTTTGTATGGAGACCAACAAAAACAGCTCACTATTTTAGACTTCTTTTCCTCTCTTGATTGAACTGGGTCCCTGGTGGGATGTTAAGAGGTTCAGTTGCATGGCCGCGTCGGTTACTGCCAGCCGGCGCCAAGCCCCACTTACTTACGCCTGTCACCCCTACCCGGGTATAGGCCGTCGACGAGAGACCTCCAGCAACTCCTGTCCTGTGCTTCTCCTTCGATTCTACTCCAGGTGGTTCCCAATCTCTTGATGTCTGCTTGGAGGTCTCGACGCCAGGAGTTTCTCGGCCTACCTCTTTTCCTCTTTCCCTGGGGGTTCCATGACAATGCCTGCCTAGTGATACTGGAAGCTGGCTTTCTCAGACCGTGACCGATCCATCCCCATCTTCTTCGCCCAATTTCATTCTCTGCTGTTATCTGCTCTGCTCTGACTTATCTGGCCAGAGTCTGATGTTGCTGATCTTCTCTGGCCAGTGGATTTTCAAAATTCTTCTAAGGCAACTGTTCATGAAGGTCTGTACTATGTTGACTGTGGTTTTTGCCAATCTCCAAGTCTCTGCTCCATATAGGAGAACTGCTTTTACATTGGAGTTGAAAATCCGGACTTTGGTGTGTTGTGACAGCTCTCTGGAACTCCACACTTTTTTTAACTGGAGAAAGGCTGCTCTGGCTTTACCGATTCGTGCTCTGACATCTGCATCAGTGCCGCCTTTTTTTGTCTATGATGCTCCCGAGATAGGTGAAGGACTCCACCTCCTCCAACGGGGTGCCAGCAAGTAAGATTGGTTCTTCCCTGGTTGTGTTCAGCCTCATTGTCTTTGTTTTCTGTTTGTGAATGGTGAGGCCCACTTGGGACGAGATGTCAGCAAGCCTCGTGGTCTTGTCCTGCATTTGTTGACGAGTGTGGGACAGTAATGCCAAGTCGTCTGCAAAATCGAGGTCGTCAAGCTGTGTCCACAGTGTCCACTGTATTCCACTTCGTCTGTGCTCTGTGGTCATCTTCATGACCCAGTCTATGGCCAGTAGGAAGAGGAACGGAGACAGCAGACACCCCTGCCTGACACCAGTTCTGACCTGGAGCTCCCTGGTGAACTGCCCTTCGTGGATCACGCGACATGTCATGCCATCGTAGCTGCTCTTGATCAGGCGGACGAGCTTTGTGGGTACACCGTAGTGTCATAGGAGTTTCCACAGAGTTTCTCGGTCCACGCTGTCAAATGCTTTCTCATAATCCACAAAGTTGACGTAAAGCGGGGAGCTCCACTCCAGAGACTGTTCCACAATGATGCGGAGAGAGGCGATCTGGTCTGTACATGATCGGTTCTTCCTGAATCCTGCTTGCTGGTCTCTCAGCTGGGGGTCAACGGAGCTCTTCATTCTCTCTAGGATGATCCTGTTAAAGACCTTTCCTGGTACCGACAGCAAGGTGATTCCTCTGTAGTTGGAACACTTGCTGAGGTCGCCTTTCTTGGGAAGCTTGATTAGGTACCCCTCCTTCCAGTCAGCTGGCATCACCTCCTCTTCCCAAACAGTGGGTATAGCATCTCCACTGTTGTCTCTAGGTCTGCTTTCAGAGACTCCGCTGGGATGCCATTCTGCTGCTTTGCCATTCTTCAAAAATGCCACTGCTCTTCTGATCTCTTCCCGGCTGGGTCTGTCACAGCTGATGGGTAGGTCGGTCTCTGCCGGCTGGATGTCAGGGGGGGGGGGGGGGGGGGGTCGGGTGGGCTAGGTCTGTTCAGTAACTCTTCAAAATACTCGGCCCATCTGTCGAGTTGGTCTGCTCTGTCTGCAATAGGCTTGCCTTCTTTGTCTTTTACTGGTCTTTCTGTATGGCCATACTTACCCGACAATCTTCTGGTAATGTCGTAGAGCTGTTTCATGTTGCCGCTGCCTGCTGCCTTTTCTGCCTCTGCTGCCAGGCTGTCTGTGTAGGCCCTCTTGTCTGCCCCGATACTCCTCTTCACCTCGCGGTTGGCTTCCGAGTATTCCTCCTGTGCCCTTACTTTGGCTGCTCTCGTGCGACCGTTGTTGACCGCTGCTTCCTCGCTTCTATCTTCTTCAAGGTCTGTGCCGACAGCCAGTCCTTGTGGTGGTGTTTCCTGAACCCTACAGTGTCTTTGCGCCAAGCCCCAAGTTGAAGTTAAAATTTAGACTAATAACTCCGTCTTGCTTGGATGACTTGTTCACTGGAACATTAGATGTGCCCTTAACAATCATAATACTAACAGATACTATTTGAGTGATTTTTAGGATGTTCTGCAGCTATGAAGTGTGTTTTAAAAGTTGCCGTGTTGTTTGATTTTACCTTTTTTATACCAATTTTAGCCCTGTCTTTTGTTTGCAGTTGTTTCTGTGTCATAGTTTACTGACATTTTTACTTAACATGGATTTTAATGTTCAAAGTGTTGTGGATGACTTTGCAAACAACTGTATTTAGGTTTACCATCCTCCTCCACACAGACACAAGCATACAGACCCCCACAAGATTGACTACCTACCAACAGAAGGCATGGATTCTCATGAGCCCCTGCAGTCGAGGGGCTCATGAGAGTCTATGCCTTTTGCAGATGACATCACAAGAAGACTTGCAATGAGCACATAAACACACATGCCATCAGATCAGATGCAAGGGTGGAAACGCTCTTTTTACCAAATTTTTTTCTGCTTACGCCCCGACTTCCCCAGTTCCATTGCTCAGTGCTGCAGATTATGCTGGAGACGTTTGACTGGGGGATGTACATTCAAGTTGATTTTTTTGTGCACATGCGGTGCAAGCATGTCTTTGCTGCAAGTCTTTGCTGCTGCAGTAAAATAACCAGGTTATTTTTCGTTTAATGTACTTTTTTGTGTGGAGGCTAAGAGTATCCGTTTTCTAGATGCTGCTCTAGAAAGACAGCAGTGTACCGGTTGTTGCTTTACTTGTTTTAAGTTGTTGAATAGCAACTGCGCTTACATGTACGGAGTGGATTTTCAATGTTTTGCATATCAGGCTTTCAGAGAGAAACTGTATGAAGTCTTCTGCGTGTGCTGGTCTGTAGTTTTGGACCTCTTGGCCCAGAGCCGTTATGTCCAAAATCACAGACTAGCACACATTAAACTTCCGTCGCATTTATCTGGCAAAATTTGCTCAGTTACCTCGTTTGAAAGTTTGAAATTTTTTTACTGGCGATTAAGGGCACCATTTCCATGATTATGAAACAAGGTGTCATCTGATTGATTTATTATCTGTTACTCCTTACAGCTCTGTTATTGGCAGATGTCTCAATCATTTTTCACAATATTGATTTTGGCGTTTGTATGGCAGTCGCTTTCGGCAGTGTTTCAAAATAAAACCATGTACGAACTTTTGGATTTTTGGGGTCTCTTTTGAATGCAGACAAAACCTTATGGCTTCAAGCTTTTACATGAGTGAAAGTGTGAAAAATTTCAATGACCTATAACTAACACTGCCCCCATGATCCATGGCCAGCAAGAGACATAAATTTTGATGAGCCCCTGCGGATGCAGGCACTCAGGAGAATGTATGCCTCTTGCAGATCCGAGATGAAACAGGCCGACTAAATGGCTGTTCTGACAACCCAAAAGCTGTAATTCAGCTTTCTGGTATTTTGAAAAAGCAGAATCAGCCCCCAGGACTGATGACCGTCACCCATGCTTTGAACAAATTTGCTGAAGTGTCGCATGCAGAACACACACACAACACTGTGCATCAATCATAAAGTCTATTTACAAAAGACAGTTCATGATTTGCACAACTTTTGTGTACAACATAACTCTCCATAACAAAGATCGCATATATTTAACATGCCCACTACCATATGTGAATGCTTGCATTAACCATCACACAGACATGACTGCACTAAGATGACCATACAGTACATTATCTTCTAACAGAAATGCAACCACAATCCCACGTGAATTTTGTCAAGGAAACACATTTCATCATGATTTTTGTGGTGTGCAGTTCTCTTATGACAAATTTTTCAAATCTGATGGACTAAAGAAAAGTATGCTGACAGTTTAGCTGATGATTTTTTTCATCAATGGGTCTCAAAAACAGTAAAATATTAGGGAAAAAACAAATTGCATCTACATGCAGGTAGTGGATATAAATAAAGGTTTAAGCCACAACTCTTCGTTTTGTGATGGCAGCAATTTTTTTCTGTTTCAAGTTAATTTTTGTGGTCTGGCCATCGTCTAAATTCAGACCGGAAGTTAAATTTACTGTGTTGAAAGCAACAAACGTAAATGGGGTGATCAATTATTTTATCTCAGACAACCTAATGGCGTCAAGCTAATCCAGCACTACCCTTGAATTAGCATGGTACAGTGTATATTCATCTCCTGCAACTGGTACATTGGTTAGGTACTTACTTACGCCTGTCACCCCTACCCGGGTATAGGCCGTCGACGTGAGACCTCCAGCAACTCCTGTCCTGTGCTTCTCCTTCGATTCTACTCCAGGTGGTTCCCAGTCTTTTGATGTGTCTGCTTGGAGGTCTCGACGCCAGGAGTTTCTCGGCCTACCTCTTTCCCTGGGGGTTCCATGACAATGCCTGCCTAGTGATACTGGAAGCTGGCTTTCTCAGACTGTGACCGATCCATCCCCATCTTCTTCGTCCAATTTCATTCTCTGCTGTTATCTGCTCTGTTCTCTCCCAGAGTCTGACGTTGCTGATCTTCTCTGGCCAGTGGATTTTCAAAATTCTTCTAAGGCAACTGTTCATGAAGGTCTGTACTCTGTTGACTGTGGTTTTTGCCAATCTCCAAGTCTCTGCTCCATATAGGAGAACTGCTTTTACATTGGAGTTGAAAATCCGGACTTTGGTGTGTTGTGACAGCTCTCTGGAACTCCACACTTTTTTCAACTGGAGAAAGGCTGCTCTGGCTTTACCGATTCGTGCTCTGATAGCTGCATCAGTGCCGCCTTTTTTTGTCTATGATGCTCCCGAGATAGGTGAAGGACTCCACCTCCTCCAACGGGGTGCCAGCAAGCAAGACTGGTTCTTCCCAGGTTGTGTTCAGCCTCATTGTCTTTGTTTTCTGTTTGTGGATGGTGAGGCCCACTAGGGACGAGGTGTCAGCAAGCCTCATGGTCTTGTCCTGCATTTGTTGATGAGTGTGAGACAGTAATGCCAAGTCGTCTGCAAAATCGGTACATGATCGGTTCTTCCTGAATCCTGCTTGCTGGTCTCTCAGCTGGGGGTCAACGGAGCTCTTCATTCTCTCCAGGATGATCCTGTTGAAGACCTTTCCTGTACTGACAGCAAGGTGATTCCTCTGTAGTTGGAACACTTGCTGAGGTCGCCTTTTTTGGGAAGCTTGATTAGGTACCCCTCCTTCCAGTCAGCCGGCATCACCTCCTCTTCCCAGATCTTTCCAAACAGTGGGTACAGCATCTCCACTGTTGTCTCTAGGTCTGCTTTCAGAGACTCCGCTGGGATGCCATCTGGCCCTGCTGCTTTGCCGTTCTTCAAAAATCCCACTGCTCTTCTGATCTCTTCCCGGCTGGGTCCGTAGCAGCTGATGGGTAGGTTGGTCTCTGCCGGCTGGATGTCTGGGGGACACTGTGGACACAGCTTGACGACCTCGATTTTGCAGACGACTTGGCATCATAGACAAAAAAGGCGGCACTGATGCAGATGTCAGAGCACGAGTCGGTAAAGCCAGAGCAGCCTTTCTCCAGTTGAAAAAAGTGTGGAGTTCCAGAGGGCTGTCGCGGCACGCCAGGGTCCGGATTTTCAACTCCAATGTAAAGGCGGTTCTCCTGTATGGAGCAGAGTCATGGAGATTGACGGGAGCCACAGTCGGCGGAGTGCAGACCTTCATGGACGGTTGCCTTGGAGGAGTTTTGAGGGTCTGCTGGCCGGGGGCGGGTCAGCGGCGTCGGACTCTGGGAGGGGGCGGGGCAGATGGCGGCGGAGAGTGAGGTTGGGCGAGGGGGATGGGGATGGATCGGTCGCGGTCTGAGAGGGCCAGCTTCCAGTGTCGCTGGGCAGGCGTTGTCATGGAACCCCCAGGGAGAGAGGAAAAGAGGTAGGCCGAGAAACTCCTGGCGTCGAGACCTCCAAGCAGACATCAAGAGACTGGGAACCACCTGGAGTAGAATCGAAGGAGAAGCACAGGACGGGGGTTGCTGGAGGTCTCTCGTCGACGGCCTATACCCGGGTAGGGGTGGCAGGCGTAAGTAAGTAAAGTAACCCGCTTTCAGCTGACCTTTCTGTGTCGGCCTAAAAAGGAGTCCTCACCATTGGTCCTGCCATTTTGTGGCTGGCTGTGAAGCCAGCCATGACTACGCATATCTTGACCGCTTCTGTCTGTTTCGCGGGCTTCTTGGGGATTTCCCCAAATCTGTGCCATTAGGTTAGAGCCAGTCACTCAGAGGTCATTGTCACGTGTGGAGGACAGATGCCGGCAATATTGCGACTTTGTCTGTTTCGTGGGCTTGTTGGGGGGAATTTCCCAAAATCTGTGCCATGAGGTTAGAGCCAGCAGAGGTCATTGCTACATGCGGAGCACAGATGCTGGCAATTTTGCGTGGCGAATGTGCTCGCTGCAAGTCTCTAGGTCAGAGGCTTATCGGTGCACAAGGTCACCATGACAGCTGCCTTAGAAAAGGTAGTTTCAGTATTGTACATTCGTACGTCTGTCAGGTGGGCTTTTAACACAAGAAACACCACTTTATTTGTGCGGGGCACACTCATATTTTTGCAGTTTTCGGGAATTTTGTACAGCTTTTCTTGGAGATTTTTATGCAACAGCCACTTCAAACCAAACGGGAATTAAGTAGGAAAGTTTGCCTATCTTTCTTTGACCGGTGGTCCCGCCTCTTTCGAGACACGAAAGGCTGCCTCCATATCGGCCAAAATATCATCTCGTATAATCTCCGCAGTCCCATGCCCCCCTGCATCAAGCGGTTCCCTTTCTATATTTTCTGCCTCTGCATTTCGCCGTTCTGCCTCCCCACCAGCGGTGCTGGCATTTGAGGCGGAAAATGTCTGCGTTTAGCTGAAGGACCAGTGGACGGTGTCGTACGGTCTTTTGCTTTTTTTTTTTTTTTTTCTCCAAAATGTTAACGGCCTTCTTGGTGAGAAATTGCACTGCTTTACAGAGGGATGCAAAACTGTTTTGCTCTGATTCTCGTGTCGGTGACACTCGGTCAGGTGGGGCCAGCGTTAACTAAAAAACTCACCTTTGCCAACGAAATCTCCTCATCCATGTCTAAGACGTTGTCGTCTGAAATCATGTCAACTCTTCTAAATCCGACATCACTACCACAATTACACAGTCCAATAATCCACACAGGGGAATATACTCCTACGTTACACTAGGTTCTGCACACACCGTACACATGACATTCAACAAACATGGTACAAGAGTGAAAGTCGGTCACTAGGCATGGGCGGCAAGTAATGAGGGTACGTCCGACCTGTTTGGTGGCTTTGCGCGAACTGAGGGGATAGGCAGTGCGCGTTTCTCAAGTGCACTTAGTGACGGGATACAGAAAATGAGTAAGAATTCAAAGGTGCCAAGCCAATCTGGAACTACCCTTGAATTATCATGGTCGACCCATCTCCTGCAAATGGTACATGGTCCTTAGGTGACACCTCCCAAATTTAGGAAATACAACCGTGGGGTTAAATGGGTTACTTAACTCTTTGACACCGTAGTCTGACAGCTAGGATTTTCCCCGGGAGCGTATGCTTTACTGTGACTCACTTCCCTGGTGGCGTAGTAATTTTGACATTTTCATTGGCCTTGTTTGTAGTAAATATCTTATCATACCCCAATATATTTGGTATCAATGGAAAGAGCAATTCAAGATGAATACATAGACATTATGCTGAAGAAAATATTTTGTATTTTCAAGATTTTAGAGGTGTATAAAGAAGATAGGGTAAGAAGCCAAAAAGCAAAAACAGTCAGATTTGCAGTGGGTTATGAAAACACATGCTGTTAGTGTATTAGTTATGCAAAGTGTGAAAATTACCACTTACATTGCAATCCAGAATATAGTCCAGTGTGTCCCCAGTAAATAATCCAGAAAGAAAGGCACAATATAAGTTTTTTTTTCACAAAAAAACAAAATTTTAATACCACACTCCAAACTCCACACACCACAGTTTCACTGAGGACACTTTTGAAGTCAAATGATGTGAAAGTTCATGTTCTTTGTGTCAACTGTTTCACTCAAAATACACAACACTGGTGCTGGGCTAATGCATAAAGTCTTTCCTTGTGTGAAAAAGCTCAAAACAAGGTGTCACACACAGAGCAACCATGCAGGATGAACACTGGTAGTGTGTCACTTTCCGCTTGTTCTTCAACTCCTGCTTCCGCACAATCCCCATATGCATGCAAATGGCCAGGAATTTTCTGATGTCATCCCTGGTCACTTTCTTCCATGTGGAGAAGATGCTCCTGGGTGGCAGGGGTCTCCCTTGCCTTTTCAGTGCAATGCTGGATTCAGCATACTTGTTGGTCTCAGTCTTGATGTGGCCAATGATGTCGTCCGTCAAAAGTAGCTTGAAGACATCAATGGGTTTGGGGTCATCGCCAAGATCCACATGTAGTCCTGGTACAGCTGTAAAACAAAAAGACCAATGTTAATTTATCAACAGATGTTTGTGTACACACACCATGCATTCCCACTCCACACACACACACACACACACACACACACACACACACACACACACACACACACACACACACACCATGCATTTACACGCCATGCATGCTCACACACAAACACCATGCATTCACAAGCTAAGCATGCATGCATGCACACACACACACACACGCACACACACACACACGTATGTCATACTTTTATTTATAACTAAGAAATGTAAACATATTTTCCACTGTTACAACATATATAATCTACACACGTGCGCGCACGCCTGTGAAATACACACACAAGACACGCCCACTCAAGCAACAACAACAATGCAAAGCACATGGCTTCTCACCTGTGTATGCAGGAATGCGAGGAAAGTTATTCAGGTTTCGAACCCAAACGGCACCTTCATCTGCATCATCAATGTCTGTCTCCATGTCAAAGGCATTGATGTTGATTTGTTGGACATTCCTGGCGAAATCTTCGTCTTCTGAAGACGATGAGCTGCCATGTTCAGCCACCATCTCTTCCTCGCCATCCTGATCGTCTTCTTCATAATCTTCTGGCTCAGATTCATAATGCTCGTCTTCCTGGTCCTCCAAATCAGCAAAAAAATCGTCTTTACTGTCACTTTCTTCTGACTCATCATGCAAAGGCTCTCCTTCCTCATCAGAACCTTCCTGGAGGACTTGCTCAAGTACTTCAGCAATTGGAATGCATCGACCACGCCGCCGCAAATTCGCCATTTTTCGTGCTTGCCCGGTTGTTTTGTCTGAGAGCTTCTGATTCGTTCGTTTTAGTGCATATAAACAAGAAAAGTAACTCTAAAAATACAGAAATGAATGCTTGACATATTATAGTAGGTTGCTTCCCTTACACCGTACTGCACGTATTGCTAGCTATACTGTCATTGGAAAACGCATATGTGCGCGCTTCGTACACCACGGTAAACGAGGCCGGGTAACATATGTGCGTGTCCCGTCGGCAACGGAGCTTTGCCCTGCACGCACGTATGCGCGTTACGGCGTCAAAAGGTTAAACATACCATTTTGAACCACTCACAAAAAAACAGTCAAAACATTTTTCTCAAGTTGGTAAACTTTCACTTTTGGAAGGCCCTTAAAGCCAGCTTTGCATAAGGCTGCTCATGTACTTTCTAACTGACTGACCCTTGTACAGGTAGTGGCATAGGTGCCAACGCTGAGGCAACAAAATTCCTGAGCTGCGGCCTCCACGATGCTAGCCCTTGCTTCCAGGTGCCAAAAAATCAAACAACGGGGGGGAGGGGGGGGGGGGGGGGTATGCACCTTGCTCCAGCCGAATAATCTAACAGTGCTCGTCAGCTCGCCTACGTTTACTGTGCAGCGATGTTTATGTCTGCCCGGCACATTTTACAAACGGCAAAGTGTTCGCCCTTCGTTGATGTAAGAAACGCTTGTAGTCTGGATGGAACTTCACCAACCACTTCTGCTTGTTTGGAGGCATCGTTTAGTTGAAAATCGAAAATACCAGTTGTGAAAATCGCTAAGCATGTGCTCCAGACCAATTTCAAAGCAACTGGAACAAACACAGAATGCATGCAAATTTGCAGCGCATGCGTAATCAAGACTGGCTGTGGGTCCCCAAAAGCTTAGCGGAACAGTATAGCGGCAGGCTCTCAACTACAGGCACTTGACCGAGCGGTACGCCAAAATGCCTTGAATTTTAAAACAAAGCTTCAAAATCCGAAAATCGGGAAAATTGTACAAAAAATCCCGGAAAATCGGGACTTGGAAAAAATTCGGGAAATTCCCAAAAAATTCGGGAGGGTTGGCAGCTATGTAGTAGGACTGAAAGCATGTGGCAAAGACCTACATTTTAACCCTTTGTCTGTCAGTAGTGTTTTTTGTCACAATGATTCCTGCCAAAGGGTTAAGTTTTTTACTTCCTAGACAGTTTCCTGAGAGGAAAATTCTAGTACCGAGCATTTTTCCACTTTAATAAATCTGCATAGATTTTAATGTCATACTCTAACAATCAATCACAATTTAAATGTTATGTATTCACCAACAACTCAGTCACAAAGATTACAAGTACACTCATAAATCAAGTGTACAATCAATGTTCTATCAGCGCCGGCAGAGAAGATGCAGGCTTTTGTGCAATGAAATGACAGTTCACCACTCCAACGGTATTCACGAACGCCACAAAAACACCCAAAACTCCTACAATCTGTCACAAACAGCACATGTACACCAACAATTCACGTGTACAGTCGCGCCGTTCCATCAGCCCCAGCAGAGAAGATCCAGGGTTGTGTGGGATGGAAGTGGCAGTCCAGCACTCCGATGCTGTTTGTGGCCGTGTGTCCGCGCAAAACTTTCACTGGTACGATGAGTGGATTTTGCAGCAAGTCACTGTAACAAGAAATAAAAGGATGATTTATGTCTTTAATATAAACAAAAACTAGCAGATGGACTGAGCAGAAAGGTTAAAAATAGTGCCAGATCAATTAGAGGAGTTCTATTCAATTATAGATTGATTGATTGATTGATTGTACATTGCTTAACGTCCCGACAGCAACAAGGCTTTCTCAGGACGTGCCTGCACTGCTTGTGAAAAAAACTAAACAGAACATTGAATGTATGTCGCCAGCCGGTCAAATACATTAAATAAACCTAACACATGGGGCCTAAAGAAAGCTAAGACCATTTAGCAACACACATCCAATATCAAGAGCTACAGGCAGTGCAGACAGTAGGGAGAGTTTTAAAAAGGCAAATACAGATGAATGGACAAAGGGTAGACAGAAACACATGCCCCAGAATAGAGAGAAAAACCCACCCTGTGGGGCTGACCAGGGTGACCCTGGGAACTAAAAAATACCTAACCCCACCCAAGTCCCCCAGGGCAGACCCGGGTGGGGGTATTCAATTATAGAAAAAAGTGGACTGACCAAGCTTGTTCAAGAATAGTGCCCGACTGGCTTTGCACCCTACAGGGGTGCTAAGCTAATTAGGCACTATTCTTAAACAATTCTGAACAAATCCCAGGTACCAAGCTATTCAGGCACTTTTCTTGAACATCGATTCATGGAGGATGCAAAGCCAATCAGACATTTTCTAAAACATTCCTGGTTAATGTCTCCAGCATTTACCTCCGTAAGTACCTCTGTAAAGTAAGTACCTCTGAATATTTATGTTGTCAGTGTACTATAAACACTGCAACCACCTCTGCAGTAAACCCTTCACTACAGGAAAAATGTGACAATCGCCCAAATGCAAGAGGCAAAGAACCTTGTGAGCCCCCGCAGATGCGGGGGCTCACAAGGTTCTTTGCCTCTTGCTGTCCCTGTTCATATCTGTATGGATTATTCTGTGTTGAATTGGCCCTTCTTCCAAAGACACAATTTCGCATCCACTGGCAGTGCAAAGGGGAGGGGAGGGGGAGGTGGGGGGGGGGGGGAGGAGGGTGCCGGGGGAGGGAAGGGGGAGGAGGAGGAGGTTTAGTTAATGATCATGATACACTCAAAATACTACCTTCTGACCAAGAGCTGCTTAACAATAATAAATTCTTGCTGGCAGAAATGGTCAAGAAAATGAACTGCTATGAGCCCTACTCTGTCCATTTCAGAATGTTTGTTGTGTGAAAACAAACCTAGACACAACACAAGCATTTCTGATACCCAGAAGCCAAAGCAAATTGAGCCCAAATATGCCTACCTGTAGACCATCCCATGACACACGATAATGGAGCAATCGTCGGATGCCGAGGCAAAGAGAGGGTAGCGTGGATGGAAGGTTACTTGCCGCAGAGCTTTCTTGTGGTGTCTGAAAATAGCAGAAAATATAGCAAAGACTTTTAAATCAGAAGGGATCTTAATTTCACAGTGTTCAGAGAAGACAAGATGTAATGGAAAACTGAAATATAGTGAAATACATGTTATATTTTAATTAAAAGTGACTTTATAGATCTAAATCTCAAGAGACCCTGAGATTTTTACCAACAGGAGGTGTATTCTCATAAGCCTCTGCAGCTGCTGTGGCTCATGAGAATCTATGCCTATGGAATAGGCACGTTCTGGGACTGTACTGTGAGAAACTGACTTGCACGTTACAGAAAACACACACACACACAAACAGCCTCATACACACATACACACACACAGTCAGATCAATCCATCGACAAACCGACACAACAAGCAATCAATACATGACATCAGTAATCAATCAATCAATCTCTTACTTGAGTGTCTGATACGGCTTTGTTGACAGGTCCAGATCGAACCAGCTCAGTCTGCAGTCATAGCTACCGATGATCACGTTATCCCCTGAAAAAAAAAGCATACATAAAAGATCTCAATTACCCAATACGAAAATTCACCCTGTGGCTGCACTCTGTATTTCTCACTAAAATGGCCAAATATTAACCCTTTGGCTGTTGGTAGCTGGAATCACCCGAGTCAAAACTGCTACCAACAGCCAAAGGGTTAAATCGTACACACAAATTTATAAAAAGTCACTGTAACTTCCAAATTCCGTCATGTATTAACATCTCCGCACAACTGTTGGGTGTTCAAATAGTATTGATTACCAGATGCCACTTTCATTTCCAGATTTGCATTAACCCTTTCAGCCCTGACGCACTACAGCAGATGGGTCGACCATGATAATTCAAGGGTAGTGCCAGATTAGCTTGGCGCCTGTCGACGGCAAGCTAATCTGGCACTGCCCTTGAATTATCATGGTCGATCCATCTCTTGCAACTGGTGCACAGTCATTAGATGACACCCCCAAAATTGGGGAAATACGGCCGTCGGGCTGAGTTTTTAAAAAAAAAAAATAGTAAAGTAGTGAAAATTAAAGTGAACACTGATGGAAAGATTTTAACTGAAAGAAAGAAAAAAATCTTTCAACAGGGGCTCCTGAGAATCTCTGCCTCATGTAGATGAAACAGCTAGCTCAATTATTAGACTGTGAAACATCTTGCTGAAGGATTACATAGTGAAACATGCGGCTGAAGGATTACAGTGAAACATCTAGCTGAAGGGTTAGACAGTGAAGTATCTGGCTCAAGGATTAGACAGTGAAGCATCTGGCTGAAGGATTACACAGTGCAACATCTGCATGGGTGACAATGAAAACTGACATGACTGAAAACAGTACATGCATATCCCATAATCCAAGCCAGCAAGAGACATAAATTCTCATGAGCCCCTGCACCTGCAGGAGCTCATGAGAATTTATGCCTCTTACAGATAGAACAGGCTGGCTGAAGGACTGTTCTGTCGGAACCAAAAGGCTAAGATTTCTGGGTGTTCTGAAGAAGCTGAATCAGTCTCCAGGACTGAAGACTGTCACCCATGCATATGGCTCAAGGACTACACAGCGACCTATCAAACTGCAATATTCACCTCCAGGATGGACGTCCATGCTGGACACCCACTTGCAGTTGGTCTGTAATTTTTTGGTCAGCTGTTGTTTCAGCAGATTGTACACACGCACAAACCTTTGTGTCTGATACGAGAAAAGGAGATCTCTGAGCGTAATCCACATGACTCCAAAACATACAAGAAAAAAAAACCTGCATGTTTGCTGGTCTGTGACTTCAGACCTAAAGACTTTGAGCCATAAAAAATAACAGACCAGTGCACAAATATTCAATTATCTTATGCTTTTCTAAAACAAAAAAAAGTTTTTGACTTCAGCTCAGTACTGGTAATACCATTATCAAACACTTTTCTTTTTTAGAAAATTTTATTGTCTGTTTTAAAAAAGTATGAAACAGAAGGGAAAAAAACAAATTTGTAAGAAACTTGAAAAAAAAAAGAAAAAAAAAGACAATGATAAAGATAAATACAGGTCAGCCTCAGTATATCACAGTAGTCGGATCGTGTTATTTGTGATCGAGTTCTTGCAGCACTGCATTTAACCCATTGAGCCCCAAGGCCACATTTCCTACATTTTGGAGGCGTCACTTAACGATTATGTACCAGTTGCAGGAGATGGATGGACCATGATAATTCAAGGGTAGTGCCAGATTAGCTTGGCGCCTAAGCTAATCTGGCGCTACCCTTGAATTATCATGGTCCATCCATCTCCTGCTGTAGGGCAGTGGGGCTAAATGGGTTAAATAGACGCCCAAAGAAAACCCACTTGTTAAGCAAAAGGTCCTGAGGCAGACGCCAGCCTTAGCTGGCCCATGCACTGCGTGGGTCAACTAAGGCTGACATCAGCCCAAGGACCTTTAGAGCAATGAGGAGTTTTCTGTGGGAACCAGAGACCTGCGCACGTTATATCCGATCCCGCCATATAATGGCGCGTACAATAATATCGATGCAGACCTGTACATAATTAGACACACTCACTGCGACAAAGAGGAAGGGGCGCACCGGGTGGAACAAGACACGCTGCACGAGTCCTTTCGATTTGGAGAATGGATTCTAAAAAAAAAAAAAAGAAAGCACCACAGAACGTATTCCAAAATCAAAATTAAAGAGTAAGGAATTAACCCTTTTCATCCTGATACACCCATTGCTTGAAATTAATTTGACTGATAGTTCAAGGGTGGTGACAGGGTATGCTTGGCGCCTGAGGCGCCAAGCTATTTTGGCACCACCCTTGAAGCAAAGCAGTTGATCTGTCTCCTAATCAGTAATGCAGCCTTTGTAGGACCATAAGCAAATTTTAAAAAATCAGCCCCAGGATATAATGGGTTTATAAAGAAAGAAACACACTTTGGAAAAAAATTGTTTGCCGTTTTTCTTACATATTACACTATCATTTCAATCAAAGTTTATTTGTCAAGATTACAGTTTAGCTCAACTGACAGTTTAGCAACTGGATCAAATTACATTACCCCTGAGCCATCAAAGTTAATTCTTTACCTCAATATGTCGCTATATTCTTTATCGGTGACAGAAAAAGTCACTACCTGAGACCGCCTTCGCGACAGCTGGTGGATAAGGACTGACATGCTTTCCCCTTTCGGCATCACTGTGGCAAAGTAATCTCCCTTTACATGCCACGTAACTTGGGACACCTCCTACAAGACAGAACATGACAGAGCAAAGATAACAAAGAAATATTTCTATCGAAGTGATAAGTGCTGTAAGTGAAACAAATACTCTTCGGGTCCACGGCGGCCGCAGTGGGCCCGCGCACAGCTGTGCGTGGGCCCGCTGCGGCCGTCGTGGGCCATCAAATCTTCAAAAGATTCCAGTGAGCAAAGGGTCTCTGGGTCGACCCTGGCTTTAGCCTGGATGGCTCGCCAACTGAACCAACTCATCGGGACAAAAACAGCTAACAACAGCCACAGAGTTAAATACCGGAAAAGCATTTCGTGTTTGCACATTATACCCAAACAATCAATAAACAGGCAACAATAATAAATGTATGCTGTTTATTTTTATTTTGTGAAAAACGTATTTTTCTTTAAAATAAGTTTTTTTGAAAAATACTTACCGATGGTATTACAACTAGGAAATGTTTCTTAGCTAGTCTAATTTTAGCCCAAAAATTGTTGTGTACGATAATGGCCATGATGGCAGGAGAGGGGCGCCATAGGTTAGGCGGAAACCCGGTAGCCTCCCTTCCGGTTCAACCACGCATGTGCTCAGTGCTCAAATCACCAGTTAGTTTCTTAGCGGAGCAGCGGCGAGCGGGGCAGGTGGGAGGGACCTTCGAGTAATACCATCGGTAAGTATTTTTCAAAAAAACTTATTTTAAAGAAAAATACGTTTGTTTTCTCAAAACACATTACCGATGGTATTACAACTAGGAAGAATCCCGAAAAGGAGGTGGGTGCCGCTAACCGCCCCAACCCCTGCCATCGAAGCTACTAGAAGAGTCCACCCCAAGCAACCTCCCTCTAATTTTAGTGAAGATACTTACAGGAGGGAGTGTTGCGCCGCCACGATGTCTCCCACCAGCGCTAGGTTCTGCCGCTGGCTGGAGAGGTCCCTCAGGTAGAAGCGAGCGAAGGTGTTCTCTGTTCGCCAGCCCACAGCCGCCACGATGTCCTTGACCGCACAGTTGCGTTCGAATGCGAGGCTCGTGGCCATGGCTCTGATCTCGTGCGCCCTGATCCTCATGCGTTTTGCTGCATCAGGGGCGAGTTCCTGGTAGGCGGATCGTATCACCCACCGAAGCCAGGAGGATATAGTCTGGGCTGAGATGTCGTTTCTACCTGGGGACAGAGGAAGAAAAAGGCGGGTGCGTCCCCTGCGGAGGGGCTTGGTCCGGCGCAGGTACACACGTAACGCTCGAACTGGGTCCTGTTGCCGGGACTCTCGATCGGATCGTGGTTCTCTGAGAGGTAGTATGGTGACCAGTTGTGGTGCCACTAGTGGAGATCTGGTCTTGGCTAGGAAGGTCGGGTCGGGAAGCAGCTGCACCGAACCGTCCGTCCGGAACTGTAAACAGTTGGGGCGAGTAGAGAGGGCGTGCAGCTCACTGACTCTGGAGGCTGAGGCGAGGGCTAGTAAGAAGCAGGTCTTCCGCGTCACGTCCGGTAGTCTCGCCAGCTGTAACGGCTCAAAGCGGGCCGAGTTGAGCCAAGTAAGGACCCAAGGTAGGTCCCAACGTGGCAGCAGTGTACGTAGAGCGGGACGATGCAGACCGAAATGGCCCATCAGATCGGCGAGGTCCTTGCAGGCGCCCGGGTCGGGACGTCCTAGATGCCTGTAAGTATCAGCGATCATGGCCAAGTAACCTCGAATGGTGATGGGAGCTAAACGCTGGTCGTGAAAAAGCCAGAGGAAGAAATCCGCCAGCTGAGGGACTGTCAACTCGGTGGGGGAGAGGCGTCTGTCGTCACACCAGGTGCTGAGAACTCTCCACTTGCCCTCGTAAACTCGTCTGGTCGAGGCTCTGCGGGCTGTAGCGATCGCGTCCACTGCCGCACCTGAGAAGCCTCTAGCGGAGAGGGCTTGCCGGACAACCTCCAGGCGTGGAGGAGGAGACGTTCTGGACAAGGATGGTACAGCGTCTGCCGCGGTTGCTTGAGCATCGTTCGTGGAGTGGGTAGCTGTAGTGGGGGGGTCGTCGCCAGATTCAGGAGGTCGGTCGTCCACGACCTGGTCCAACAAAACGGGGCCACCAGAAACAGGATAGTGTTGCTGCCCCTGAGCTTGAGAAGAACCTTGGGGATGAGGACCGTGGGTGGGTAGGCGTAGGCGACCAGTCCATCCCAGGAGATGGAGAGGGCGTCCACTGCCCAGGCCAAGGGGTCTGGAATCGGTGAGACGAACAGAGGGAGTTGGCGATTCCATCTCGTGGCAAATAGGTCGATCATGGGAGACTCCCAGGTAGCGCCGATCATCCGAAAGATGTCTGGACGCAGTGACCACTCGGTGTGCAGTAGCTGACCGCGACGGGAGAGGGAGTCGGCCAGCACATTCAAGTGGCCCGGGATATGTCGAGCACGGAGAGAAATGTCCCGATCCTCGCACCACCGGAGCACTTGGTACAGGAGGATGCAGAGAGATGGGGAGCGGGTACCGCCCTGCTTCTGGATGTAGGCGACGACCGTAGAGTTGTCCGACAACACCAGTAGCTCCCGGTGAAGCAGGCGAGCTTCCCACACACGAAGGGCTTGCCAGACGGCTTCCAGTTCCAACCAGTTGATGTGTCGGTCCCGGAGATCCAGGTCCCACCGGCCGGAGGCTGTCTCGAAGGAGGGTAGAAGGTGTGCTCCCCAACCGGAGAGGCTCGCGTCTACGCAGATGGAGAGGGAGGGCGGTGGCGAGAACAGCGGCACTCCTGTTGCGAGCCAGAGGGGGTCCGCCCAGCGTAGAAGGTGAGGACGGAGCAACGACGGAATCGGAACAGGAGACTCTAGGTCGGAGGTCGACGGACGCCAGTGTAGCAGAAGGTGCAACTGTAGCGGCCGGGAGTAGAGACGTCCTAACGGAATAAGGTCTGCTGCCGCGCTCATCAGCCCCAGCAACTGAAGCCACTGCCTGGCGGGAATCGAAGACTTCTGGGATACCTGCCGAGCTAGTTCCGCCAGCTTCTGAATGCGGGGTTCGGGTAGCCGGACGATATTGCGGTCGGTGTAGAACTCCATGCCTAGGTGGACGAAATGGCGTGACGGCACGAGGTCGGACTTGCTGAAGTTGACTATGAAGCCCAGCGTCTTGAGGAGCTGAAGCAAGGCATCCCGGTCCACCTCCAAGGTGGCAGAGGTCTGATTCTTCAGGAGCAGGTCGTCCAGGTAGTTGGACGTGGGGCTCGTGGAGGTCCGACGGGCTTTGGCTACCACTGCGTCCATGATGCGTGTGAAGACCCATGGGCTGAGGTTGAGGCCGAAGGGAAGTGCGCGGAACTGGTATACCACACCCTCGAAGGCGAAGCGTAGATAGCGTCTGGACGCTGGGTGCATGGGCACGTGAAGGTAAGCATCCGCGAGGTCCAGGCTGATTGCAAAGTCGAGGGGTTGCACCGAGGCACGCAGGGCCCGAGCTGTCTCCATGCGAAAGCGTGGAGCTACTATAAACTTGTTGAGCGCGGACAGGTCGATCACAGGACGCCACTTGCCGCCCGGCTTGGGAACTACAAACAGCCGGCTGTAGAAAGCTGGGGAGTCGAGACGCGTCACCACCTCTGTCGCTGCTTTCCGAAGTAGGGCGGTCACCTCGTTGCGCAGAGCGTCTGCCTTGAGCTGGTCTGTCGGAACCAAGGTCCACGCCGGAGTACGTTGCAGTGGGGGCGGGGACCGAAAGGAGATCCGCAGACCGAGGGAGATGGTTGAAAGAATCCAGGGGTCGTCCGGGAACAGCGCCCGCCAGGCGGCGCTGTGCCGTGCGAGCCTCCCGCTGACCGGAGGTCCCAGCGCGGTCGACGGAGCCCGAAGGTGGAGAACGTCAGAAGGCCCTTCCCCGCCCGGGGCGTCGGGCAGGCTTGGGCCAGGTCCTGGGAACGGGGGCCGAAGAGGATCCTGCAGTGGGACGGGTACGGGGGAAGGCAGGGGGCCTGGGGGGGAGACGTCCACCTCTGGTGTAAGGCCGGGAAACGGGTCTAGCCGCCCGCAGGGGGCGACCCTGGGTCCTGCGGGTATGTTGAAAGGGAGTAGGTACTGTACGACTTGGCCAGGTGTCCTTGTTTGCCTCTTTAACCGCTAACCAAGTGGGGCCAAAGAGAAGTTCTCCGCCAAGGGGCGCCTGACGAAGTTGGAGCTTTAGGTCATTGGGGAGAGGGCAGGAGCGGAGGAGGAAATCCCGACGCAAAAGGTCACAGTTGGCCGCCGCAGCCATAGCGTTGACACAGGTGTGGTAGGAGGCCCGGTTACCAGAGACGGCCAGGGCTAGCAGATCCCCCAGCAGCGGCGTAAGGGACGGATGCCAAGCCTCCTCTACGCGACGAACCATGGCTTGCGTCAGAAGGTCAAGAAATCCCGCGGAGGCTAAGGCGTTGCGTATGAGATTACCTGTCTGATCGATTCCTGGAAGCAGAGGGGTCCGTGCCGGAATCGCCGCCAGGGCCCAAGCAGCTGGGTCCGGTTTGGGTAGTGCGCAGGTAAAGCTCTGAGTATGTCCCGCGTACCAAGATTGTCGAAAGAACATGTGTAGGTCCGCCGGCCACTTAGAGTCATTGAAGAATCCAGCGGCGCCCAAGTGTCCCTGTGCGAGTCGAGCCGAGAACGCGTCCCGTAGGCTGCTGAAACCCGGAGGTTGAGGAAGAGTTTTAAAAGTCTTGGTATGGAGTTCCGCATCTACATAGGCCGCGGCCTTCTTCTTCGCAGGCGGAGAAGGAGGACAGTCTTCCGGCGGCAGGCACGCCGAGATGATGCGAGCTGCCTCGTCCAGGGCACGCAGAGTCTCCAACCTGTGTCCCACTGCTGACGGATGTTGTTCCTGCTCATCTTGATCCACGTCAGGGGGCGCCGGGATAGAGTGCGCGGGGCTGTCGTCCCGAAGTAAAACCGAAACTGAGTCCTCAGGCGCAAGGCTGAGCGCGTCATCCTCTAATTGCAGAGCGAGGTGGGAGGGGCCGGTTCGTGCTAAGAGTGTGGGCCCAGCCTCCGCGACGAGCCGGGATGTGACCGAGGCCTTGGCCGGAGAAGGTCTCACGGAGCGGTGACGCCACGAACGGACCGGGGAGGTTACTTGAGACCCAGAGCGAGAACGATGGGCGTAGCGTCGAGGCGACCTCCTACCCCGCGGGGAGGGCTCACGGCGGGAGCGGGGACTCCTAGAACGGGATTGGCGGCGGCAGCGTCGACTGCCTCTGGACGACGACGGCCTGGAGTGTGGAGTAGACGATTGGCGCGCTCTCCGAGTAGAATGTCTCACATCTGGAGAATGCGGTCTGGACCGACGCACCACTTGCGGAGATCCGACCCCGGACACCGTCCGCGATGGCCTACTGGTACGGGAAGATCTGGAGTCATGCCTATGCCGCGGTGACCTGTCCCTGGAGGGTGAACGATGGCGAGAAGAGCGGGAGACCGTCCGGTGCTTCTGCTCTCTGGAACGAGGTGAGTAACGGTCCGTACCTGAACGCCGAACTCTGTCGATGCGTGGAGGAGGAGTATCCTTCTGCTGGGAAGCGGGCATCTCCTGTGCCGAGACCGCTACCGGAACTGAAGCCTGTACCTGTACTTTGTCTCGCGCCGAAAGGATCGGCGGAACCGGACAGCGTGCACTAGTCGGGTCTGTACCTGCTGCCGGTGTAGTAGAACGAGCAAGCGACCGAAGTCGCGATGGAGACCGTTCTAACGTCTGATAAGCACCACTAGTCGGGTCTGTGGTGATTACCGGCGTGTCTATATTGTTCCAGGAAGAGGGCCTGACTGAAACTTCAGTACTAGTTTCTGCTACCGGACAGCGCGCACTAGTCGGGTCTGTGTTCGCTGCCGGCCCAGGAGGACGGGCTCGCGGTGTAAGTCGCGGCGTAGACTGTCCTCTGACCAGGTAATACCCACTAGTCGGGTCTGTGGTTCTTACCGGTGTATGGCCCTGTATACGTGCTGGCGTCGGAAGTGCACGGTAGAAACCCCATAGCTGATTCCATTGTTCTTCCCGCCAGGGGGCGCAGACCAGGCACGGTTGGGAAGATGTACAGGTTGAACAGGGCAGGCACACCTCGTGTCCATCGCTCGGCCACTGGAATTGTCCACATCTGATACAGGTGCGGACTTGCCAACTGCAACACAAAACAGAACAATCTATGTGAAGGTAATCGAACCTGCCGCAGCCGGCAGGCAACGAAACGCGCGAAACGAACGAAGGAGATACGGCGTATGCTGGCGTGCGGCGCTCAAACCCTCCCTGAGCGCCGTACGGAAGCAGTGACCGAGATTATACCTCGCCATGTTTGGGAAAGGAGAGGAACGAAGAGCGGTGTCAGCGGTGAAGCCCGAGGCCGTCCTATCAAGGCGCCAACCCGCTCCGACCGGCCACGAAGGGACCGGTGCCAGGCGCAGAGACGACAGTCACACGAGAAGACCAGGAACGCGCCGTCCGCCACCGAACCAGGCCTTCCCCGAGGTAGGCCAAGGACGAACCCCAAGGGCACCAGAAGTTGAAGGCGACCGGCCGACAGTGAGCACAGCTCACCAGCGTTGTTAGGAAGTCCTCTCGAAACAACGCACACACGAAAGCGTCCCAGCCCAAAGGCCACAATCCCTCTCACACAGTTAGAAAGTCGAAGTAGTGAACGAAAGCCAACGAATGAAGGAGCCACAGGCGTACACAACCTCACGCGACTAGCGAAGAAACTGACTGGTGATTTGAGCACTGAGCACATGCGTGGTTGAACCGGAAGGGAGGCTACCGGGTTTCCGCCTAACCTATGGCGCCCCTCTCCTGCCATCATGGCCATTATCGTACACAACAATTTTTGGGCTAAAATTAGACTAGCTAAGAAACATTTCCTAGTTGTAATACCATCGGTAATGTGTTTTGAGAAAACAAAAGACCAGAAACAGACCTTAGGATGCTCCACCTTTAGTCGGAGACCCGTTTTGTAATCACCAAGGTTCAGGTCAGACGCGATCCAATCCACAGGCACTTTCTTTTCTGAAAAGATTTACCAACAGCCAAAGGGTTAATGCAAACAACATAGCAGCCCCTTGGCAGCTACTGATACCACTTGGCGGAAAAGACACGCCTCTTCCACTGAAAGGTATTATCAGTAGCAGTCAAGTTGTTACCTCATTCAGCCCAGCGCACGTATTTCCCAAATTTTGGAGGCGTCATCTAACGAGTATGCACCTGTTGCAGGAGATGGATCGACCATGATAATTCAAGGGCAGGAATTATCATGGTTGACACATCTCCTGCTGCTGAATGAGTTAGATGAAATGCTAAGCTACTCCAGCATCACTCTTGAACTATGTGGTGAGTCTGTAGTTTCCGGAAATAGTGTCAGGGATGAACGGACTGAAGAAACTGACCAGCAGGGGTGTCCTGTGTGTCTTCGAAGGAGGAGACCAGCGTATCGGTGTTGGACACAAGCAGCTTATCTCCCAGTCCAGGATTCAGGATCAACACTGTTGTATTACTGTGGATGAAAATTTAAAAATCAAATCCTGACCTGTGGGTACCAAGCTTTTCTGGCACCCATTCTTGAACTATCACGGTTGATTGTGATAGGTCAGGGGTGGTTGGTGCCCAACTATTCTGACACTACCCTTGAATTATTATGGTCCATCTTGTAACGAGGTCGGATATAACAAAAGTCAGATATAACAACAGTTTTCCTTAACTCATTCGCGGCCAGCCACATCTGGATGCACGGCTTATGCCGCACAAGTCCCAACAGTAATCTATCTACAAAATACTTTGCTTGCAGCATACTTCAGATATAACAAGAACATATGGGTCCCCAGGCGATTTGTTACAGCCAAAGTTTACTGTATATTCTGTTGCAGTGTACTATACAGACAAACAACAGAAATGCGACATTTTAGGGAATCATCAGAAAAACGTTAGTGTTTCTGATGATTCCAAAAATGTCACATTTGTTTTTGCTTGTCAGCATACATCAGCACCAAATCAGGTGACAGGTGAACTACAATGACTTACACAACCACAGCCAGGAGACTGACTGCAGGGTTTGGATTCCAGACCAGACTGTTCACTTTGCCGCTGACAGGCACCATCTTCATACACCGACCAGTCGACACTTCCCAAAACCTTACCGTGTTATCATCAGATCCTGCAATTGGTACAAAATGTTGGTCCCTCAATAAATGTAGACAATGATGAATCGATGGAGTCTAAGTAATAAATTTGACAGTAAAATTAGGCAAGCATCGTATCTACCAAAATCTATGCTGGCAGTGGTGCTTTTGTAATTATACATTTTGGAAACTGTGACCGTGACATTTAACCACATGGCTGCATTTCCTGAAAATGCTACAGGTGTCACCTAATGACCACATACCAGTTGCAGGAGACAGATCTACCATGATAACTCAAGAGTAGAGCCAGATTAGCTAGGCGCCTAATGATGCCTAAGTTAATCTGATACTACACTTGAATTTTCTTGGTCGATCCATCACCTGCTAAAGGTGTCAGAGCTAAATGGGTTACTAATATGCAACAGAAATGCCTGCCTCATCCACATGTATGTCATACACAATCACGATTCTATTTGCACACTTGTTTCAAAACAAATGCTGCGCTGTACTTACCAGTCGCGAGCCACTGACCACTAGGATCAGGGCAGACACACCTGACCATGTCTGTGTGGCCCTTATACACCTGTAACATATGTACACAACAAACATGTTTGTATCCTGCAGATATTTATTCTTTCCACAGTGGACTGTTCATCCTTAGTGCCGAAAGTAATTTATGTTTTACAGCAGACACTACGTTCTGGTCAAACTAACTCGGTATGCTTTGCTGAAGATATTCAATGACCTGCTTTGTGCTTTGGACGAGCGTAAGATCACAGTTCTTGCTTTGCTGGACCTGTCCAGCGTGTTCGACACTATTGACCATGAAATTTTGCTGTGCCGTCTTCAATCTGTATTTGGCATTGAAGGCACAGTCTGGCATGGTTTAGTTCATACCTGACTGAACGATCCCAGATTGTTTCTGTTGACGGCCGTCATTCTGAGCCATCACCTCTTCGGTTTGGTGTACCCCAGGGCTCGGTCCTAGGGCCTGTATTGTTCTTACTGTATGTTCAGCCCCTGTCCGACCTGATTAGTAGTCGCTCCATTTCTCATCATGCATTTGCAGATGATACGCAGATGTACAAAAGTGATACTGTCGAACGAGCTGTGAATGCCGTCCAAAGCATAAGCCAGTGCATTGACCATGTCAAATCATGGATGACCACCAACAAATTGATGTTAAATGATGGCAAAACTGAAGCAATGTTGGTAGCTAATCCAAGATTATCTTCGTCCCTGCCTTTACCGTCATCATTGTCTGTAGATGGAACACTCATTGGCTTCTCTGCAAGTGTGAGAAACCTGAGTGTTACACTTGACAGCGGGTTATCTATGTCACAGCATGTCAGTGCAGTGTGTAGATCCGCTTATCTGGAACTTTGTCGTATTAGTTCAGTTCGTCACCTGCTAACCGTGGAAGCTACTAAAACACTAGTTTGTGCATTTGTGCTGTCCAAGCTAGATTATTGTAACTCTTTGCTTTGTGTCTGCCCTCAGTATCTCATTGATCGCCTCCAAAAGATTCAGAACAATGCAGCCCGGCTTGTTGTGAGAGTCCGCAAGACTGATCATGTCACACCCATCTTGAAGTCCCTTCACTGGCTACCTGTGTCCTCGCGTATTCAATACAAAGTTATGTCAATCTGTTTTAACTGACTTTCAGGCACCAGCCCAGAATACTTGTCCTCTTTGCTGCACGTGTATACACCCTCTCGTGAGCTCTGCTCCTCTTCTGATAAACGAAGTTGTGTGTACCTTCTGTCCAAACTAAAACATTTGGTCAGTGCACTTTTGTTTATCAAGCCCCAGTGTTATGGAACACACTTCCTCTCGAGGTCAGAAACAGTGAGTCTGTCTCTGACTTCAGGAGGTCATTGAAAACTCACCTTTTTAAAGCTGAGAAACAGTCACAAAACTCCGCCCCGCACGTGTTTTAAAAAAAACATTACAGGACCCAGCGAGGGCCCTGTCGTGAAAGTTCGGCTAACTTGCCCCTAAGTCGGCAAACCGGTTTGCAACTCAGTTGACTGAGTTTTCAACTGCGTTTGTCGTGCTGGCAAAACTCCCGTGAAAAAGACAGGCCACTTCCTGTATGCAGCGAGTGGGCACCGCGATCACTGATGTAAATCAGATATATTTCTACTGATAGCAACAGTAGCAGACGACACTCGACCATTTGTGTCTTGCCTGGACGCAAACTGGATGTGGACCAGGCCGAGCTATCCGTAAGTTACACAATACAGCTTGAACTTGAGCATTATTTGATATCGGAAGGGTGAGGAAGGAGGGGTTATTTGTCGTTTTGTGTTTGTTATTATATCTTTTCATCTGGAGTGGCCTACAGCAAATATTTTTTTTCCATCTTGCATATCCAAGGTAACCAATCACGCCGAGTAGTTGCCCCTGATTTTACCACAAAGCCTCGTTGGCGATGGCGACTAGCGGCTGCTCAGCCTGGGGTTGCGTGTATGGTAACTGCTAAAATTGTACACCTGCACTATATGTACAATATCATGGACTGGACGTACGTGTTGAAAAAATTCGTTCACAACTACAAAGTGTCAGGAGTCATACTTACAGCTTGTACAGCCGTACATTCTGCCATCATCCCCAGCGCGTAAAATCCGTGGTTGCCGGTCAGTTTCAAAGTGTCACAGAATCGTCTGCTGTTGTCCGATCTGCTAATCGCGATGATTTCCGTTCAACAGGAAGTGGCCTGTCGTTTCCCGAGAGTTTTGCAAGCTCGGGATACGCAGTTGCCAACTCCGTCAACTGAGTTACGAACCGATTTGGGTCCTATAGAGTCTTTTTAAAACACGCGCTGGGCGGGTTTTTCTCATTGCACCTCAGCTTTAAGCTTTACTTTGAATAATTGCCAGTGTTTGATGCCTTAGTTGTAGTTCTGTAATCCTCCTTGATCAGATTGAATGTTCATTAGAACATAAATTATTATGTATTTTAGTTCATTGTAAAATGAATTTTTCTCTAAAATGTATTTTTTCGAAAAATACTTACCGATGACATCACTGTTAGGAATAGTGTCTTAGCTAGACTAATTTTAGCCAAAAATTGATTGTGTAACCATATGGCAGGGGAGGCAACAAGGGGCGCCATAAGCCTAGCCAGTATCCCGAGTAGCCTCCCTTCCATCCCCATCTGGGCAACCGCTCACCAAATTCCCGCCAGTCTGTTTACTTAGCTGACGAGCGGCAAGCGGGGCAGGTGAGCGGGGTGTAATGTCATCGGTAAGTATTTTTTGAAAAAAAATACATTTAACCCTTTGAACCCTGAGTAAATAAGAAGTCTATATACCCTTCAGCCCTGACTTTATTTGAGAAATTTCTGTTGGAAATGAGTGTGCACTGTAAAATATTTGTAAATAATACTTTACAACAGATATCCCCATATAGGTATATATGTACAGATTTGCCATTGGATGGACTACCGTTTTATGGATTTGACCACACTGTGTCACATGTGTCATAATGCCTGGTGACAAAAATAGTGACAGGTGACAATAAACTTGAAAAAAATGTCTTTCGTGCATGACAGGTCGCTGGTACTTAACATGCATTATTAAATAAGGCATCTATTACTGTGACACATGTGTCCATGCATTTCCAGCATGCCGATACAACGTAAGGCCCCTACCTTGTCACCAGATGTCCATGTTTACACCTGCCACTGATAAGGTATATTCGATGGTCTAGACAACATGTAATAAGCTGCGTCGAATGATGATCAGTGTGTCTGTGTTGTGTCTCGTTCACGATCGGATGGAAGTACCAGTGTTGTAAAGACTATACTGACACGTACTACACATGTGACCAATGTGTGTCGTTGGTATCCACAGAATCACCAACAGGTGCACCAAGGTGTGGCATAAAAAAAACTGGAATATCAATTAGAACCTCCGAATTCAGCATCAGAATCAAGCTGTAAGTAATTGCCATTGTCAGTGCCTCAAACGGCGATCGCTCCAGCTGACACTGCCAACACGTGGTTATGCTGCCACGTGGTAGGTAGGTACACATATCCCAATACATCTAAGCTATCTGTTGTTGAAACCATGTCTCCAAACACAAAATTGTATCACTCCGAAAATCTACACATCCACTCGCCATTCCGACCGTAATTCCCACGCTAGCGCCGCAAAAGTGACCACATACCACAGACGAACGTACGTCAGTGACCCTGTCAGTGTAAACAGGATGTGTCAGTGCGAAGGGCGAGATCACCACATGCGCAGCGAGGCTCGCGCGTCACCGGGCGCGCGATACAAAACACCTGACACCGCTGTAGCGGTTTGCCGGGCTGAAGGGTATACGAGGTCTCAAACCGCTACAGCGGTTTGCCGGGTTCAAAGGGTTAAGAGAAAAATTAATTTCTTTCCTCAAAATACATTACCAATGACATTACTGTTAGGAAGAATTACGAAGAGGAGGTGGGTGCCGCTTATAACACCCCTAACCCCCCACTGCAAACCAGGCCCGCCCTCCCAGGAGCAACCTCCCGATAATTTTAGCTAAGAAGCCTACGGCACTGAGGGTGCCAGGAGGGAGAGTTGCGCTCCGAGGATGTCTCCCACCAGCGCCCTGTTTCCGGCTGGCTGGAGAGGATCCGAGAGAACCTCGTGCTGTCCGGAGAGGTCTCCCAGGTAGAATCGGGCGAGATTGATTGCACCCCCCCCAGCGCACAGCCGCCACAATGTCTTTGACTGCTCAGGAGCGGACGAATGCGAGGGTGCGGCCGTGGCTCTGATCTCGTACGCCCTGACGTTCATCGCTTTGGCTGCCGCAGGGAGAGGTCCCGGTAGGAGGTGCATAACGCCACCGGGACCGGAGGTAGACCGTCTGGGTTGAGCTGTCATCCCCACCTGGAAGGCGGGAGTGCCCCCTGCGTACGGCTTGGTCCGGCGCAGATGTCTACTTAAGGTTCTCACCAGATCCTGCTGTCTGTATCCCCAGCAGGGCCCGAAACCCCCAAGGGCCGAGGGTGATCACTAGGCCGACTCAAGAGGACCGGGTCTAGGCTAGGAAGCCGTGTCAGGCATCAGTTGAGCGGAGCCCAGCATCTGAACTGCAAGTCTGAGGGGCGCGCTGAGGAGAGTGCAGTCCGCTGACCTTGGCAGCTGTGGCAAAGGTCGGCCGGGAGTAGGTCGTCCGTGGCACGAAAGTTGTCCACGTCAGCTGGAGCGGTCCACGAGCCACTTTAGGCCCTGGGTAAGGTCCCGTCGTGGCCCTCAAAGCAAGCGGGTAGACCGAAGCGTCAGAAGGTCGGTGAGGTCTTTACCGGTACCGGAGTCAGTCGATCTGGGTCAGTCCGCGTCAGCGATCCTGGTCCTGTCCCGTAGCCCCTAACGGCGACGGCACCAAGATGGTCGGTGAAGAGTCAGAGGAAGGAGTTCACATGCCGAGGAACCGTCTGGTCCACATGGGAGATGCGTCTAACGTCACATCAGCCGCCCAGGACTCGTCCTGTCATAGGCTCATCCGGTCGAGTGTTCAAACTGTAGTGAAGGGTCCCACAGCTGCATGGAGAATCCTCTCCCGGTGAGGGCTCGCTGCACAACATCTAGGCATGGGAGAAGAGTTCTCGGGGCTGCAAAACATCAGGCGTGGTGGTGAACCGCCGATGGGTCAGGACACCAGCGGTCCACGAGCATATTCCGCAGCTAGTATGCAGCAGGCCCAGTACCGCGTCGCAAACTTGATCCGGAGCAGGAGCTAGGAAGCAGCACCGTAGGTTTGGCGAGGCGACAAGGTCTTTCCACGAGGTAGAGGGCGTCGACCGCTCCGGTTGCGGAGATGAAACGGAGAAGGCGAAGCAGTGAAGCTGACGAAGCACCTCAGGAGGATCCTGGGGGAATCCTAACCGCTCAGAACAGCAAAGAAGTCCTGACGGAACATCCACCCGGTGCAGAGAAGCTGGCTGTGACTCGGGAAGGCATCGGCATGTCCTGCGGAAGTCCCGTGATGACTCTAGCTCGGGTAGCGAAGTCTCGATCTAGCACTACCGGAGCCACTGGCCGAGGAGAAAGGACGAGGAACCGCGTCCCGCGCAGTGCGAAAGTAGGTGACGACTGCGGCACTGTCGGAGATGATGAGAAGCTCCTGACGTCGCCGACGATAACCCGAAGCTGGGTCCCAAGGACCTAGCAATACCGGAGCCACTGGCCGAGGAAGGACGAGGAACTGCGTCCCACGCAGTGCGAAAGTAGGTGACGACTGCGGCACTGTCAGAGATGATGAGAAAAGTCCTGACGTCGCCGACGATAACTTGAAGCTGGGTCCCAAGGACCGGAGGCCGTCTGCCAGAGGCTGAATAGCATCTCGGTATCAGGTGATTGCCCCTGGTGACAAGACTTGCGACGGCGAAGGGACAACTGGAGTGAAGGCGAGCAGAGATATTCTCCCGTCGTGAGACCGTCGGGATCCGCCCAGCGAAGAAGATGACGGTCGTCCGTCGAGGGTCATCCGGGGAGAAGCAGGAGCAGCTGAAGCAGGAGGAACCGAAGCTTCGTAGTGGAAGAGGGTCTGCTGCGGTACTCACCGGTCCACGGAGGACTCCTACTCTAGGGACGCCCGCCTCGCTGAGTGCACCCACTGCTGAATTCGCCACTCCGGAGATCGCCGTATGTGAAGTCGGAGCGTAACTCCATCCCCAGGAGGGCAAGCTGCACAATGGTGAGAAGTCGGACTTGCCCGTGTAGACCAGGAAGCCACGCGAGGGAACCCAAAGTGCATCTCGATCTTTCTTCAAGGAAGACTCCGACCGCCATCGCAAGGGAAGATCAGCTGGAGAACTCGACGTGTAGCCCGGAAACGTCCGTCTGGTCCTGCCCACCACGACGCACAGCTACGGTTGAACCCCCAGAGGCCGCTGACGACACTGAAGGGAGCTTGTGGTACTGGAAGATCACGTCGCCGAAGGTCTCTGGGGACACGCCGAAACATTCTACTCCAAGGACTCCGCCCAGTTCCGCACCGACGAACTTCGAGGGATGTCAATGTGGTTGCACAAGACGTCCAACTGGCAGGAGCGTGTGTCGACTGTCGTAGTCGGCACCAGGGATCAGGAGGTCAAGGCCGCAGCGAAGGGGGCATCCTGAAGCACCCGTTCACCCGCAGTGGTAGTCGGCAAGGGGTCGAGCAAGGCATGGTACACCGCGTAGTAGGTGGTGCCCGGCAAGCCCAGAGGTCCTAAGCCGCAGCAAGTGGAAATAAGTCCTGTAGACCGTAAGGAATAAACGGAACAATCTCTACAGCGCTAACTTACCTGCCAACCGTAAGCGCTTTAGCATGTGAACACACCATAGAACCGCGACACACAACCCTACTAGGGACCGCGACTGAGGTGTGCGGGAAACAAGGCATAGCACACAATGGTGCTGAAGTGTCTTCAGAGTTATGCGGAAGGTACTTCCAGGGTGAGGCATCGTCCCTGGGCTGGCTGCCGTACATCCGTGATGGGCCGGAAGGCGTACGTAGTAGTGCGTGCAGCCCCAAGACGACCAATCCCGTGAGTGTCAGGCAAGCGGTCACCACTGAACCTGTAGTCAAGCCCGGGACAAAGGAACCCGCAAAGAGTCAGAACACTTCTGTTGGACTATGGCAGGCTTGGACAGCCGTACAGGCCTATGGTGATGGATGGCATCCAATTTGTGGAACACAGTCTGTAGTAGTGGCAGCCTGTCCCGAGAGCGGGGGTCCACTCGGATCTTCCAACACCCAGCGGTCCTTCTGACCCGCTTTCGTCTCATGTGGTAGATGGGGCGCGCACTCGGCTCGTGCCTCCTTGCTTTGTGTGGTGAGCGTGCTCTCGTCCATACAGGCGTTTAGTGCGGTCGTGGTACCTCATCACTGACCTGGGGGCGTGATGCTGAACGTTCGTAGATCCTGTGGGACTCACGGTCCCAGCATGCGCCAGGCTCGTGCCCCGTTCCTCTGTTCAGCGAGCGGGCGCTCTTCCGTTCAGTCCGTTTGTCCGTTCGTGGAGACTCGTCACTGACCTGGGAGCGGGACGCAGAACGTTCGTAGAGTAGACGAGACTCGCGGTCTCGGCGCGCGCTAGGCTTGTGTCCCGTTACTCTGTGCAATGAGCGAGCGCTCTTCCTTTCAGTCAGTTTGTCTGGTTGTGGAGAATCGTCACTGACCTGGGAGCGGGACGCAGAAAAATAGAGTAGACGAGACTCTTGGTACCGGCGTGTGCTAGGCTCGCGTCCTGTGACTGTGCAGCGAGCAAGCGCTCTTCTATTCCGTCAGTTTGTCCGGTCGCGGAGACTCGTCACTGACCTGGGAGTGGGACGCTGAACGTTCGTTGATCAGGAGAGACTCGCGGTCCCGGCCTGCGCTCAGTGCGTGCCCTTTAGCTCTGTGCAGCGAGCGTGCGCTATTCCATTCAGACATTTTGTCCGGCCGCGACAATATGGTAATGGCCGTGAGCTTGACGCTGAACGTTTGTAGAGTAGACGAGACTCATGATCCCGGCGTGTGCTAGGCTCGTGCCCCTTTACTCTGTACAGCGAGCGAGTGCTATTCCATTCAGTCTCCGTCCGGCCGCGATTTAAATACGTCTATGGCCGGGGAGCTAGACTCCGAACGTTCGTAGAGTAGGCGAGACTCGTAATCTCGGCGTGCGCTAGGCTCGTGCCCCTTTACTCTGTGCAGCGAGTAAGCACTATTCTGTTCAGTCAGTTTGTCCGGTCGTGGGGACTCGTTACTGACCTGGGCGCAAGATGCCTCATTCTTCCGTTCAGTCAGTTTGTCTGGTCGCGGTGACTCGTTACTGACCAAGGAGCGGGACGCCGAACGTTCGTAGTGTAGAGGGGGCACGTGATCCCATCGTGCGTTCGTCTTGTGCCTCTCTTCCCTGTGCAACGAGCGTGTCTCTTTCTTTTTCTCGTTCGTCTGTTCAGCTGTCTGGTGTGGGTCCTTGTCCGCCGAAAGTACTTGTGCTGGCGTTGGCCCGGTAGTGGCTGAACTGGCCTGAGGCTCCACAACCAGGGGAAGACCACTTGACCCGTCTGTGGAGGTGTCCAGTCGTGGCTCCACATCACTGACCTGGGATTGGGACGCGGAACGGACGTGTTGTAGTTGGGACTCATGCTGGGCTCGTGCCTCTGTACTCTGAACAGCGGGCGCGCTATATGAGGGTAGACAGGTGGGCAAATCGACGTGAACCCGGCTCGTCCCTTAACTGTATCCAACAAACGGGCGCACGCAAGTCCATCAGTAATGTCTGGTCATGAACCCCTTTCACTGAGCCCCAGCCGTGAGATGGCCTTATTCGCCCATCGGCGTAATTGCCCAAATTTCTAAATAAATACTACTGACCTTGGGGCGAGATGTTGAAGCGGCACATGGTCGCATTGAGCCCGACTCGTCCCTTACCATTCCCCGACAAGCGGGCGTACACTAGTCCAGCAGTCTTGTCCAATCGTGGGTCCCCTGTCCCTGTAGGAGCAGAGCACCTAAGTCTGCGATGGACCAGGACTGAGGATTGAAGGGCCGTACTTCCGAAGCCGCTCTCAGCTGCAACCACCTCCGGCCGCTCGTCTAGCCCAGGGCGCCGCTCATCGTGCGATGAGTGTAGGCACCGCTGGCACAGTATCGGCAGACGGCAAGCTCGTCACGCGCCACAGGAAGTCCCCCCAAGAGTGGGGGTGCGGACTTGAAACTGCAAAACATAGTCAACAGTAATAGGCGAGTGAACGTGGCACCCCGAGGCCACGCGATCCATGTACGCGCGCGAAGACAGATTTCAAACTGAATGCCCATCATGACCAACGTTGACGCATGGTGCTCCACGCTCCCTCCCCTGAGCGCTGGTCATCGACAATATGCAAGGTTTTACCTTACCCTGTCGGGGAGGCCGAGGGCCCCCGTAGTGACCAACCGTGCTGCCGAAGTGCAGCCTCATACCACCACCGGGAGAGCCGCCCGCCGAAATAGCTCCAAACACCAAGCGCCCAGTAATCCCACTCGAGCGGAACACGGAAACCAAGACCCCAGCACCAAAAGTCCGATGGAGGGCACACGAACTGACGAAGGTAAGCCCCAACTCGCACAGAGCAGTAGCCATCCCAAGAACAGTGAACCCGGTAGCCCAACCACAAGGCGACCGGTCACACCGAGCACAGTCAACACCGAACACGTGAAGAAGACCAAGTTTCTAACACCACAAGTCCGGAGGAATTCACTTGAAGGTAACTCCAATCCAACACATTGAAACTGGCTAGCACAGTGAACACGCCGAGTCCAAGTCACAAGACGAGTGGTCACATCACACACAGCCAAGAAGCAGAAGCCTAGGTCACACAACCATCCACAGTCTAGCTAAGAAACAGACTGGCGGGAATCCGGTGAGCGGTTGCCCGGATGGGAATGAAAGGGAGGCTACTCGGGATACTGGCTAGGCTTATGGCGCCCCTTGTTGCCTCCCCTGCCATACAGTTACACAACCAATTTTTGGCTAAAATTAGTCTAGCTAAGACACTATTCCTAACAGTAATGTCATCGGTAATGTATCTTGAGGAAAGAAAGTGGTGTGTTCGGGTATTGTGTTTTGTTTGTTATGTGCATATGTCATTGTATTTTTATTTTTGTGTACAAATTGTAAAGCGCTTAGAGCTTTTGATTAAGTGCTATATAAATACTCATTATTATTATTATTATGAAAGCTTGTTATTTTTGTCTGAGAGTAGCTTCACATTTGCACTCATCCCTTTCTAATAGACCACTGTATTACACTTTTACAGCCTCAGTATTACATGCTCCAGTGTACAGCAGTATTGGTTATAACGCAAGCAGATCTCTGGTTCCCACAGTCAATCCAGTTGAGCAAAAGGTCCTTGCACCGACATCAGCCTTAGCTAGCCTTAGTTAGCCAGCTCATGGGCGTGTGTGAACCAAATAAGGCTATCAGCCCGAGGACCTTTTACTTACCAAGTGAATTTCCTACACAAGGGTCAGCATTACAATAAGGCTATCACAAGTAATGTGTTCTGACTTTATGGTTCCCAGGAACCACAGTATACCACGGCTAACTTGCATACAGAAAACTATTTCCAATAAAGTGTCTACTTACAACAGCCTCTGTAGTCGGGAAGGGCTGCAGGTCCTTAGGCTTAGGTAACTTGGGTATCAAGTCTTCTGGGTTCACATTCATCTGATTTAGGGGAGAACATGACAGATGCAACATTCAATAACTAGCATACAGCAAACTCATAACAAGAAAGGCAAAGCCATTATCGCTCACGTGTATGATCGATTTACATTTGTGTGACCTTTGTGACAAGGGATGGCTTCTGCAGCAGCAAAATCCATGTTTTCTGAAAATGTAAGCATCTGTCAACCCCCCGTGACCCTTGACCTTTGTGATGAGTCGACTAAATTAGTATGCATAGGAAAGTCTTATCATCAGTTATCATTGTACCAAATTTAGCTGAAAAAAATTGCAAAAATGTTGGCAATACCTACAATTTTATCAAAAATCGGCATTTTACACACATTTGACACCTCTTGTGACCCTTGACCTTTCCAAGGGGTCATCCAAATTAGTATGCACAGATAGGTCTTACCATCAGGAATCTCTGTACAAAATTTGGGTTTGAAGTTGTGAATAGTATTTGAGAAAAAAACATCTTTTGTCAAAATATGGTTGCTTTTTTACCTATTTCCTGAGCTCTCGTGACACTTGACCTTTCTGAGGGATCAACCAAATTAGTGTGCATAGAAAGGTCTTCCCATCAGGTATTTCTGTAGCAAGTTTGGGTTTAAAGTGGTGAACAGTATTTGAGAATAAAACATCTTTTGTCAAAATATGGCTATTTTGCACCTATTTCATGAGCCCTTCGTGACCCTTGACCTTTCCAAGGGGTAATCCAAATTAGTATGCATAGATAGGTCTTACCGTCAAGTATCTATATTTTGTCAAAATATGGCTATTTTTCACATATTTCCTGAGCTCTTGTGACCCTTGGCCTTTCCGAGGGATCAACCAAATTAGTATGCATAGAAAGGTCTTATCATCAGGTATCTTTGTACCAAGTTTGAGTTTAAAAGTTGTGAAAAGTATTTGAGAAAAAAATAAATTATGTCAAAATATAGCTATTTCTGACACATTCCCTGATCCCCTGTGAGTGTGACCTTGACCTTTGTGAGAGGTCACTCAAACTGGTATGTTTAGAAAGATCTTGCCACAAAGTATCCTTGGGCCAAGTTTGAAGAATCCGGCTTGAATAGTTTCCAAAAAAATGCCAACATTAAAGTTTACCATGGACAACAGCGGACGGACGACCACTGGCCCAAAACATACTCACTTTTGCTTCACACGTAAGCCAAAAACAAAGCTACACTCAGATTTCTCACCTGCTAAACTAATCACAGGCAAGTGACTTTATCTGCACCTAGTGCCTAGCAAATCTGGTACTACACTTGAGATAACTTGGCTAGACCAGCCCCAGCTGTGTTTTCAGAGGGATAAATACAAATGTGCTCATTCCCACAACTAGATTTTATAAAAAAAAACACAAAAAAACAACAAACAAAATAACAACAAAAAACACTCCGCCAGATTCTAAGTAAAATGAACTAAAGTTTATCCCTTTCTCTACTCACCCTCATCTTTCTCTGGCGTGGACAAAGATACAAGTCAAGGCACCTCTCAAATCGTTCATTGACGAAGCGATCATATGCTGGCACTTTGCGAAGGGCAGAAAACTTCTGAGGGATGAAATTGATACGCCTATCCTCTGGCTCTTGATCTTTCCATTTTTCCTCCTGAAAACCGAGATGACAGTGGATTGAATATCACATTTTTTAATACTCATTTACTGTTAATTATATTGATTTCCAGGGAAAACTTTCAAAGCAAATATAGTGGCAATATGGCTGACAAAATTTTACTCAGTTGAAAAAAGAACATGAGAAAATACAACTTTTGTAAAAGAAACCAATTCTTGACCTAGTTACAATGTGGCCTGCACCCTTCAGAGAGGTCACTCAAAATGGTATGCTTAAAAAGGTCTCACTTGAAAATCATCCTTGGGCCAAGCCTGAAGTCTTTTCTTTGAAGATTAAGTGCCAAAAGGTGGTCACACATTGAGGACAGACACAGTATGAAGCAAAGTTATGAATAGGAACCAGTGTTATGGTGAATTGAATTCTACTTGATATGACAAATAAATCTACTGAAGCAACAAATAGTTACTGCAGTGGTTTTTAAGAAATTGGCAAAATAACACGAAAGTATGTCGTGTCGGACATCAAACCTTACACAAAAACCTTGCTGTTTTCCTAAAACTTCCCTCACACCTTTTTCTGTGCATATTAGAAAGGGGAGATCTCCTTATAGATAATCTGTCTTAATTCAGTGAAATTTTGTTGTACATTGTTAATCAGTGATATCATTTGATGTAAGGCCAACCAACCTCAGGGAGACTGAAAAGATCAACTCACAAACCAGATAGGTGAGGCTAGCGCTGGCAGAATTGTACAACAAACCAAGGGGAATTACTCAGCGCTGGACAGACGAACAGTTAGATCCCCTGCCCCCGCCTATCAGGCACCCATTCGCCAGCCCTAGGGATGTAGATGATCGTCTTGTTATATACCTGCGTATTTCTCTGTGGGCTGGCGAATGGGTGCCTGATAGGCGGGGGCAGGGGATCTAACTGTTCGTCTGTCCAGCGCTGAGTAATTCCCCTTGGTTTGTTGTGAAAAGATCAAGCTTTGTGAAGGAGACGAGAGCACTGCAGAGAAAACACCAGGCAAAGCTGCCTGCGCAGGTAGAGGCTCTGAATCCTGCTAGCGACCTTCCACCTTGGGAAAGTAAGCCAGAAAACATCACCATCTCTTTCACGGTACCCTACATCACCACCAGAGATGAGCACAGCACTGTGAGCAAGAAAGCCCTGACACTGGCCATGCTCGAAGAAAAGTATCCCCAGGAAGCATGGATACGGGCATACACCGATGGATCAGCCACAGATGCAGTTCAGGATGGAGGGGCTGGGGTGTACATTCAGTACCCAAACGGAAAATGGCAGGCAGAGGCAGTACCAACAGGCCTTCACTGCACAAATTACAGAGCTGAGGTGGAAGCCCTGGTCCATGCAGCTAACACCCTTAGTGGCACTGCAGACCCTGATGCCCAGATTGTCTTCCTTACTGATGCCATGTCTGTCCTTGAGGCAGCAACAGCAAGCAAACTGCCACGTCTACAAGAGGCACTGCAAAACATCAAGTGCACCACCAGACTGGTGCTGCAGTGGATCCCTTCACACTGTGGCATCTACGGCAATGAAGAAGCTGACAGAATGGCAAAAGCGGGCGCAGAGAAAGAACAAGATGAAAATGGAGTCAGCTTCACAGAGATGAAGACCATCATTAAGTCTGTGTACAGACCACTACAACGGCCCATAGACAGTTACCATCAGCTGTCCAGACAAGAGCAGGTGACCATCTTTCGTCTGAGGACCGGGCACAACCGACTCAATTTCCACCTGCACAGACGCTTCCACCTTGTGCCATCTCCCCTGTGCCCTTGTGGAGAAGCAGAGCAGACCACAGAGCACATCCTCCAGGACTGTGGGAACCACCAGTCGCTGAGGGAGGAGATATGGCCGAAGCCCACCACTCTACAAGAGAAACTGTACGGGCCTGTGGAGGCACTACAGAAGACCACATATTTCATTTTGAGAGCCAAACTCCAAGTGTGACGGCGTTCGAGAAGAAGAAGAAGAAGATGTAAGGCCCAGTGTCTGAAACCAACCAAAGTTTAAACTTTTTCTCCTATTGTTAATATGTTGCCAAAGTCAAATGACAAGACACACAAATGTACACACACACACTAAAAAAAAAAACACACACCGGTCATAACATTTAAAATTAACTGTATTAATAAAAGAATAATGGCAGCAAAGAGTTGTGAGTGTCAGACATCAACCTTACACAAAGTAATCAGACTCGGCATTTTGAGGCAGGATGTCTTGCGCCACATACTGAAACTTTAAAGATACAAATGAAAAATGCATTTTTTCTTTGACACAACAAGCTGATTAAAGTAATTTTATTATTTTGAAGAAATATTTGCATTAAGAAAATAAACAATGTCGGACATCCGCCTTACTGAATTTCCTTCCAATCAGACACCAGGTTTACTGAAAATGCTGTGTCAGACACCAGCCTGACCGAAAATCAACATTCCAACATTCGGTAAGAAATGATTTTCGTTGCCCTATATTCATCCATTACTACATAACGTCTCTTGGCCTAACGCGAACAATACACACTCAATCAATTACTTTCGTTCTCGTCAGGTATATCGTTGGGAAAAATCGTTGTTTAAACCTTCAACATGCGACAAACTGGTGTTGAAAATCAGGTGTCAGAAACCAGGTTTTAAATTTTCTTACCATGCATACTTCAGCAGGCTCCACGTGTAGATGCATGCTTCCTTCGATCAATAAATCAAATATGGTGGGGTCACGTGATCTTCAATGAGTCATGTAAAAATCTGGATCTGATTTTCTTTTAAATTTTCATAAAATTCATTTTTAAAGAAGCAAACTTCACGGAGATTCAAGTTTTCATCAAGCCTCCTTGGTGCTGATCTTGTGGAATGGTATTTGAGCTCACTATATTTGATGAACTGGTAATCTCCAACCAAAACGCTGCCTCAGTAAACAGATCGATTCGACCGGCGAAGATCTTACCGAGTGACCCTGGTGTCCGACACCACGTGTATTTTCCATCAAATTGTCTTTGTCAGTATGTATTTTGCAACAAAACTGTTTTCACAACTTAGTTTAACACATCTTTATGCCGCGTTAGAAGCAGTTTTACAAAATCTTGAGGTACGTGTCAGTTACTTCCAGTGTTTCATGATACGGTTTGACAGTGTTCTTTGTTTCTTCAAAAACATTACCGATGACATGACCTTATGGGAGATGTCTACTACTTACGCAATTCTAGCCTAAGAGCTCTTTGTGTTACCACACAACCCGGGAGGCACTCGGGGAACCCCGAGGGGGCCGAGAGTTATCTCCCGATACTTCCCATCTGGGACAGAGTACCCATAGTCCGTCAGTCAGTCTACTTAGGCTTACGCTGTTCAGACGTGTTTGCTCTAGCCTACGGACTTGGGGATTTTCGACCGGTTCGCCGGTCGTCGGCGGCCTTGATTCTTCGCTTGACTTCTTCTTCGTCCGTCCTCCCTGTGCCTTGCGTGGCTCTGGTGTCCCCTTTTCGTTGGCAGCTGCCCGCTTGGCTGCTTGTTGCCGGCCTGGGCTGTGCTGTGCGCTTCGCTGTGACTTCGCCGCGTGTGCCTTGGTTGAGATTTTCTCCCCCCTTCCCCGGTCCCGCTCCGGGAAAAGGTAAGGTAGTTGGGTTGGCCCTCGGCCGGTCCCCGCACTGGGCACTGGTTGAGCGAGCTCGAAGGCGGTCTTCTTCTTCGGCGCTGTTGCTTTGCGCCAAGATTCTTGGCTTTTACTTGGCGGGCCTCGCGCCCGTTCCCTCTCTCAAAAAAAAAAAAAAAAAAAAAAAAAAATTCCGTGTTGGTGTGGCATTATTATTTAACAGGGTCAAAATCTCCCTTTCTCAAAGAGGGCATTTACGCGTGAGGAAAGGAATGAGACGTTTTAATCTGGAACGGTCATTCTTAAACGGCTCAGATCCACAGGTGGTCAGCTTCGTTTTCCAAGATGGCGTCTAGCGATGCAGAGCACCTTTTCCTCGCGGTTAAAACCTCTAATGGAATGGGAGTGGTGTGAAAGATCGGTGAAAGTTAAGTCTAACTATATTCGGGCGCTTTCCTACTCTTTTGTACCTTGTGGGGTTCGGGGAATGTGTTATGCTCCAGCCATTCCTTGATGCATTACGTTGGTGAGTGTGGCGAGAGCCGACGCTTACTTCGGTACTGTGTCGGTCACGTAATGCCTGTTGTTATGCGTAATGCAGACCTGTTTACCATACACGGGGGCTTATTAGGTACACAATTTGGCTGGTGGGTGAACATTCTTGTGCACTTTTATACTTGGCATCACATGTTTCTGTTCTTGGATGTCAGGCGTATGCCCACTTGAGCGCAGGGCCACTGGTCGCCACGCCTTGCTGCCGTTTGTTAAGGTCCAAGATGACCTTTTTTGTGGTGGTAAGAGAAGAAAATCATAAAAAAAAAAAAAAAAAAAAAAAGATTTTTTTGGCTTGCCACCACAGGTGCTGCTCACATTCATGCATGCGCTCGTTCCGCAAGTTACAGGAACAGAGCTACAAAGTGGACATTGATTTCGGACGGGTGGAGCCCGTTCTCCAAGGCAGCTAAGGGCCGGCGCCAGTGACCTCATCCCAACCCGAACCTACCTGACGGAAACAGAGTGCTAAGACAACCCTATGTCTCCTGAACACTTAATATATGCTCTTTGGTTAATTCCTCCTTGACTAAGGCTTGTGCATGTGAATACAATTTACGGTCGAAAGGAGATTAATGGCCTATTTAGGCAACATAAAACTACGATCAACACTGCACCTGGAGGCCCGTCGCTATAGTACAGCGCAGGTGTTCAGCGGAGGGCACCGCTCCGACAAAGGTTACTGTGCCTGCCGCTTGCTTCAGACCTATACTTGTCATGACATGTTTGAGTTGTTGTGCATGATTTGTTGCGAAGGTTAACCTTACCAGGGCAGGGTCCCTCAGGCCCACGCCCGCGTGCCTTCGGTTTGTATATGTTGCAGTGGCCTCTGGACGACCTGCACACCACATGGAGGATTCCAGTGACCGTCGGACTCACACAAGGTCTGTCTACCAGGTGCCGGATGTACCTCCGAACGTTGGTGTGACGTTTGCTCCGCATGACCTGAACGACGCTGGGCGCTACTTGGCGAGTTCGCACGGCACCTGTGACTGGTTCCAGACCTACTGGTAGACCGGCCGCTGTTCCCGGTTCTGCGATCGATCGAGTCCCGACGAGATGACGGAGAGATCACCATGCCGGACGCGTCAGGTTAGCGTGCAGAGTGGGTTGATCGATGCGGTCGTTCCCAGGAGGGAACGCACCAAGAACAAACCTTATGACAGACAGGAAACCAGCACCGGCACGGAGCTCCGTGCCGAGGGATGTGCGCCAATCCGTCCTTGATCCAATGCCGATCCCCTCTCGTCTCCTAGAAAGCCCCTGGCTCCTACGCGGAGTCTCCTCGCCGACAGCGAGCCCACCTCGCCACAGAGCTCGGTTCACGGAGACATTCTCGCACGCATGCATCGTCTTGGCACAAATGGAATCCGCTGGGCGCACAGTACGGAACCCACACACCGCTCTAAGTCAGCTGGGAAGCCGTCCAGGCGGCCGACGACGTAGCGCAGGTTTCGCGCTCGGAGCGGGTATGCTGGCACCGCCCTCGCTCCCTGGAGGGGGCTCCACCAGGACAGCGCTGCTCGTCAGGAAACACCCTGAGCCGGCTCCTAGTGGTTACAGAGTCCTTGGTGACCAGCCGGCTGGACCGAGGTTCCAGTCTCCGTTCTTACCGCTCGAGTCCTTGACGATCTTGTGGAGAGATCACCACGCAGGTCGCAACGTTCCAGTACGCGGAGTGGGTTGATCGATGCGGTCGTTCCCAGGAGGGAACGCACCAAGAACAAACCTTATGACAGACAGGAAACCAGCACCGGCACGGAGCTCGGTGCCGAGGGACGTGCGCCAATCCGTCCTTGATCTAATGCCGATCCCCACTCGTCTCCTAGACAGCCCGATGGCTCCTTCGCGGAGTCTCCTTGCCGGCAGCGAGCCCACCTCGCCATAGAGCTCGGTTCATGGAGACATTCACGCACGCGTACACTTTCATGTCACGATTTGGAATCCTCTCGGCACTTAACATCGGATCTCCTCTCTCGAACTCATACACGCGAGGTGGGACCGCTCCGCTCCATTGGGATGCTCGTCTGCTACGGTTCGCCATCGTTGGAGTCACTCTTCCTACACTCTACGTCTACACTCTGCTCTCTCTCCACTGCGGGCGTGCTTAGGAGTTGCCGTTCTTCACGTCGCTCCAGGGATCCTGTCCCGTCTCGCTCGTCGATCCCCTTCGCGTCCGGCTGCCGTTTCGTCCCTTTCCTCTCCCCCTCACTCAGCCATTTCCCCTTCTTCGTGCTCCGTCCTAGGGCGCCTGGCTGCAGTCTCCCCACTTCTGGACGCTCGGCCCCCTCCGGTGGATCCTCGGGGAGGACGCGGTCGTTTCTTCGCCTAGCACTTCGCCTAAACACCTGTTTACTTACACTTGGGGCTTAAAGTACGCATATTTGCTTGGGTTACACTTCCATGTACACGTTTCTACACAGTTTTACACTATATACAACTTTGGAGATCTGCCTACTCACTAGCTTGTGACCTTTACGCGTGAGATCCAAATTACACTTAGTCAGTTGGACGGTTTCTGACTTCACACAGGTGGTAAACAGGTCTGCGAGCGCTTCGGCTTCTGTCTCCACTGGTGCCCTCTCGGATACAGCTCGGAGTTGGCCGAGGCTGCCGCACTTCGTGACAGGCGCGTCGACTTCCCTGCGCTTCTTCTCTCGGTTCCCGGAGCTTCTTGCTTCGCCCTCCTTGGAGTGGTCAGCTGTTGGCTTCCCTCGGCAGGACCGGTTCTCAGGAGGTCTCAGGAGTTGCCTGCCCCTACCGGCGGTGGATCCGCTCTTGACTCTTCTTGGACTAGATGACCTCTCTCGTCCGTAACACCCTAAACTGCGTGGGATCGGGGAGCTCCTTTCCCTGCTCTTCGTTCTCCAGTGGACGGCTCCTGGCCCCTGGCAGGTCATCTGGCCGCGGAAGGACCCACTGTGCTGACGACTCGGCTGACCCAGGTTCTTCGGAGTTCCTGGCCTTCACTTTGGGGAGCAGACCGGAGGAGGCTTCTAGGACCTTGGTTTCGCTTACGCTGGTGCCAGATGGCGATGGGATGCGGTCCGCGCAGGTGGTCCTCGGCTCCGCCTCCAGATCTTGGGCTGCGCCTTCTTCCGGAGCTGCCGACCCTTGACTCCAGTTACCCGTGCGCTCGGCCTCCACAACGTTCCTTGGTTCTCATGCGAAGGAGGAGTCACCGCTGATGGAGTCTCCGCTCCTGTTTCGGTTTTCCGTTGGATTCACCGGGGGTTCCTCAACCTACCCATGGACACTGTGGAACCAAAGCGCAGCGCCGTCTCCCTGGTGCCTAACCTACTCGACACCCCCATTGGGCGCACAGGGGCACGCCGGAGTTCGGACAGGTGGTACTGCTGTGGCGGTGCTCGTGGTGGAAGGGCCTAGCCACTGCTCGGAGGTCGGCTCTACTCTCCATCCGTCGTCTCGCAGCCCGGCTGCTGTAGCTACGCCCCCGACTTCCGTAGTTCTTCTCGAGGTCCAGCCTAGCCTCCGGACCTCACGGACAAGAGCGTGAACGGCTTGGATCTGACACGGACTAGGTCTGCTCGTGGGAGGTCTGAGCCAGCCTTTTTCCCCGATGGAACCAGTTGCTTCACTCGGAATGCACCAGGATACCTTCGGAGGATCGGCGCGCTGGCGAGATGGCTTAGTGGACCTGTTCGCCGCAAGGTGGGATCTCTGGCTTTCCCCGCGCCTTCGTGGGGTATAGCACTCCTGGACGAGTTGCCAACGCTCTGACCTAGCCTGGGAAGGATCCTCCTCTCTTCCTGTGGGTTACCCCTTTCCCTGGTCCGGTCCTGAACCTCTTTCTCGCCGCGGACCCCCCGCTACTGCTTCCCGCATTCTATTAGGTCCTCATGCAGCCGCGATGGTCTCTGTTCCGCCTTGCTGGAGCGCCTACCCCTGCGCCTTGGCGGTTTGCGACAGACCCTCAACGCTGGAGTCTTCGCATGGGCAGCAGTCGAAGCCTCGCTATGGCCCGCTTCCCCAACTTGACGCCTCTACGATGAAGCTGCAGTCTCTCCACCAGGAGACTAGGCTTGATAGCCTGAGCCTTCCTCACGTATACCTACGACGACATAGCCGTCCGGGCGGACGCGCACGCTTCTTGGCCGTGCCCGGCAGCTCTGAAGCTACTGGGCAGTCGATCTTCCTGTCTACGCTCTGCCATACGATCCGAATTCCAGGGTCCCTCCCTCAGGGAGCTTAGAGGCTAATTACGTCCAATAAGCTACGTGCAGGGCCACGAACGTCACAGCCGCCAGGAACTGGGCTGCCCTCTTTGTGGCTACTGGAGGGCTGGCGCGCAGAGTTCTGTCAGCCTAGCGAGGTTACTCGCTCTGGTGGGGGACCTCCCGGGGGGGCTCTCCTCCCTCCTGGTGCTTCAGCGCCGTCGCTTACACCTTCCTAGAGTTGTCGGGAGTTTGCGGTTGGGAGGACGGCCCTTGGGGCCTTAGGTGTGCTAGAGCGCGGCACCCTCCTCCTTTTCGCCATTCTCCCATAAGGTCATGTCATCGGTAATGTTTTTGAAGAAACAAATGCATTTTTCTTTAAAAGGTATTTTTTCGAAAAATACTTACCGATGACATGACCTTATGGGAGATGTCTACTACTTACGCAGTTCTAGCCTATGAGCTCGTTGTGTTACCACACAACCCGGGAGGCACTCGGGGAACCCCGAGGGGGCCGAGAGTTATCTCCCGATACTTCCCATCTGGGACAGAGTACCCATAGTCCGTCAGTCAGGATACTTAGCTTACCAGCGGCAAGCGGGGCAGGTGGGAGGGTCGTCCGAGTCATGTCATCGGTAAGTATTTTTCGAAAAAATACCTTTTAAAGAAAAATGCATTTTTCGACGCCATTGTTTCTGCACATTTTCCACGTTTTCGTCTCGTACATTAAAAATATTGCCAGCTGCAATATACTTATAGTATATTGTATTTCTCCAAGCTTTTATCAAACATACACCACAACCACACCAACACAGGTTGTTTTTTGTAAATAGTTTTTTGTAAAGGAAAAGTGTTGCCCCTTTTACGTCCACCTTTTGGCACTCAATCTGAATGGTTTCCAAGAAAATGCTAATGTTAACATGGTGACAGTATAAAAAGGTGAAATGACTTAAAACGCCAGCAAGAGACATAAATTTACATGAGCCACTACAGATGCAGACTTACTTACTTACTTACGCCTGTCACCCCTACCCGGGTATAGGCCGTCGACGAGAGACCTCCAGCAACTCCTGTCCTGTGCTTCTCCTTCGATTCTACTCCAGGTGGTTCCCAGTCTCTTGATGTCTGCTTGGAGGTCTCGACGCCAGGAGTTTCTCGGCCTACCTCTTTTCCTCTTTCCCTGAGGGTTCCATGACAATGCCTGCCTAGTGATACTGGAAGCTGGCTTTCTCAGACTGTGACCGATCCATCCCCATCTTCTTCGCCCAATTTCATTCTCTGCTGTTATCTGCTCTGTTCTCTCCCAGAGTCTGACGTTGCTGATCTTCTCTGGCCAGTGGATTTTCAAAATTCTTCTAAGGCAACTGTTCATGAAGGTCTGTACTCTGTTGACTGTGGTTTTTGTCAATCTCCATGTCTCTGCTCCATATAGGAGAACTGCTTTTACATTGGAGTTGAAAATCCGGACTTTGGTGTGTTGTGACAGCTCTCTGGAACTCCATACTTTTTTCAACTGGAGAAAGGCTGCTCTGGCTTTACCGATTCGTGCTCTGACATCTGCATCAGTGCCGCCTTTTTTGTCTATGATGCTCCCGAGATAGGTGAAGGACTCCACCTCCTCCAACGGGGTGCCAGCAAGCAAGACTGGTTCTTCCCTGGTTGCGTTCAGCCTCATTGTCTTTGTTTTCTGTTTGTGAATGGTGAGGCCCACTTGGGACGAGATGTCAGCAAGCCTCGTGGTCTTGTCCTGCATTTGTTGATGAGTGTGGGACAGTAATGCCAAGTCGTCTGCAAAATCGAGGTCGTCAAGCTGTGTCCACAGTGTCCACTGTATTCCACTTCGTCTGTGCTCTGTGGTCATCTTCATGACCCAGTCTATGGCCAGTAGGAAGAGGAACGGAGACAGCAGACACCCCTGCCTGACACCAGTTCTGACCTGGAGCTCTCTGGTGAACTGCCCTTCGTGGATCACGCGACATGTCATGCCATCATAGCTGCTCTTGATCAGGCGGACGAGCTCTGTGGGTACACCGTAGTGTCGTAGGAGTTTCCACAGAGTCTCTCGGTCCACACTGTCAAATGCTTTCTCATAATCCACAAAGTTGACGTACAGCGGGGAGCTCCACTCCAGAGACTGTTCCACGATGATGCGGAGAGTGGCGATCTGGTCTGTACATGATCGGTTCTTCCTGAATCCTGCTTGCTGGTCTCTCAGCTGGGGGTCAACGGAGCTCTTCATTCTTTCTAGGATGATCCTGTTGAAGACCTTTCCTGGTACTGACAGCAAGGTGATTCCTCTGTAGTTGGAACACTTGCTGAGGTCGCCTTTCTTGGGAAGCTTGATTAGGTACCCCTCCTTCCAGTCAGCCGGCATCACCTCCTCTTCCCAGATCTTTCCAAACAGTGGGTACAGCATCTCAACTGTTGTCTCTAGGTCTGCTTTCAGAGACTCCGCTGGGATGCCATCTGGCCCTGCTGCTTTGCCATTCTTCAAAAATGCCACTGCTTTTCTGATCTCTTCCCGGCTGGGTCTGTCACAGCTGATGGGTAGGTCAGTCTCTGCCGGCTGGATGTCGGGGGGGTCGGGTGGGCTAGGTCTGTTCAGTAACTCTTCAAAATACTCGGCCCATCTGTCGAGTTGGTCTGCTCTGTCTGCAATAGGCTTGCCTTCTTTGTCTTTTACTGGTCTTTCTGTATGGCCATACTTACCCGACAATCTTCTGGTAATGTCGTAGAGCTGTTTCATGTTGCCGCTGCCTGCTGCCTTTTCTGCCTCTGCTGCCAGGCTTTCTGTGTAGGCCCTCTTGTCTGCCCTGATACTCCTCTTCACCTCGCGGTTGGCTTCCGAGTATTCCCCCTGTGCCCTTACTTTGGCTGCTCTCGTGCGACTGTTGTTGACCGCTGCTTTCTTCTGCTTCCTCGCTTCTATCTTCTTCAAGGTCTGTGCCGACAGCCAGTCCTTGTGGTGGTGTTTCCTGAACCCTACAGTGTCTTTGCAGGTTGAGTTCAGTGCCTCTCTAACTGCTTTCCACTGCTGCTCTGTGGTGACCGCCTCCTCTTCATTTACTAGCTCCTGTAGCGCTTGAAACCGGTACAGATGCAGAGGCTCATGAGAATTTATGCCTCTTGCAGATGAAACAGACTTCCTGAAGGATTGTAAATATTCTTTCTGAACCAAAAGTCTGAACTCGGTTTTTCTGGGATTTGGAAAAAAAATGAATCAGTCTCCAGGACAGAAGACTGTCACCCATGTATTCATGTTTACCACAGACAGACAATACACAGATTAACATCCGACAGCAGCAAGATGGACGAAGAGACAACAGATGACACAGACTTACTCTTGTTATTGCATGTGAGCCAAAAAAACAAATGACACATACCTCCTCCTTAGTGAACAGGTACTCTGGGGGAGGGTTGTAAGATTCAGCGTGACCAGGAAGGGGTAGTTTAGGTGCGGGGATATGCTGACGATATCTTTTAGTAATGTCTGGCTCTTCGTCATCTTTCCACAGCATGTAGAAGGGGTCTTGTTCCTCTTCTTCTGTCTTTTGCTCTGTTCGTCGTTTCATCCAACCCATCTTGATAGCATGAACCATTTGACCAACCTAAAATTCAAAACAGAATGGCTTTTATTCAGCTGGTGAAAAAAGCAAATTGACAGTGAATCTGTGAACATAGTGGGACTAAAATAGTTCCAAGGGTAGTGCCAGAATAGCTTGGCATCTCTAGGTGCCAAGCTATTCTGGCACTACCCTTGAACTAAATCCATTGGTCTATATCCTTATCTGTAAGTACTGTAATTTAGCTTGCATACAGCAGTGTACAAATTGGAAGCTTTTAGCCTCAGTATGATATGGGTTAAAGCAACAAAAACACTGCTGGAGATGGCTGGTTCAACACAGGTGCTGCAGTCAACCAGTGGCAAGATAATCTGTCATGTCCTGCCTCTCTCCATATTATGTTTAGTTTTACAAACAATGCCACATTCCATCCAAAAACAGACAAATTTATCAACACTAACTCATACAGCCCGGGCGCACGTATTTCCCAAATTTGGGAGGAGTCATCTAATGACTATGCACCTGTTGCAGGAGATGGATCAACCATGATAATTCAAGGGCAGTGCCAGATTAGCTTGGCGCCGACAGGCGCCAAGCTAATCGGGCACTGCCCTTGAATTATCATGGTCGACCCATCTCCTGCTGTAGTGCGTAAGGGCTGAATGGGTTAGCCTTTCCCATGTCAGTAATGTTTTTTGTCGTGATGATTCCTACAGAAATCAACACAACTGAAACCGCTACCGACATGCAAAGGGCTAAAAATGTGTGAACACTGCTTACTTTGAGTTTCTCCCACTTGGATGGAACAAAGCTCCGTTTGTCAGCTGGTCTGTTAGTTACAGGGTGGATCATGGTCTCGCTGCTGAAGAAATCCACCCACGGCTGAAAACAGAAACGCAAAACCGATTATTCCTCAGAAATGTGAAAACATGATGCATGCCACAGTTAATGTAACCTCTGGCACACTAAGCCTTAAGGTCGATGTTCACATTTTGGGATCTGTTCTCTGAAAAATAAATTTTTCTCTAAAATGTATTTTTTCGAAAAATACTTACCGATGACATTACTATTAGGAAGATACACCTAGCTTACCAATTTCAGCCTAAGAACCTCTTGTGTTCCTACACAACCAGGGAGGCAACCCTAGAGGGCGTGTAGGAGAAGACGCTCTTGGCACGGGTGGAATCTGGCGGGGTTGCTTGAGCATCATGCGTGGGGTGGGCAGCAGTAGGAGAGGTGGGGGGGGGGGGGGGCCGTGGAGAGACTCAGAAGGTCGGTGGTCCACAACTTGGTTGGTTAGTTAGTTATTTGGGTTTAATGCTGAGCAGGCGACTAAGGCCATCTCACGGCGGGATGGGTAAAAATCTGGTCAGCCAGACTAAAAGAAAGGTCTTAAAACAGGATGTAAATATACCTTAAAAATGTCATGCTAAAATGTCGCACAAGTCTTTAAAAGAAACGTCTACACTCTCAAAAAGGGCAAAATAGTGAAATTCACATAGTCTATAAATGCTCAGATCTTGTTAAAAATATTGCATTCTCTCAAGAAATTGAAGATTTTGTCCGGGGGAACATCCTGGAACAAAACCTTCAAGGAGACTGCTATGAATTGTTTATATCTTGTGTCAATTAGATCGGCACAAGACAGCAAAAAGTGTTGAACAGAAAACTGCTCATTACAGGCATAACACCATGGATGCTCATCCTGTTTAAGTAAGAGTGAGTAACATACGTGTGTCCGATGTGGAGCCGAGTAAGGACAGTCTCCTCACGGCGGCTGCCGCAGCGATGAGGTAGACTGTCGGAAACCATAGGAAGAGCTTCATGCAGCTTGTTCGCTTCCTCTTTGTCCCACTCGGACTGCCACTCGCGGGCAATGTATGCACTAATCACAGGTTTAAAATCACTATGAACAGTCTGTGTGTCAGGGACAGGGTCATTGCGGGCATCGTTGGCAGCAGAATCTGCGATCCTGTTGCCTTTGATGCCCACATGCCCTGGGACCCAAATAAAAATGATATCATATTCCTTCATCAAGTCCACGTAAGGCTCTCGAATCTGCACCAGCAGGGGGTGGTCTGTTCCTGCGCCCTGAAGGACCTGCAGGGCAGAAAGAGAGTCGGACAGAATCAGAAGTTCCTTTCCCGAGACTGATAGGCATGCCTGAGTGCCAGCAGAATTGCCTGCAGTTCTGCACTAAATACAGAGGAATGGTGAGGGAGGCGGAGCTTAAATGGGCGTCTAGGATGGCGAGAAGACACTGCAGCCGCAGCCACTTTCCCATCTTCAGATGACAAAAGCCAGGAAAACTTGAAAGGAGTTCATTGAGGCTCTGTTGGTATATGGCTGGTGAGTCCTTCTTGTGGGTGGTCAAGTCCAGCAAGATGTCAGGATGGAGTGATGTGTTGCAGAGATTCCGAAACTTCGTCCAGGTCCACTCCGGCTGCCTGCAGATGAGGTCGGACACGGATTGATCGATTGATTGTACATTGCTTAACGTCCCGACAGCAACAAGGCTTTCTCAGGACGTGCCTGCACTGCTTGTGAAAAAAAAAACCCAACAGAATATTGAATGTATTTCGCCAGTCGGTCTAATACGTTAAATAAACCTACGACATGGGGCCTAAATAAAGCTAAGACCATTTGGCAACACACATCCAATATCAAGAGCTACAGGCAGTGCAGGCAGTAGGGAGAGTTTAAAAAAGGAAAAGACAGGTGAATGGACCAAGGGTAGATAGAAACACATGCCCCAGAATACAGAAGAAAACCCACCTTATGGGGCTGACCAGGGTGACCCTGGGAACTAAAAAGTAGTTACCCCACCCAAGTCCCCCAGGGCAGACCCGGGTGGGGGTCAGACACGGAAGGAAAGTGGACGGACAGCTCCCGGATGGGCATCGTAAATCTCTGCAAACGACGGGTTAAAAACACAATCATAGGCAGGATTGTCTGGATGGGCCTTCAACTTCAGAACGTAGTTGAGCATGAGGCGGATGCGGCGGAGCTTGAGAGAATTAGTTAGTTAGTTATTTGGGTTTAACGCCGAGCAGGCAACTGGAGCTTGAGAGAAGGCTCCCCTGCCTTGGCATACAGACTAGGAACTGGAGATATCCTGAAGGCCCCCAGACATATTCGCAGACCTTGATGGTGAATTGTGTTCAGACGCTGTAGAACAGACTTGGAAGCCGAGCCATATACCACAGAGCCGTAATCCAGTTTGGACCGAACAAGGGCCCGGTACAGTCAAAGTAAGACAATGCGGTCTGCACCCCAGTCAGTACAACCAACAACATGAAGAACGTTGAGGGCCTTCTGACAAGAGGTTCTAAGGTAATTAATATGGTTGCAGAAGGTTAGTCTTTTGTCAAAGATGACCCCCAGAAACTTTGCCTCCCTGGCCACCTTAATTGGCAATCCAGCAATGCTCAGGCGAGGTTCTGGAAAAAAAATTTTGTCTTGTTAGTAAAATGCGTACAGACTGTCTTGGAGGGCGAGAACTTGAATCTGTTGAGAGATACCCACCCTGGATGCGATCAACACATGGCTGCAATAGCCTCTCAAGGGACGCAAGTCCTCGACCTCGTGCACACAAAGTCGTCCACAAAGAGCATTCAGAATCATCCTTGATGGCCTTTACAATGTTATTAATTTTAATGCTTAATAAAACAGGAGACAGAATGCTGCCCTGCGGGACACCCATCTCCTGTTCAAAGGAGTCGGAGAGGGTGGATCCCACACGGAAATGGAACGACCGGTTAGACAAAAAATTGTGAATAAAAACGGGCAGGCGCCCTTTAAATCCCATGTCCGACAAATCAGACATTATACCATACTTCCAGGTAGTGTCTTATGCCTTCTCAAGATCGAAGAAAATTGCATAGACATGCTGCTTGTTGACAAAAGCACCTCGAATAAATGACTCAAAGCGGACTAGGTGGTCAGTTGTACTACGGAAGCGCCGGAAACCGCACTGGAGGTCTGTGATGAGACCCTGTGACTCAAGATGCCACACCAGGCGGGCGTTGACCAAGCGCTCCATAGGTTTGCATAAACACGATGTCAAAGGGATTGGCTGATAGTTGCCCGGGTCGGAAGGATCCTTACCCGGCTTGGGGATTGGCACAACTACAGCCTGGCGCCAAGATGGCGGAAAATGACCAGTTATCCAGATATGGTTCAAGGCCTTGAGAAGTACAAGGAGTGAATCCTCAGCAGATGTGTTAGGAGCTGATAGTGGATGGTATCTAGTCCAGCAGCAGAGTCATTACATTTCTGAATGGCTTGCTGCAATTCTGAAAATGAAAAAGGGGCTTTATAGTCTTCCGAGTTATCCGATTTAAAATCACAAGAACAAGACTCTCGCTTCACCTTCTCTCTCTGGAAGAAGGGTGAATAATGCTCTGTCGAAGAATTATGGGCAATGGTGGAGGCAAGCAAATTGGCCACAGCCTTTTTATCTGTGACCAAACTGGCACCATCTCTAAGATGGCCGACAGATGCCGAGCCACCAGTGCCCCCAATTCTTCGAACAGCCTTCCAGACTTTCTGGGATGGAGTCCTAGAAGATAAAGATGAGACGAAACGTCTCCAGGAAGCACGGCGTTCACATTAAAAAATGTAACGGGCTTTCGCCCTCTGTCTTTCAAAGGTTAAAATATTTGCTTGCGACGGATTACGAAAAGCACGTCACTGAGCAGATTTGCACGTTTTTGGGGCCTTGCAGCACTCTTCATTGAACCATGGTACTCTCGGCTTCCGAGGGACTGATGTGGAAGTTCTAGGGATGGTTTCACCTGCTACGTCCAACAAAATAGAAGTAAAACAAGAAACAGGTTCTTCAGCTGACATGACCACCTCCTCTGTAATACAAGACTGAGGGAGGTGAACAGAGGCCAGTTAGCATTCTTAAGATTCCAGCGCCCCTCTGGCGAATCCTCCTCACAGCTGACCGATGACAGGACTACTGAGAAACTGTACGGGCCTGTGGAGGTGCTACAGAAGACCACAGATTTAATTTTGAGAGCCACACTCCAAGTGTGACGGCGTTCGAGAAGAAGAAGAAGAAGACAGGACTACTGGGAAGTGGTCACTACCACACAGGTCGTCGTGAACCTTCGTCAAAGTCCAGCATGAGAGAAGGATCACACACAGTGAGGTCTAGAACAGAACTAGATCCTGAACCTGGGTTAGAGTAGGTAGGTAAGCCATCGTTAAAGACACATAGGTTAAGGTGAGAAAAAAAACATCTAACATCTGACCTCTGCCATCATAGTGGTCACTACCCCAAAGGTGAGCATGACCGTTAAAATCCCCCATGAGAATAAAGGGAGGGGGCAGCTGATCTACCAAGTTAAAAATATCATTACTACAGACCCGCAGGGATGGTGGCAGGTAAACACTGCATATGGTTATGGTCTTCTTCAAGGTAACCCGAGCTGCGACAGCCTGAAGACAGGTGTCGATGCTAACAGGGCTACATAAAATTTGGATACTAATGAGAAGAGCCACTCCACCTGAGCACCTCTCCGAATCAGAGCCTTTATGTATAACATTAAAACCATTAAAGGACACAGGGTCAGAAGTCTTCAGGTAAGTCTCATGAAGAGATATTACTAAGGGGTTATAGAACTTGACAACAAGATGTAATTCCTCAAAGTTAGCTTGAAAACTACGACAATTCCACTGAAGCAGAGAGTACATGATTATGTCTTATCTGGGGGTGAAGAGTTCCGCCCCTCCCCTTTTCTTTGCCTAGGAAGGAGTTGAAGAAACAGAGGGGGGCCAGCTCCCGGGCCTCCTCTGGTTCTTCGGAGATGAAGGGAGTGGAGCTGCCACAGCACCAGCGACAACTTCCACTCCCTCCATCCGCTCCCCCAATGCAGCATATTTGTTTTGAAGGGGGACATCAGTGTTCCCCTTCTGGGCGCATGCGCACAGCGGTCCCATAGCTTTTTTAGACTTTTGGTCCAGGGCAGCGTTCCTGCCGCTAGAGTTAGCTGCCTTAGAAGGCTGACCAGAGCCAGAAGCCTTTGGAGCAGACAAACTGACAGGCTTGGGCGGGGGCTGAGGCTTAAGGGCAACAGGAGGCGGTACTACCGGACCAGCAGTATCTGCCTTCTGCGTTCCCTGGCTCCTCGTCACCGCCGGAGGAGGGTTGCTCTCCAGGGGTGAGAGGAGCTGAGGCTCCGCCCCCAACCAAGAAGTTGGGGTTTGACATGAGAAATCTTTGGTGGGGCGCTTGCCTGCCACTGCAGCACTGAAAGTATACACAGAGCTGCACCAGGGCCGTCAACCAGCTTTTTAGCATCCGCAAAAGATAGCCCCTTCTCCATGCGCACCTGCTGAATCGACTTGCACTCGGATATCCAATGAGGGCACTTCTTGTCCGAAGCCATATGCGCCCCCTGGCGATTCACACACAGGGGGGTGGCTGTGCAGGACTCAGCAGAGTGTCCGGGCTGAGTGCAACGGGCACATGAAGCCTCTGCCTGGTGGCATGTCTTCTGCCCATGGCCATACTTTTGGCACTTAAAGCACCAGAGGGGGAGAGGGACGTACTTCTTCACTTTCAAGGAGTAATAACCTCCCCAGATGGTAGTAGGAGTGATGGGGGTGCCAAACGTCAGGATGATGGTAGGGAGACAGATCTCCCCACCACCTCGCTTAGAAGCGAAGCGCCTGGCGTAAGTCATCCCCTGCAACTTCCGTACAAGTTCATCTTCTGACAGTTCTGCCAAAGCTTGATCTTTGATCATGCCTCTTGAAGAATTCATAGTTTTGTGGGGTGTGACTTCCACTGGAGTGTCTCCGCTGGAAGAGAGCCTCTGTAGCCCGCTGGAGTGTGCCCCGCCCGGGTACGGCACTCTACCAGCAAGTCACCAGACCCGAGGCGCTGGGCATCAGGCCTGCCAACACGGCTCCTGAGGGTCTCCCCCACCAGAAAAGGATGCAGCTTGGAAACAGGTTTCTCCTTCAACTTGCTATGGACAATGAGGAAGCGAGGCCATACAGCCGCCGCCTGAGGCATCGCTTCCTCACACTCCGAGTCATGTTCAATGTCGGTGGCTATGTGCCGCTTCTGTGCCAGTTTTGTTTTTTTCCATATTATAATAGTAGAGATATTCATCCCCCGGGGGTCCCCGCCCGCCACTGAGCCCAACAAGGGAAAGTGCAACTGTCAGCGGGTCTCCAGCCGACACAGAATGGAGACTGCCCGAAAGATATACTCAAGGGGGTAAGCCCGATTGAACCGTCTCAGCCACCGCCTTCTATCACACTGTTGAATGCAGGGGAATACTGGCGCAAAGCACCTGATCAGCAGCAGAGGCTATAGCATGGTTCTCCATACACAGTGGAGTCCACCTAACACGAATTTCTGGGGACATGGAAAATCACTTCGTGTTAAACGTATTTCATGTTAACCAATATGGCCTCAAAATTGATCACGGCCCTCAAGGAGAAAGTGTGTAAGAGATGCGTGCATGAATGAGTACGAGGTTAAAATTCACATTATCGTATGGGTTGTACTTTATATGCATACCTTCAGCTCGCTAGGAAAACACAAGGAAACGTGTTCAGCTCGTGATGTAAAATCCATCAGGTAAAATCCAAAGTAAGTTACAATCCATCAGGTAAAAGCAACACGGGCTGAAGTACAATTCCGCATCGATAAAAGGGTTGTGTTGGTACACGAATGATGCAGACAACATGAATACAGTTCAGAAACACTAGCCAATGAGAAGACGGATTACAACAACCGAAGGCTATTCAGCCAATCACAGACTAGAGTTCGCTCTGATCTGTCGTGTACTACAGCACGAGTGCGACGCGCGAGTTGGTTTTTGGTGAATGGAATCTGTGTACGTGTTAAACAGGTGAATAATAGTGAAATTGCTCTCATTGGGAACCGAAACCAGCTTCGTGTAAAGCGAAATTTCGTGTTAAGCATTTCGTGTTATCAGTGAAATTTTAATACAGAATAAGAAGGCCGTCGGCCGGGAATGCAAAAACGGTTCAAGTTAACCGAAAATTCGTGTAAAGCGAGTTCGTGTTAACTGGACTCCACCGTATCAACCCGCATGTCAACAGTGGGATAGGGCTCAACGTGACAAGAGCCAATTGACTAGGCCGGTACGACTAGACTCCCGTTTAGGTAGAAGTCAAGGCCAAAGTGGAGTGTTGGCACCAGTGAGCCGCAACCCAAAGGGAACCTCAGCCTGCCAGGACCCTCTTCTCCCCCGACACGGGTCTCCAGGCACGGCAAACACTTGGGATCCAAAGGACCAAAAGCTCACGAGTATTTTTAAGGACCAATCCAACATGGTAGGACCTGGGTTAGCACAGCTCCTTAAAAACCGGATCAGTGAAAAAGACTGAACAACATATCTGCTGACATCAAGTCCTAATCCTGGACAAAGATGGCACCCCAGCCCTGAAAGTCTAAAATTTTGCCCACCAGCCTTTGGCTAGTAACTTCCAAGTTTTACTAGCCAAACTGAAAATGTTACTAGCCAAAACTGAAAATTTTACTACTGAAATTAGCCCCCCACAACTCAATATAATGTACCACAAGTGTTTGACGCCCAATGTTAGAGTGTTTTCTGCCCAGAGGCACTGAAAACAAATATTTGAACAGACAATCATAACCAAGTTAATGGTTATGTCCTGACTTCAGGCTTTTGATAGTATCAAGTGGAGAAATAACTGACAAAGTCCCCATGTGAACTGTGGTGGGATTTTTTATTTATTTATTTTTTGTAAGTAGAGCTGGGCTTCTGTTTGCACAACAAGTTAAAGGGTCTGTAGACCCCAGGTATAAATTTTAGAGGGTACACAGACCCCCATCCTAGCATTATAGAGGGTCCGCAGATTTATTTAAGAAAAACTGCATCATCTGTATGTTCCTTAAAATAAATTATCCCCACCTGGGGGACTTGGGTGGGGTTAACTACATTTTAGTTCCCAGGGTCACCCTGGTCAGCCCCTGGTTTTTCCCTACATTCTGGGGCATGTGTTTCTGTCTACCCTTGGTCCATTCACCTGTATTTGTCTTTTTAAAACTCTCCCCTGAACTGTCTACACTGCCTGTAGCTCTTGATATTGGATGTGTGTTGCTAAATGGTCTTAGCTTTATTTAGGCCCCATGGCGTAGTTTTTTTTAACGTATTGGACCAGCTGGCGACATACATTCAATATTCTGTTTCTTTTTTTTTTTTTCACAATCAGTGCAGGCACGTCCTGAGAAAGCCTTGTTGCTGTTGGGACGATAAACAATGTACAATCAATCAATAATTACAATAAATTATCTCATTTCGCTCTCTCCTCATTAAATGTGTTGTGACAGTGTGTGTGTCCTTTCCATGATACTGATTCTTTAACTGGTGAGCTATCGCGCAAAAGCCTGTCTCCCTCGCTCTCTCACACACAGAAAAACATATATCTATTTATTTATTTGTATGATCGTTTGATAATGTATTGTAACAGAGAATATAGCGTTTTCTGCTGAACGCGGCAGATTGACAACCAAAGTGCGACTTGTCTAAACTCTGTGTGTGTGTGTGTGTTTGTGTGTGTAAACTGATGTACTTCAAAGTTTGTTTCCACCCATTTAACCACTCAGAAAGACGTGTTTCTCCAATTTTTGCCTAATAACTGTGTATCAGAAGATGGATCGACCACGATTAAAAAAAAACTGACAAACTTATTTCTGTTCAAATTTCTGGACTTGCTTTTTGAGTTTGCCTCAGTGCTCATTGCGCATGCCATTCGAGTGCCGTCGTGCTTTAGCCATGGAAATACACTCAGCACAGCCATGGACTCTGAAAACTGTGTCGTAGCGGCGGTGCCACACACGGCCCAGGGGTAGCATTTCTGGTACTGTCGCTTGTCGATGGAGATGGCGGTGTCGAAGTACAACTTTCTTCTTAGTGATTATCAAGATCAGACGGTGCCGGATTGAAGAATCCGAAGCCTTCCAGCTCTTCCTTTGCTTTTCCTCCGCCATGTACAACTTCGTTCTAGATTGAAAGCGAAACGCACGATGCCGTATCCCATAATAGTATGTACGGTGACGTCACAGCAAGTAACGCGTTCAACATGTAGTGCGCACTTTGTAATAACATGCTGACACCACACATAAACAGTTTGCCCGCCCTGTAACACTCGCACGGACCCCGGCGTCGGGTCGATTCTGAACGCAGCCGCGACTGAGCGAGCCGCTAAACGAACCAATTCGTCACTAAAAATAGAACGACTGTCACCGACCACTGTTATGGTACGCACGTGTTCGGCTACTGCCGCAATGAGTGATGTTAGAGGCGACTCGCGGTGCGGTCAGGTCACGCGCCGGCGTACCTGATGTTCGGCTGGGCGGTTAGCCGTTGGATTGGAAAACGCACGAGCGCACTCGCATTTGGCGAGTGGGTATTTTTTTTTTACTCGCCAAAAAAAAAAAATGTACTCGCCATGGCGAGTAAATTACTCGCCATTTTCAGGGCTGCACCCCTCTGCTAGCCCACTCAGTAGTGACTGAGAAGACTACCCACCCACACCAAGTGGAGGCCGGTGCCGAGTGAGCCACGACTTGGTCCAGGCGAACGGGGCCACTAGTAGCACGACCGCGTTGCATCCCCTGAGCTTGAGCAGGACCTTGGGGACTAGCACTGTTGGCGGATACGCGTAAGCGATGAGGCCGGCCCAAGGGAAGGAGAGCGCGTCTTCTGCCCAGGCGAGGGGGTCTGGGATGGGGGAGACAAAGAGGGGGAGTTGACGATTCCACCTCGTGGCGAAGAGGTCAATCATGGAAGTCTCCCAGTGAGCGCAGATCATCCAAAAGATATCCGGGCGAAGAGTCCACTTGGTGTGGAGGAGCTAGCTATGCCGAGAGAGGGAGTCCGCTAAGACGTTCAGATGGCCCGAGATGTGTCGCGCTCGGAGGGAGATGCCGCGGTCTTCGCACCACCGGAGGACCTGGTACAGGAGGATGCAGAGGGAGGGGGAGCGTGTACCGCCCTGCTTCTGGATGTAGGAGACCACAGTGGAGTTGTCTGAGAAGACGAGGAGGTCCTGGTGTCAGAGACGTGTCTCCCACGCGATGAGGGCTCGCCAAACCGCATTCAGCTCCAACCAGTTGATGTGCCTGACTGCGAGGTCTGGAGGCCAGTGGCCGGACGCTGTGAGGAACATCGGCAGAAGGTGCGCGCCCCAACCGGTGAGACTTGCGTCCACCCTGTTGAGGTCGGTCAGAAACTCCATGCCGAGGTGCACAAAGCGGTGGGAGGGCGTGAGGTCCGACTTGCTCGTGTTGACCAGGAAGCCGAGCCGAGTCAGCAGCCCGAGCAGCGCATCTCTGTCCTCGCTAAGGCGAACTCTGACTGATTTCGTAGGAGGAGGTTGTCCAAGTTGTTTGAGATCGGACTTGCGAACAACTGTCTGGCCTTGGCGATGACGGCGTCCATGATGCAAGTGAAAACCTCGGGCTGAGGTTGAGGCCGAACGGCAGTGCCCGAAACTGGTAGACGACGCCGTAGAAGGCGAAGCACAGGTAACGCCAGGAGGAGGGGTGCATGGGGACGTGGAGATACGTGTCCGACAGGTCCAGACTGACGGCGAAGTCCATGGGCTGTACTGACGCCCTGAGGGACCTGGCTGTCTCCATGCGGAATGCTGGGGCTGCGATGTACTTGTTCAGCGCAGAGAGGTCGATGATCGGGCGCCACTTGCCGCCGGGCTTGGGGACCACGAAAATTCATTTTTCTTTAAAAGGTATTTTTTCGAAAAATACTTACCGATGACATGACTGAATGGAAGTGTCTACTACTTACTCATTCTAGCCTAAGAGCCAGTTGTGTGAAAACACAACCCGGGAGGCACTCGGGGAACCCCGAGGGGACCAAGAGTTGTCTCCCTATACCCACCACCCGGAAGCCGGGTACCCATAATCCCTCAGTCAGGATACTTAGCGCACCAGCGGCAAGCGGGGCAGGTGGGAGGGTCGTTTGAGTCATGTCATCGGTAAGTATTTTTCGAAAAAATACCTTTTAAAGAAAAATGAATTTGTTTCTTCAAAAACATTACCGATGACATGACTGAATGGAAGAATTGCGAAGAGGAGGTGGGTGCCACGCTCCAGCACACCTTAGGGCCCAATGGCCGTCCTCCCTAACGCAAACTCCCGACGACCCTAGGTAGGTGAATACCTACGGCGCTGAGGCACCCGGAGGGAGTTGTGCCCCCCGCAAAACGCCCCCAGCAGAGCGAGGAGTCTCGCTGGCCTGGCAGAACTCTGCGATTGCGGCGGGCGAAGTCATCCCGCCCGCCAGCCTCCAGTAGCCACGAAGTGTAAGACCGAACAGTCCCTGACGAATGTGACGTTCGAGGCCATGCAAGTGCCTTGATAACGGAACTGTAGCCTCTAACCTCCCTGAGGGAGGGGTCCTGTAATTCCGAACGTATGACTGAGCTGAGCCAGGAAGAACGTCCGGCATGTAGCGTCAGTGGTGCCAGAACCGGCAAGAGGCGAGCACGTCCGTAGCGAACGGCTATGTCGTAGGCACACGTGAGGCTTGTACAGGTATTGCTACGTGGTCTCCTGGTGGCATAGCGCCCCGTAAGCGGGCGCAAGGTGAACCCGTGGACCAAATGCGCGACGGTCCAGGTAAGGTATGGTCCGAGAGGAGCTGTACGTAAGTGTTCCCTCGAACTGTAGGCAGACTGGGCGAGTCGTAGCTCCTGAAGCTCGTTAACCAATCCACCATGGCAACATCCCTCAGGCGCCGTATGGCGGCAAGGGCAAGACGTAGCATGCGATGACTCCTCACCCGGGGAGTCGACAGGAGGCTCCGGACGAGCGTGTGTAAGTCTCTCCGAACCGGGCTCCGAGGAGAGGCGGGTTATCTGCCGGCAAGTGCCCCCAGCAGGATCCCGGCGGCTTACTTGGAGACGAGTGGGTACCGAGATTGGACGTGGGACGTCGCCCAGCGCGACTCTCTGAACTGGGCTCTGTGAGGCGAGTTCTCTGCTTCTCAAGCTGTGTCCGGGCTCGCTCCATCCGGGTAGCGGCCTCGGTCAAACCCCACCCTGTGCCCTAGTCCACTGAAATCGTTGTGGAGACCCTCCACAGGATCATCCTAGTCTCATGCGCCGATCCTCCGAAGGTGTCCTGGTGCATTCCGTGTGTAGCCACTGTTCCCACCGGGGAAGACTGGCCCAGATCTACCGTCGGTCCAGGTAGCGACACGCACGGAGGGAGTTGAAGTTCTTTCCCCAAGCACCAGGGTAGGGGTTACGCACTGGTCAGAGGATCGCCAGCTGCCCTGATCCTGGAAGTACACCTCCGCTGTCGCGTTGCCGGAGAGGAGAAGCTCCTGTGACCTATCCTTTCTCCCACGAGCAGAAGAAGAAGGCCTAGTAGTCCGCGTCGGATCCAAGCGAAGCACGCTCTTGTCCGCGAAGCCCGAAGGTCGGAGGGTTGGACCTCGAGAAGAATCACGGAAGTAGGAAGCGTAGCTTGAGCAGCCGGGCTTAGAGACGACCAAGGTGCGTAGATCCGACTCCGTGTAGTGGCTAGGTCCTCCGCCACGAGCACAGCCAAGCGGTACCACCTGTCCGAAGTCTGGCACCCCCCGGGTGCCCAAAGAAACTTGTCGAGACGGCTAGACGGCAGGGAGCAGGGGCTGCGCCTTGGTTCCCCGGTGTCCACGATGGATGAGAACCCCCAGTGAGTCAGCTGGCGATGCCGGGCAAACTTCCGCAGAAGGGCGGCGGCGATGAGCTTGGAAGTCCCGTCCAGCGCCGGCCGAGTGTCCATCCGCGCAGCACAGGACTGCCGGAACCGCAGCACTGGAAGCCGAAGAAGAGGGAGAGGAGAACGGCTGAGAACGTCCGAGCAACCAGTCCGAGGGGTCGCCAGCCGTCACCCTCAGGGTGTCGAAGTCCCGCTGACTGGAACCGGCGACCGAGGAGGGCTCCGAGGGAAGGAATCCCACTGACGGCGAACCACAGAGGTCGAAGACTCCCTCCGAAGGGGAGAGCGAAGACGGAGCGACGCGGCGAGGGTCCCCTGAGAGCCGAAGGCGGGTCCCGACGAGGAGAACGGCTGCGACGAGGAGGAACGGAACGGAGAGGACGAGGGAAGGGGGAGTGGCCGGTCGATGGGAAGAGGAACGGGACGAAAGGGAGTCCGAACGAGATGGGTAACGCGAAGAAGGCGAAACCCGTCTGAGTCGAGGGAGACCTGATCCGTCAACGCTGAGAGGAGAAGGTCCTCCTTCGCTCTTGCGAAGCAGAGCGGTAACGGTGAGTAGAATCCCGGCGCCTACGATCTTCGCCAACAGGAGGCTCCGTAGGAGTGCGTGTCAGTCTCTGCGAACCAGGCTCTTGGGAGAGGCGGGTTGCTTGCCGGCAAGGGGACCCCTGCGGCCAGAGACGAGTGGGGAATGAACCAGGGTCTTGGAAGAGGCGGATTTCTGGGCACTAACCGTTGAAACTCAGTGCGCCTACCGTGTCGGATCATGTTGGCCACGCACATACCGTGCTGGGGGCACAGCGAAAGGCGTCTCGGTAATCTCCCAGGGGTGTAGGGGGCTCTGGATAGAGGTAGCACCTTTGCTGTTCGGCAGCTGCGTCCTACATAGGACGGACGGGCATCACTGGTCCTCATCCATCTCCTTAATCTCTCACGTGCTGGCTCCAAGCGCCACACCCTGGCTAACCACCTCGGCTGGTGGGCTAAACCACGTGAGGGGGTGGTGTTCACATTGCACCACTAGGCGGATGAGCTGTTTCTGACAGCCAACGGCTAGAGGAACGGAGGAGATCTGGTTGGATCCAACGGCCAAATGTGGGGGAGTAAACCTTTCCAATCAGGAGTGGAGCCCCGAAGGCAGACAGCTGCCTGTATTCACGCACTGTTCCGGCAGCACCTGCAGCCAACTGGTGCCAAACGTACTGCTTTGCATTCCTTTGGCTACATCAGCGAGGCCGAGAGGGGAACCTTGACGACTGGGCACCCCAGGATCTCCATACCCTTCGCCCAGGCTTGCGCCCTGGAGAGGTCACTCCAGTGACTGACCCAGCAAGCGCATACCCATGGTCTTCCGAGACAGGATGCCAACAATCTCCCAGCCCCCGAGCGGGAAGGTCCTCCTATGATCTTGCGAGGGAGAGCGATAACGTCGCGTAGAATCCCTGTGTCTACGCTCTTCACAACCAGGAGGCTCCGGACGAGTGCGTGTATGTCTCTGTGAACCAGGCTCTTGGGAGAGGCGGGTTTCTTGCCGGCCAGGGGACCCCCAGCGGAATCCCGGCGGCTTCCTGAGAGACGAGTGGGGAACGACGGTGGAGGAGGGACGCCACGAGCGTCCCACCAAACCAGGCTCTTGGGAGAGGCGGGTTATTTCCACCAGCTGTGTCCAGGCGCGCTCTCTAACGGAGGCGGTCTTGACGGTCGAACTCCCACTTTGTGCACTAATCCCTCGATTACTCAGTGGCGTTTTCTGTGTCGGATCCAGTTGGTCTCGCACGTCCGGTGTCAGGGGCACAGCGGAAGGCGCCTCGGCAAACTTCAAGTACCCGCGAGGGGAGGAGGCTCCCTCCTATAAGATCCAGAGATTAGACCATCGCAGCTCCGGCCAGGTAGCACAGACATCACAAGTGTGGTCGGAAGCACACCCAGCGCACAGGAGACAGACTGTCTGGATATCCGATGGCCACTGGAAGCCTCCGCATCGTATGCAGGTCACCAGTAGGCCCATGCAACACACCAAACCTGAGGTGGCCTGGAACTGTGTCGATAGTAGTCTCCCCTTCCTTGGAGGCGAGCATCCTTACTAGAGTCCCTGGACGTGCACGTGAATGTCTCTGAGCCGGGCTCCGAGGGAGGCGGGCTTTCTTGCCGGTAAGGGGGACCCCCAGCGGGATCCCATGGACTTTCTTGGAGACAAGTGGGACCGATAGTGGACATGGCTTCATAGAAGGCTTCGTCCGGGCGTGCTCCCTCCTGGAAGCGGCCTCATCGATCCAGGCCCACTACGTGCACTAGTCCACTGAATCCGGTGTGTAGCTTCCCACAGGGACGTCCTGGTCTCAAGCGACCGGTGCCAAGGAGACGTTGGATGGCGTATCCACATCCTGCGCCTAGGAGACCCGACCTAGTGGTTGTCCGACGGCCACCGGCACATCTGCCTTGCGTGAAGGACGTCAGCATGCCCCTCATCGGGGCGGAACGGGATCCTTCAAGCACCAACAGCATAGGTCGCTCCCGCCTGCAGACGCTTCAATGCTGCCATCTGCGCTGCTGAGGCCAGGTGACACAATCATTCCAATGTGGTAGGAGGCACCTCCAGTGTCGGAAGACAGGCCTAGTCCCAAATGGGCGCTGCCTGGACATGAAGAACACACCTACCAGGAGCAGCCGGGCTGGTGCTTACAGCCGAGACGCTGCTTGTCCTCTCCAGGTGGTAGTGTACTGCAACGTCCTAAGAAGTCGGACGTGTGCGTAATTGCCATACCGAGCGGGCCTTGCCAGAGGCTGTTCATGTGCGCTCCCCCTGGCAGCGGCCTCCACGATCCACGCTCGCGCACTAGTCGTGACATTCGGTGTGGCTTCTCCATGTCAGTCCGTTGTCCCTGCAACAGACAACACACCCGAAGGCCTGCGGGCGAGTCCTGTGGGACTAAGCCACGAAGGTAGCCTTCGTAACAACAAAACACACAAGCACCAAAGCGGGGTAACAGACTGTCAAGCCTGCCCGCCAGCAGTGTAGTAAGAAGGTCGACTCACTGCCATCAAGCACTAAGGTGAGCAACCAACATATGTAGCAAAAGTCAAACATGTCATGACAGAAGCGAGGTACCAAACTGCACGCCTACAACTAGCCGTGCAGTAAGCAAGTAGGCCCACTGCCGCCAAGCGCTAAGGCGAGGGGACAACATATGTACACAAAAGACGAATACGTCATGATGGAAGCGAGGTACCAAACTGCACGTCTGCAATCTAGCAGTGCAGTAACGAGGTAGCTTCACCGCCGTCAAGTGCTAAGGTGAGCAACAACATATGTACCAACCCCTGTCATAAAAGGAGTCAGGCCCCAACAACATTGCTAAGGGTGACCGTGTGTGGAAAACAACACCGGCCGCCTGCTGCACAAATCAATACGCAATGACAACCAAGACAAGAAAAACATCCGGGGCAGTAAATCACCACTTTATGTGGACATGTCACGAGGGGCCCGCCCAGCCAAGGAGCGTAAACCCCCAAGCTGCCCGCCGGAACGTATATCCACTCTCTAAGGTACGTGAGCACTTGTCCACAGCGTATGCCTGCATATGCGCGTGCGCTTAAATTCATCACCCGTATCTATACCAACATCCCGCAAGGGAAAACAGAAAGGGCCAGAATAGGCGCTGGTGCCGAACAACTACGCGATGACAAGGCGTGCCCCAAACTGCTACTCAGATAATCAGGCCATGGAGTAAAAGAATTCTCCACACCCAAGGTACAAATGCGTAGGAAGTTAGCTACGATTCACCGAAGGTGAGTGGGAGCACGATTACAGTGAGAAGAAGACGAAAAAGTTTGTACCTGCACAAACCAGTGCCCAGCCCGGGAACCGGCCGAGGGTCAACCCCGCTACCTTACCTCTCTGCCGAAGGGGAACGGGGGGAAACGTCCAAAAACCCGCCTGGCACGACCGGCGAAGCTCACCGGACAGCTCACCAGCGGTCGAAGCGTAGGCGCTACGCAGTGGGGACGAGAAAGCCACGCAGCAGCACAGGCAGGGCCGACGAAACGATCCTATCTCCCGCTCTTCATTCCAACAGCAAGTACGAAACCGAGAACCGGTCGAAAAACCAAAGTCCGTAGGCTAGAGCAGAGCGCAAGACGACCGAATCGTGCGCCTAAGTAGACTAGACTGAGGGATTATGGGTACCCGGCTTCCGGGTGGTGGGTATAGGGAGACAACTCTTGGTCCCTTCGGGGTTCCCCGAGTGCCTCCCGGGTTGTGTTTTCACACAACTGGCTCTTAGGCTAGAATGAGTAAGTAGTAGACACTTCCATTCAGTCATGTCATCAGTAATGTTTTTGAAGAAACAAAGACGGCTGTAGAAGGCTGGAGAGTCGGGCTGCGTGAAGACCTCCATGGCGGCCTTCTGCAGTAGAGCGGCAACCTCATCGTGGAGAGCGTCGGCCTTGAGCTGATCGGGCCGGATTCCGGTCCACAGGGGTGAGCGTTGCAGCAGCAGCGGGGAGCGAAAGGTGATCAGGAGGCCCTCGGAGATGGTGGCAAGGACCCAGGGGTCATCTGGAAGCAGCGAACGCCACACTTCGCTGTGGAGGGCGAGCCTCCCGTCGACTGGAGACCCCAAGACGGTCGGCGGGGGCGGAAGCGGGGGAGAGTCAGGGGGCCCTCCCACGCCCCGGGCGGACCGGGGCCAGGCGGGGGCCGGGGTGCGGACAGGGCGGGAGCGGCCTAAGGCAGGGGTTTGCTGGAGGGTCCGGGCGTGAGCGGAAGCGGAGGGTCTGATGATCTGCAGGGCGCAACCCACGGCCTAGCGGGCTGCTGGAAAGCAGGAGGGAGCGGAGATGCTGGGCCAGAGGTCCTTATTCGCCTCCTTCACCGTCTACCAGGTGGGGCCGAAGAGGAGGGAGCCACCAAGGGGGGAGTGCCAGAGAAGCGTCTTCACCTCGGAGGGCAGGCCATGACAGGCTTGGAGCACAGCATCTCTCTGCATCAGGTCACAGTTCGACGCAGCAGCCATGGCGTTGACGGAGGTGTGATACGCTGCCCGGGTCACCGCCACCGCAAGGGCGAGGAGGTTACCTAACAGCGGCGAGATGGACGGGTGCCAGGCGTTCTCGACGTGATGGATGACTGCTTGTGTTGTGAGTTCCAAAAATCTCGAGCATGCTAAGGCGCTGCGGATAAGGGAAGTGGTCTTGTCCAAGCCGTGGGAGATGCCAAGCTGCGCCAGCCCGGAGCCGCCAGCCTGCAGGTAGGGGACAGGAGTAAGCCTGGGAATGCCCAGCGTACCAGTCCTGGCAGAAGGCGGTGTTGCGGCCAGAAGGTCACCTGTGGTAGGAGAAGAAGTCGGCCTCGCGGGAGGTACCCTGCTGCAACTGCGAAGGCGGGCAAGCCTCCGGGGAAAGGCAGGCCACAATCAGATGAGCCGCTTCATCCAGGGACCGGAGAGTCTCCGCTCATGGCGCCAGGAGGGCCGTCGGCGACAACAGGCTGTCCGGGAAACGCGAGCGAGGAGAGGGAGAACGACTGTCTGCGCCGAGGAGAGCCGAGACGGAGTCTTCTGGCAGCAGGCTCAGGGCCTCATCATCGTCAGGGGGGCGAGGCGACCGGCGGGGTGTGGGGGTGGGTGGGGGGGGGGGGGGGGGGTGGGGGGTGGAGCTGGGAGCTGTTCCGGGAGGACTGCCAGGTCAGGGGAAGAAGACTACCGGCCGCTCAGGAGGAGGCGTGGGAGCCGGGGGCCTCGCTAGCATCATCTCAACGTCTAGGGCTGGGGGAATGGCGGGAACAACTCACCCGGGAGCTCCGCCGCTGATGGTGGGGCGAAGCAGAGTGCAAAGCCCACCGAGGGGAGTGACGGGACGAGGCGGTGCTGATGCGTGCTGGGCGCCTGTCCTGGGGGGAGCGACTGTGATGCAGCGGGCGAGTTTGTCGGGTTCGATCGGGTGACTTCCTCCTAGAGCGCCCCGAGGAGGGAGGTGACAGGCGCCGGGGCCGGCGAGGAGAGGTGTGCCGAGACGAGCAGGAGGGTGGGCGAGGCCTCAAGGCGTGCGACGTGGCCAAGCGAGAGAAGGACGAAGAGGGCCGGGGGCTGCGACGGCGTCGCGCTGCACAACGCGGTCTGTAGTATCCATGGAGCAGTTGCGCAGGGAGCTCCTAGCGTCGTGCGGCTTATCAGGTCTGCCAGCGGTCGGGGGATGGGGTGACGAAAGTTGCTTTGGGCCGGCCTCAATGAGGCGAGCTCTCTGCCAGCTGTTTTTCCCATAGGGAAGCGAGCGGGCTTCTCCCCGTGAGATGCGTCAGGGCCCGAGGTGTCGGTCACCGCCATGCGGGGTAATTGTAGGCCGGCCTCAATGAGGCGGGCGGGCGCACTGCCGGCTGGTCTACTCCGAGGAGCAGGCGGGTCAGGTCCGAGGGGGCATAGTGGGACCTGAGGTAGACGAAGGCCTGGGACCTGAAGAGTAAGTAAGGGCCTTTGTCCTCTCCCCAAGGTCCGATCGGGCATGTCTGGTCTCTTCCCTTGGCAAGGGTTTGGGGGGGGGGGGGGGGGGGGGCGCCATGGTGGACGGGCGGTCTCGGGCTGGCATAGGGCGCTCGCGCCGGTAAAAACTCCAGAGCTGCAACCAAACTTTGTCCGGCCAGACGGCGCAGGTGTCGCAAGTGGTCGAAGGCGCAGCCAGAACAGGGGAGGCAGACTGCATGGGTATCGCTCAGCCATTGGAAGTCGCCGCATTGCAGGCAGGTGCGCACTTGGCAGCTGCAACACATATCAGACATGAAAGGCGACCGGGCGTGGGCTCCCCGTGACCTGCCAAATGAGTTCACGCGTTCGAATTGAGTTGTCATACAAGCAAACGAAAAGCTCCCACGGTCGAAGCCACCGCCCAGCCAGCAAGCGCTGGTCAAGGACATGAACCGAGGCCTTACCTTGCCATGGCTGCGGGGGCGGGGGGAAACCTGCCACAAGTCCCTCAGAAGCACTCGGCGGGCTGGTAGAAGTCCCGGAAGACACACACAAAGTCCCAGTGAAAAGCAACCACAACCACGTAAATCCACGGCAACAAAAGGGAACCAGGAAGCAGAAGAAAGCAGCGGTCAACAACAGTCGCACGAGAGCAGCCAAAGTAAGGGCACAGGGGGAATACTCGGAAGCCAACCGCGAGGTGAAGAGGAGTATCAGGGCAGACAAGAGGGCCTACACAGACAGCCTGGCAGCAGAGGCAGAAAAGGCAGCAGGCAGCGGCAACATGAAACAGCTCTATGACATTACCAGAAGATTGTCGGGTAAGTATGGCCATACAGAAAGACCAGTAAAAGACAAAGAAGGCAAGCCTATTGCAGACAGAGCAGACCAACTCGACAGATGGGCCGAGTATTTTGAAGAGTTACTGAACAGACCTAGCTCACCCGACCGCCCCGACATCCAGCCGGCAGAGACCGACCTACCCATCAGCTGTGACAGACCCAGCCGGGAAGAGATCAGAAAAGCAGTGGCATTTTTGAAGAATGGCAAAGCAGCAGGGCCAGATGGCATCCCAGCGGAGTCTCTGAAAGCAGACCTAGAGACAACAGTTGAGATGCTGTACCCACTGTTTGGAAAGATCTGGGAAGAGGAGGTGATGCCAGCTGACTGGAAGGAGGGGTACCTAATCAAGCTTCCCAAGAAAGGCGACCTCAGCAAGTGTTCCAACTACAGAGGAATCACCTTGCTGTCAGTACCAGGAAAGGTCTTCAACAGGATCATCCTAGAGAGAATGAAGAGCTCCGTTGACCCCCAGCTGAGAGACCAGCAAGCAGGATTCAGGAAGAACCGATCATGTACAGACCAGATCGCCACTCTCCGCATCATCGTGGAACAGTCTCTGGAGTGGAGCTCCCCGCTGTACATCAACTTTGTGGATTATGAGAAAGCATTTGACAGCGTGGACCGAGAGACTCTGTGGAAACTCCTACGACACTACGGTGTACCCACAAAGCTCGTCCGCCTGATCAAGAGCAGCTATGATGGCATGACATGTCGCGTGATCCACGAAGGGCAGTTCACCAGAGAGCTCCAGGTCAGAACTGGTGTCAGGCAGGGGTGTCTGCTGTCTCCGTTCCTCTTCCTACTGGCCATAGACTGGGTCATGAAGATGACCACAGAGCACAGACGAAGTGGAATACAGTGGACACTGTGGACACAGCTTGACGACCTCGATTTTGCAGACGACTTGGCATTACTGTCCCACACTCATCAACAAATGCAGGACAAGACCACGAGTCTTGCTGACATCTCGTCCCAAGTGGGCCTCACCATTCACAAACAGAAAACAAAGACAATGAGGCTGAACGCAACCAGGGAAGAACCAGTCTTGCTTGCTGGCACCCCGTTGGAGGAGGTGGAGTCCTTCACCTATCTCGGGAGCATCATAGACAAAAAAGGCGGCACTGATGCAGATGTCAGAGCACGAATCGGTAAAGCCAGAGCAGCCTTTCTCCAGTTGAAAAAAGAGTGGAGTTCCAGAGAGCTGTCACAACACACCAAAGTCCGGATTTTCAACTCCAATGTAAAAGCAGTTCTCCTATATGGAGCAGAGACATGGAGATTGACAAAAACCACCGTCAACAGAGTACAGACCTTCATGAACAGTTGCCTTAGAAGAATTTTGAAAATCCACTGGCCAGAGAAGATCAGCAACGTCAGACTCTGGGAGAGAACAGAGCAGATAACAGCAGAGAATGAAATTGGGCGAAGAAGATGGGGATGGATCGGTCACAGTCTGAGAAAGCCAGCTTCCAGTATCACTAGGCAGGCATTGTCATGGAACCCCCAGGGAAAGAGGAAAAGAGGTAGGCCGAGAAACTCCTGGCGTCGAGACCTCCAAGCAGACATCAAGAGACTGGGAACCACCTGGAGTAGAATCGAAGGAGAAGCACAGGACAGGAGTTGCTGGAGGTCTCTCGTCGACGGCCTATACCCGGGTAGGGGTGACAGGCGTAAGTAAGTAAGTAAAAGGGAACCACAAGTAATCCAGGAGGAACACATGTAATCCAAGGTAATCCAAAATGACTGGTCACACCGAACACTGCCGAAGGTCCTGTAGGCTTGAACACAACCGTTCACGGTAAGCTAAGCAAATAGACTGGCGTGACACCATGTGGCACGTGACCGGATGGTGAGGGATGGGGGACTACTCTGGGTCCCTGGTTACGGCCCCCTAGAGTTGCCTCCCTGGTTGTGTAGGAACACAACAGGTTCTTAGGCTGAATTTGGTAAGCTAAGCATATCTTCCTAATAGTAATGTCATCCGTAATGTTTTTGAGAAAACAACTATATTACAGTTCAGGAAACAGATTGACCTTGAAAGTCTCAGAGTAGTTGTACAACAGCTTCGTGTCTATGGCACCAAGTTATTGTGTGTCCACCCTTGAAGAATCATGGCTGTTCTGCTGTGATGTCTTAACCCCTTGGGTGTCGGTAGCTGTTTTAGTCATGATGATTCCATTGCGACTAAAACGGCTACCGACATGCAAAGGGACAAGGGTGAATATGTTGATCTGAATTCAAGGGGTCAGTTGCACGAGTGAGCTTAGTCCTGAGCCAGCCATTAAGCAAGGTGCTCCGCTAACTGACCCCTGGAGAAAAATCGGCGTTACACACCTCATACATGTTTTCTGATGATGATGGGTGTGCACCTCTCTGGATGCGTTTGATCATTTCCAGGTCCGCGTCACTCAGTACAGTTTTCTGCCCTGTCATTTTGTCCATCACTGTGCGCCTGCAGAACCACCAATTCAAAATAATGTCAATTAAAGCACCACCCCTGAGCTCTGATAGAGTAGATACAAATGGAAAATATAGCAATACATCTCCTATACATCATTTTCATAATTTGTGCATTATACGTAAATTGGATCAGAAATGGCAATTTTGAAAAATGGTTGTCCCAACCTAAACTTTCACCACTGTAAAATAATGAATCATTGTCATTGTCCTACCACTGATTGTGACAGCTGTGGGTTAGTGGTGTCAGTTTACCATCACAAAAGAAACATCAACTTTACAAACACATCTTCCACATAAAGCTCGACCCCAAGAAAGCTCACCAGTAGTCCGGGTTGTCCATTTTGTTGAGAAATTCATCCAGCTCATCCCCTTGCTTTGGCTTTAAGATTTTGCTGCCTGTGATGTCATATCCCAGATGATCAAAATCCCGGTACCACTCCATTGGTACGTTTCCCACTGTATTCCGTATGTCCTGAAACAGGTGAATTCATTACTGTCATACTTTCATAGATCCTATTTTCCCAATTTTTGCGGTGTCTAATGATGAAAACATAATGGTTGTAAGAGATGGATGGGCCATGATAGTTCAAGGGAAGTACCAGATTAGCTCGGCAAATTAGAGGCACCAAGCTAATCTGGTACTACCCTTGAACGGTCATGATACGCGTAAATCAGATGTCACACTTTCAGTACAAAACAGCTTCTGCAACTTGTATGTGAAATTGTGATTTATCTGGCTCTGTAAATAGTCATGCCCTTGTTTTGCAACCAACATTCATGTGTGTCCAAACTCAGCACAATGTAAAACACTTTTTCAACAGGCTGGTTGTGCCAGCTGTTCGAGCCCAGAATATTTTTGTGGTGCACATAATTACTAACATTTTTCTGCAGAACATAAAAGCTCAGAGCACTGAAATAACATCAGCCTATTGCTGAAAAAAAAAAAAATCACAATATAAATGTGTCGATTTGGGACTCTGCAGCTGTGACTCATCAGGTCCCAAAACAGCAGTGCAAAACACCAATCCTTTTATACAGCAGAAGTTACATACCTCTTCATCTGACGAGTCTTCATGATACTCATCAAATGGTTCACTGTTGGCATCTGCAGAGCTCTGAAAATATCATAGCAGGAAATCATTAAAATGTTATTCAGAGGGCCTAACACTTACCTAAACAAGAAAAGCAAAGTCCTTATGGCTCACGTGTATAACCAATCCACACATGTGTGACAATAAGAAAAGAGATAGCTTCTGCACTGACAAAATCCATGTTTTCTCAAAATTGTCATCAGTTTTCAAACATCTGTAAACCCTATGTGACCCTTGACCTTTGTGGTGAGTGGACTAAATTAGTATACATAGGAAGGTCCTATCATCAGCTACTTTTGTGCCAAATTTGATTGAAAAGTTTGCAAAAATGTTGATAATAACTACATTTCTATCAAAAATTGTCATTTCATACACATTTGTCGACCTCTTGTGACCCTTGACCTTTCCCGAGGGGTCATCCAAATTAGTATGCATAGATAGGTCTTAACATCAGGTATCTCTGTACCAAGTTTGGGTTTGAACTTGTGAATAGTAATTGAGAAAAAGCACTTCTTGTCAAAATATGGCTATTTTTTTTACCTATTTCCTGAGCTCTTGTGACCCTTGACCTTTCCGAGGTGTCATCCAAATCAGTATGCATAGATAGCGAGGTGTCATCCAAATCAGTATGCATAGATAGGTCTTACCATCAGGTATCTCTGTAGCAAGTTTGGGTTTGAAGTTGTGAATAGTATTTGAGAAAAAACATCTTTTGTCAAAATATGGCTATTTTGCACCCATTTCCTGGGCTCTTGTGATCCTTGACCTTTCCAAGGGATCAACCAAATTAGTATTCATAGAAAGCTCTTACCATCAGGTATCTGTGTACCAAGTTTGGGTTTGAAGTTGTAAATAGTATTTGAAAAAAAAATCATTTGTCAAAATATGGCTATTTTGGACCAATTTCCTAAGCTCTTGAGACCCTTGACCTTTCCGAGGTATCAACCAAATTAGTATGCATAGAAAGGTCTTACCATCAGGTATCTTTGTACCAAGTTTGGGTTTGAACTTGTGAATAGTATTTGAGAAAAAATAAATTATGTAAAAATATAGCTATTCTTGATACATTTCCTTAACCCCTGTGACCTTGACCTTTGTGAGAGGTCATTCAAATTGGTATGTTTAGAAAGGTCTTGCCACAAAGTATCCTTGGGCCAAGTTTTAAGACTGTAGCTTGAATATTCTCTGAGAAAATGCCAACATTAAAGTTTACCACGGACGTCGGATGACGGACGACAGATGTACCAGCACTGGCCCAGAACATACTCAATTTTGCTTCACACGTGAACCAAAAACACAACAAACATACTTCAAACTTTACTGACATGATATCTACATAATAAGCAGATTCTTGGGGACAACGTAAGTGTCAGTTTATTTTACAAAACTATATTCATGATCATGATTTAACAATTCATGCAGACCTGCCTACCCCTCAAGTCTAGCATGTGAAGTTTCGGGTGTTCAAAATTAGGCAAATGTGTAGTTTGGCTGCTGAGTGTGTAGTTTTTCACGTGGATCAATCGCAACACTCAAAACAGAACAAAAAATACAATACTACACATACAAGCTTGACAATTTAAAATCCACACAAAATAGTGATGAAACTGTTTATTTTTTTGAATGGTCAATAGTTTGTTATATTATTATACAACTGTCATACAATATATATCATACATTTCCCTCTGACAAAATGCAAACAATATTACAAACAAACAAAAAGATATGCATAGCCAGGTGACTGCAGTACATGTAAATGTAAGTTGTACTTACTAACAAATCCTCAAAAAGCATTAGAATTAGTAGAAACAACAGGTAATTTTACACTACTTAAAAGACAAAAGGCAAAAGTAAATACAGTCAAACACATTTTGCCCAGATATCAACATTCAATTCTTAAAGATGCGGATGTCAGAAAACTATCATTTGAGTTATTGCCAAAAGTAGATCTGAATTTGAATGCATAACTTCCACATTTACTTAAAAACTTGATGCATGCTAAGCGTTTGTGTTTCTTCACGCTGCCCTATCACTCTCTAAGTATATTTCAATCAACTGAGGACAGCTAAAAAATAATTAATACTGCATTTAGACCTGAAAGAATTAAAAACTGCAACCTAATGAATAAGTCACTCCTTTCTACCTTTTTTAAATTATTAAATTACCTGTAGCAGAACCATTCAACACAGGAACACCAAGGAGTTCTGACATCACAAGGCCTGTAGCTGTGTTGACAGTCCTGATTACAAGGGGAAATTGCTTTCCATCTGCATCATTGGATCCATCTGTAGAAACAGTAAATGGTCTTGTTTTCATCCTTTCCTACAAAGAAGTCTTGGTCTGTTCTGCCATCTCCTTGATAATAGCGGTTGCCTTTGACCTGCCGCACTGGACACCTGTGAAAGCAAATCTATATTGTATAATATCAAAATATGACTGGCAGTGGCAACCACTTGTTAACTTAAGGTAACCTGTACGCCCCTATTTTATATTGGGCGGAGGGGGGAGCTTATACATTACAATCAACTAAAACAAAAATATTTAACACCATAAATTGATACTATGCGAAACGACAGTAACTGTGCGGACCGACAAAGCAGAAAAAAAAAAAAAAAAAAATAGTTAGCAATCTGCTAGTGCTACATTATCCATAGGTTTAACTTTTATCCATTTATCCATTAGGTTGTAACCCCACCACACTGGCAACAGCAAGAAAGACAGCATGCAAGGAATGGGAAAGAAAGTTAAACCACAAGAAAAACAAAATCTTAACTTAAAAAAAAATTATTACAACTTTTTTAATTAATTTTTTTATAACTAAGTACAAAATGTGTGTTGCCATATCTCTATTTTCGAAATCTGAAACCTTCATGTCAAAACAATAACTATAATTATTATTATTAATAATAAAATAAAATAAAGTTGCCTACCTGCAGCAATTTTGGAGTCAGGAAATCCCACCTTCACGCATTCGTTCAGTTTGTCAGCAGTTGCAATCGAAAGGTTTGAGTCAGCAATTCTTCTTCTTCTTCTTCAGCGTTCCCGCGTTTCTGCCTCAGATGTCAAGATTGGTTATTGAGATGAAGTTCGTGGTCTGCAGTAGATCTTGAATGAAGCCCCAGCGTTTCTCTGACAGCGTCACTCCATGTGGCCAGTGCTGTATCCTGGTGTCTTGGTACAAGGGACAGGACTGCAGTAGATGCTCTGGGGTCTGTAAACCAGTTTCACACAAGCAGTCTGCAGCGTGTGACAGTCCAAGGGGGGTACAAGTGTGCACGCAGTCGGCAGTGACCAGTCCTTAGATGGAATATGGTGGTCTGTTGGTGGCGCTGGAGGTGTCTTAACTGGTCATCAGATGGTGAGTTGTGTTGGGTCTGCCTGTCTGCATGATAGTGCCGCTTAATGAGGGTTTTGACTTTCTGGAAGGACATCGGTTGGTTTGGCTGCTCAAGCTTGCTGCCGGACTTGGCAAGTCTGTCTGCCTCCTCGTTTCCTGATAGTCCACAGTGAGCAGGTACCCACTGAACAGCCACTTGTGTTAGGCGTGAGAGGGCGACCAGCAGGTCCAGTGTTTCTTTCTCCAGCTCCTCACTGGGGGACTACAGGCTTTGGATGATGGATCTGCAGTCGGTCAGGAAAACGATGTGTGAGGGCAGGGGATCGTCTGCACCGACAAGGCTGGCAGCCTCTCGTAGAGCAGTGAGTTCAGCCCGGTAGTTGGTTGAGTCTTCCCGCAGGCAGGAATTTGGATATGGCGTGTCCATCTGGGTAGCGGATGAAAATTCCACTGCCTCCATTCTTGACAGCTGTGAAAACGTGTGCCCAGACTGATGCATTGTAATCCCGGTCCAGCATTTCCAGTGTGAGAGACCTGAGGATGGCTTCTGACTGGGATTCTTTGCTGTCTATTCCTGGGACATCAGTAACAAACAGCACGTTTTCCAGGGAGGTGTTCAAGTCCTCAGTAGCTTGAAAAGGTTCTCGACCATCTGAGGCATTGTAGATGGTGTCCTGGTGAGCTCTTGTGAGTTGTTTTGTGAGGTGGGAGTCGGCAATAATATGGCAGATCAGTGCCTCTGCCCTGGTCACAGATCGCTCAAAAGTGAGCTTTGCTTGATCTTTCCCTTGATCAATTCCCTCCTTCACAAAAGTCCATTTTTTTCTGCTTCGGCCAGCTTTTCTCAAACTCCTTATGAGAAACACTTCTGATGTGGCGACCACAATTGTAAAGCCCACTGTGTTTCACAGAAAAATCTGAGATGCACACGGTTCAGTGGGCGAAATGCTTTCCCTTCTTTGAAGAAATCAGGCAAGGATATTCTTCATGGTACTTTCGAAGAAACACTTGGCTTGCAGCTTGATTCAATTTCTTCTTTTTACTGGGTGGCGTTTTATCCAAGTCCTTTTCTTCACTCGAATCTATTGTGTTCGTCTCAATCGCTCTCCGTTCTTCCGCCATTGTTTTCACATTGAAGTAACTCGTTCAGTGAAGCGGTTGAACAAGACTCCCACGGTAGTTGTACTACCAGTTTACTGTGCTACTCTTCCGGGCACTCCACCGGTTATAAAAAAGTACGGACCAGAACTCACTCACACTTTCTCGATTTCGAAAAATGTGTAGCGAAAAATAAAACATTTTGCGTATTTTGAGGTAAGCATGCGTAGTTGCATAGATTGGGGGCCAAATTCGTAGTTTACTATGCTCAATGTGTAGTGTAGGCAGGTCTGATTCATGGAAAGAGACTGGTCAACTTGGCACTTGTTTTTAGGTGCTACATACAAGATCAACCTCGCGCTGGGACCATACGGCGTTGAGGCGCGTCCCCTGGGTGGTGGATAGGGGGTCCCTCGTGAGAGGGGTGCACCGAATGAAATAAGGTACCGTGAACCAACATGGTCTAAGGGAAGGTGACCCCGACATAAAACCCCTGGTCCTCCTAGTAAGGGGGTTGGGCGTGGGGGTAGCTTCCCCACCCTGCAAAAAAGGAAATAGCTACAAAAACGCCGACGAAAAGACTAACAGTAATTCCTTTCCTGGAGGAGGAAGGTTCTTCTACTAGAAGACTTATGACGTCCTGTGGTGAAAGCCGGAAGTCTTCGGAAGCCACAGGACTGAGCCGCCTCTCTCTATCCAGGTATACAACCATGGGCACATGGAACGTCAAGACCATGTACCAGAGCGGCAAGGCCGCCCAGATAGCAGCAGAAATGCAAAAGTACAACCTTTCCCTGCTAGGCAGGCAGGCATTGTCATGGAACCCCCAGGGAAAGAGGAAAAGAGGTAGGCTGAGAAACTCCTGGCGTCGAGACCTCCAAGCAGACATCAAGAGACTGGGAACCACCTGGAGTAGAATCGAAGGAGAAGCACAGGACAGGAGTTGCTGGAGGTCTCTCGTCGACGACCTATACCCGGGTAGGGGTGACAGGCGTAAGTAAGTAAGTAAATACAAGATCAAGCAATAGCCTTGAGCATGAGAGGGTGAAATGTTGCAGTACTTAGCTGGCTATTTGGCAAGTATATTTTGTCTCTTTTGAGTTGTGCATGGTTCATCTGTTACCTGTGGCACAGCAATTTAGGAGAATTAATAATAATAATAATAATAATAATTTCTATGGTGTCTAACCTCAGGTAGAGCTCTAGGCGCCTTAAAAAATTTCAAAAATACAATTACAAAAACTTACACAATATTACACGCGCACACACACACACAAACACACTCCAGGCACAACATCAAAACTATAACAGAATCCTTGGCAGTCAATGATTAATCAGTGGGGTAATAGAGTTGGAAAAGGTGTTTTTTTAGCGCAGATTTAAAAACGTCTTTTGAAGCACTGTGGCGGACATGGGAGGGGAGTTCGTTCCAGTACAGCGGCCCAAGATATAAAAAATGTAGTTTTCTTTAAAATGTATTTTTTGAAAAATACTTACCGATATTACAGTATGGAATGGTTCTTAGCTAGACTAATTTTAGCCAAAATTGTTGTGTACGTATATGGCAGTGTTGGCAGGTGAGGGGCGCCATAGCCTAGGCGGTAACCCGAGTAGCCTCCCTTCCATCCCATCCGGGCATGCACCCAGCGGAAGCTCACCAGTCTGTTTCTTAGCGGACCAGCGGCAATCGGGGCAGGTGGGAGGGTCCTTCGAGTAATGTCATCAGTTAGTATTTTTCGAAAAAATACATTTTAAAGAAAAATACATTTGTTTCCTCAAAACACATTACTGATGACATTACTTACTTATGCCTGTCACCCCTACTCGGGTATAGGCCGTCGACGAGAGACCTCCAGCGACTCCTGTCCTGTGCTTCTCCTTCGATTTTACTCCAGGTGGTTCCCATTCTCTTGATGTCTGCTTGGAGGTCTCGACGCCAGGAGTTTCTCGGCCTACCTCTTTTCCTCCTTCCCTGGGGATTCTATGACAATGCTGCCTAGTGATACTGGAAGCTGGCTTTCTCAGACTGTGACCAATCCATCCTCATCTTCTTCGCCCAAATTCATTCTCTGCTGTTATCTGCTCTGTTCTCTCCCAGAGTCTGATGTTGCTGATCTTCTCTGGCCAGTGGATTTTCAAAATTCTTCTAAGGCAACTGTTTATGAAGATCTGTACTCTGTTGACAGTGCTTTTTGTCAATCTCCAAGTCTCTGCTCCATATAGGAGAACTGCTTTTACGTTGGAGTTGAAAATCCAGACTTTGGTGTTTTGTGACAGCTCTCTGGAACTCCACACTTTTTTCAACTGGAGAAAGGCTGCTCTGGCTTTACCGATTCGTGCTCTGACATCTGCATCAGTGCCGCCTTTTTTGTCTATGATGCTCCCGAGATAGGTGAAGGACTCCACCTCCTCCAACAGGGTGACAGCAAGCAAGACTGGTTCTTCCCTGGTTGCGTTCAGCCTCATTGTCTTCGATGACATTACAGTATGGAAGAATCCTGAAGAGGAGGCAGGTGCCGCTATAACGCCCCTAACCCCCCGCCCCTAGAGGCCACTAGGGCCGCCCTCCCTAAGCAACCTCCCGATAATTTTAGCTAAGATACTTACGGCGCCTAGGGCGCCGGGAGGAAGTGTTGCGCCGCCACGATGTACCCCACCAGCGAAAGGTTCTGGTGCTGGTTGGAGAGGTCCCTCAAGTAGAAGCGGGTGAAGGTAGTCTCCGCTCGCCAACCCACGGCCGGCACAATGTCTTTGACCGCACAGTTGCGGTCGAATGCAAGGCTCGTGGCCATGGCTCTGACCTCGTGCGCCCTGATGCTCATATGTTTGGCTGTATCAGGGGAGAGGTCTTGGTAGGCGGAGCCAGGAGGAGATCGTCTGGGCTGAGATGTCATTTCTACCTGGGGACAATGGGAGGAAAAGGCAGGTGCGTCCCCTGCGGAGCGGCTTGGTCCGGCGCAGGTCCACGCGTAACGCCCTCACCGGGTCCTGTTGCCCTGACTCAAGGGAGGAGCCTGGGTCTCGCAATGGTTGGATGGTGACCAACTGTGGGGCAGCCAAAGGAGATCGGGTCTTGGCGAGAAATGCCGGGTCGGGCAGCAGTTGAACCGAGCCGTCCGTCCGGAACTGCAAACAAGCGGGGCGTGCTGAAAGGGCATGCAGCTCGCTGACCCTGGAGGCAGACGCGAGGGCCAGTAGGAAGCAGGTCTTCCGCGTCACGTCTGGTAGTCTCGCCAACTGGATCGGTTCGAAACGGTTGAGCCAAGTAAGGACCCAAGGCAGGTCCCATCGCAACACCAGGGAGCGAAGAGTGGGACGTTGTAGACCGAAGTGGGCCATTAGGTCGGCGAGGTCCTTGCAGGTACCAGGGTCGGGTCGTCCCAAATGTCAGTACGTGTCAGCGATCATGGCCAGGTAGCCGCGAATGGTGATGGGCGCTAACTGCTGGTCGGTGAACAGCCAGAGGAAGAAGTCCGCCAGCTGAGGAATCATCGAATCGATGGGGAAGAGGCACTTGCCGTCACACCAGGCGCACAGGACTCACCACTTGCCTTCGTAGACTCGTCTGGTCGAGCTTCTGTGGGCTGTAGCAACGTGTCCATCGCCGCACCTGAGAAGCCTCTAGTGGAGAGGGCTTGCCGGACAACCTCCAGGCGTGGAGGAGGAGTCGTTCGGGGCAGGGGTGGTACAGCGCCTGACGTGGCTGCTTGAGCATCGTGCGTGGGGCGAGAAGCGGCAGTGGGGGGGGGGGGGGGGGGGGGGCCGTGGAGAGGTTCAGAAGGTTGGTGGGCCACGACTTGGTCCAGCAGAATGGGGCCACCAGGAACAGGATCGCGTTGCACCCTCTGAGCTTGAGTAGAACCTTGGGGATGAGCACCGTAGGTGGGTAGGCGACCAGGCCGTCCCACGGGATGGGGAGAGCATCGACTGCCCAGGCAAGTGGGTCTGGAATCGGCGAGACGAAGAGAGGGAGCTGGTGATTCCATCTCGTCATGAACAGGTCGATCATAGGGGTCTCCCAAGCAGCGCCGATCATCCGAAAAATGTCTAGACGAAGCGACCACTCAGTATGGAGAAGCTGGCCGCATCGGGAGAGGGAGTCGGCTAGAACATTCAGGTGACCCGGTGTGTGCCGCGCGCGGAGAGTGATGTCCCGATCTTCGCACCACCGGAGCACCTGGTAGAGGAGGATGCAGAGGCAGGGAGAACAGGTCCCGCCCTGCTTCTGGATGTAGGCGACAACTGTGGAGTTGTTCAAAAGCACCAGTAGCTCCTGATCTTGTAGACGGGATTCCCACGCAAGAAGGGCTTGCCAGACCGCCTTCAGCTCCAGCCAGTTGATGTGTTGGGTCAGCAAATCCGGGGGCCACAGGCCGGAGGCAGTTGCGAACGACGGAAGCATGTGTGCGCCCCAACCGTTGAGGCTTGCGCCGACGCAGAGGGACAGTAGGGGAGGCGGCGAGTAAAGGGGAACTCGCCAACTTCTGGAAGCTCCGGGAGCCGGACGTTGTTCCTGTTGGTGCGGAACTCCATCCCTAGGTGCACGAAGTGGCGTGACGACATGAGGTCGGACTTGCCCATGTTGAACAGGAAACCCAGGGCGTCGAATAGCAGGAGCAGCGCATCTCAGTCTTCCTTTAAGGTGGACTCAGCCTGGTTCCTCAGCAGAAGGTCGTCCAGGTAGTTTGGCGTGAGGCTTGAAGACGTCCGTCGGCTCTGGCTACCATGGCGTCCATGATGCAAGTGAGGCGTCCATGATGCAACGTCTGGAGGCTGGGTGCATGGGAACGTGAAGATACGCATCTGAAAGGTCCAGGCTGACGGCAAAGTCCACAGGCTGCACTGCGGAGCAAAGGGCCCGGGCTGTCTCCATGCGAAAAGGACGGCGCGACGATGAACTTGTTTAGCGCCGAGAGGTCGATAACGGGACGCCACTTGCCACTCGGTTTGGGCACTACGAACAGCAGGCTGTAGAAAGCTGGGGAGTCGTGTCGCGTCACCACCTCCGTGGCGGTCTTCCGAAGTAAGGCAGCTACCTCGCTGCGCAGGGCCTCAGCTCTGTACTGGTCTGTCGGTACCAAGGTCCACACCGGCGAACGGCACAGGGGGGGGGGTGGGGATCGAAAGGAGATCAGAAGTCCCTCGGAGATGGTCGCGAGGATCCACGGGTCATCCGGTAGCAGCAACCGCCACGCGTCACTGCGAAGCGCCAGCCTCCCGCCAACAGGAGACCCCGAAGCGGTTGGCGGGGGCCGAAGAGGGAGGCAGTCAGTGGGCCCTGCCCCGCCCGGAGCATCAGGCAGGCTTGGGCCAGGTCCTCAAAGGGGGGGGGGGGGGGGGGGGGGGGGTGGAGGCAGAGCCGGGAGAGGTCGGGCGCAAGGGAAAGCCGGAGCTCTGGGGGGGCAGACGTCCACCTCTGGTGAAGGGATGAGTGGCGGGTCTAGTGGACCATGGGCTGGCTAAAAGGAGGCTGGGATGGCGCGGCTGGGCCAGATGTACTTGTTAGCATCCTTGACTGCAAGCCACGTGGGACCGAAAAGGAGTTCTCCACCGAGGGGTGCCTGACGAAGTTGAAGCTTCATGTCGGTAGGGAGAGGGCAAGTGCGGAGGAGGGCATCCCGACGCAGCAGGTCACAGTTGGCGGCCACTGCCATGGCGTTGACACAGGTGTGGTAAGCGACGCGGTTACCAGAGACTGCCAGGGCTAGCAAGTCTCCCAACAGCAGCGAGAGCGACGGAAGCCATGCGTCCTCAACGCGGTGAACCATGGCTTGCATCAGTAGGTCCAGGAATCCCGCCGAGGCCAGATCGTTACGGATGAGGGTCGCTGTCTGATCCACTCTGGGGAGGAGTGTCCGTTGCGCGGAAGCACCTGCAAAGGACAAGGCTGGGGGGTCCAGTTTCGGCAGGGGGCAGGCGAAGTTCTGTGCGTGGCCCGCATACCAGGACTACCGAAAGGAAATGTTCAAATTTGTTGGCCACCTGGTGTCCGAGAAGAATCCGGCGGAGCCACAGACGCCCTGTAAGAGATGCGCGGAGAACGCGTCGCGTAGGTTCCGGAAGCCCGGCGGTTGGGGAAGAGACTTGAACCGCTTGTTCTGGTGCTCCGCGTCGAAGAAGGCCGATGCTTTCCTCTTAAGTGGGGGGGAGGGTGGGCAGTCTTCCGCAGGGAGGCAAGCCGTGATGAGACGCGCCGCCTCGTTCAGGGCGTGGAGAGTCTCTAACCTATGTCCGACGGAGGACGGATGTAAATCTTCATCAGCGTGAGAAGGCCCGGAATGGGAGGGGCTGTCATCTCGAAGGAAAGCAGACACCGAGTCTTCAGGGGCCAAGCTGAGGGCATCGTCCTCTACGTGCGGAGCACGGGGGGCTAACTCCGCTCCGCTCAAGAGGTCGTCACCCTGGGAGGAGACCTTCCCCCAGGAGAGCGGTGCCGCGTGTGGCGAATCAGCGATGGGTCCCGTGAAGAGTTCCGCGACGAGACTGAAGTACGTCGTCGTGACCTGCTGTCCCACGGAGAGCGGCTCCAGCGGGAGGAGCGGGAATGCCTGGAGCGGGAGTGGCGCCGAGGGTGGTGTCTAAGCGGAGACGCCGAACGCCTAGAGCGACGCGGCGAAGACAGGCGTGCTGTGCAAGGGGTCAGTCCCGAGCCCAGATGACGTGTCGTGGTAGGACGAACAGCCGGTGGCGGGTCGTACCTGGAACTTGCCCGCGAGGGCCGGCTAGCATCTGAGATGCAGGAAGCAGTCCATCGGCGAGTTGACCTGTCCCTTGAGCACAACTGGCAGCGAGTAGCGTGGGTCCGCTCCGTTCGTGGACAGGGCGAATTGACTCGTCGGGACGCCGTGCCTTGTCTACTGCTACCTGTTGATAAGCGGGAGTGCGTCCGGCACGCCTGCTCGTCTGGTCGAGGTCACCGAACGTCATGTCTGGAGCGGACATCGAATCTCCACGCTGGCCTCTTGCCTTGGCCGAGGAGGCGGCAGTGACTGGAGCATCGCGTGGCGGGCGAGTCTCCACAACCTGGTAAGCAGCACTCATCGGGTCTGTGACGGCTACCGGTGCTGGAGCTCGCTCTCGTGTCTTATCTCGCGCCGAAACAGGCGACACAACCAGTAAAGACCACTCGGCGGGACTGTGGTGGCTACTGGTGCAGGGGCTTTGTCTTGAGGCCTAGCTCGCGGTGCTCGAGGTTCCGCGACCGGGCAGAGACCACTCGACGGGACTGTGGTGGCTGCCGGCGCTAGAGCTCGCGGCCTAAGCCGTGGCGTAGAAGGCTTTACAACCTGGTAAGGGCCACTTGTCGGGTCTGTGGGGCTTACCGGTGTTGGACCCCTTTCCCGTGCTGGCGACGGCCGATCGCGGCGGTAGAAGCTCCATAGCTGGGTGCATTGTTCTTCCAGCCAGGGGGCGCAGACCAGGCACGGGTGAGTGGAGGCACAGCCGGAACAGGGTAGGCAAATAGCATGTCCGTCACTAGGCCATTGGAACTGTCCACATCGTGAGCAGGTGCAGACTTGCCAACTGCAAACCTAGTAGTAGTACACAATGAAATGCGAGCGAGCGTGCCCCCGCGGGCCCACAATACGAATCCGCGCGACGATGCATACAAACGAAGTTAAGTGCACGGCGTATGCCGTTGCCCGGCACTCCACTTTAGCGCCAGCCGTAGGCAATAACCGAGGTTTTACCTTGCCATAATGGAGCAGCAGGGGAACCCACACAGGTCGCAGACCAACCAGCGCACCGCGGCGAAGCCCAACAGCTATGGCAGCGAAGGCAGGCTCGACCCAGTCCACGGTCCGTGAGCGGAGACCACGCTGGCATCACAGGCACGACCGGTCCCTGAAGCTGGGAACACCACCGCGTAACACAGGCCGGGAGGAGATCAGAAAAGCAGTGGCATTTTTGAAGAATGGCAAAGCAGCAGGGCCAGATGGCATCCCAGCGGAGTCTCTGAAAGCAGACCTAGAGACAACAATTGAGATGCTGTACCCACTGTTTGGAAAGATCTGGGAAGAGGAGGTGATGCCAGCTGACTGGAAGGAGGGGTACCTAATCAAGCTTCCCAAGAAAGGCGACCTCAGCAAGTGTTCCAACTACAGAGGAATCACCTTGCTGTCCGTACCAGGAAAGGTCTTCAACAGGATCATCCTAGAGAGAATGAAGAGCTCCGTTGACCCCCAGCTAAGAGACCAGCAAGCAGGATTCAGGAAGAACCGATCATGTACAGACCAGATCGCCACTCTCCGCATCATCGTGGAACAGTCTCTGGAGTGGAGCTCCCCGCTGTACGTCAACTTTGTGGATTATGAGAAAGCATTTGACAGCGTGGACCGAGAGACTCTGTGGAAACTCCTACGACACTACGGTGTACCACAAAGCTCGTCCGCCTGATCAAGAGCAGCTATGATGGCATGACATGTCGCGTGATCCACGAAGGGCAGTTCACCAGAGAGCTCCAGGTCAGAACTGGTGTCAGGCAGGGGTGTCTGCTGTCTCCGTTCCTCTTCCTACTGGCCATAGACTGGGTCATGAAGATGACCACAGAGCACAGACGAAGTGGAATACAGTGGACACTGTGGACACAGCTTGACGACCTCGATTTTGCAGACGACTTGGCATTACTGTCCCACACTCATCAACAAATGCAGGACAAGACCACGAGGCTTGCTGACATCTCGTCCCAAGTGGGCCTCACCATTCACAAACAGAAAACAAAGACAATGAGGCTGAATGCAACCAGGGAAGAACCAGTCTTGCTTGCTGGCACCCCGTTGGAGGAGGTGGAGTCCTTCACCTATCTCGGGAGCATCATAGACAAAAAAGGCGGCACTGATGCAGATGCCAGAGCACGAATCGGTAAAGCCAGAGCAGCCTTTCTCCAGTTGAAAAAAGTGTGGAGTTCCAGAGAGCTGTCACAACACACCAAAGTCCGGATTTTCAACTCCAATGTAAAAGCAGTTCTCCTATATGGAGCAGAGACATGGAGATTGACAAAAACCACAGTCAACAGAGTACAGACCTTCATGAACAGTTGCCTTAGAAGAATTTTGAAAATCCACTGGCCAGAGAAGATCAGCAACGTCAGACTCTGGGAGAGAACAGAGCAGATAACAGCAGAGAATGAAATTGGGCGAAGAAGATGGGGATGGATCGGTCACAGTCTGAGAAAGCCAGCTTCCAGTATCACTAGGCAGGTATTGTCATGGAACCCCCAGGGAAAGAGGAAAAGAGGTAGGCCGAGAAACTCCTGGCGTCGAGACCTCCAAGCAGACACCAAGAGACTGGGAACCACCTGGATTAGAATCGAAGGAAAAGCACAGGACAGGAGTTGCTGGAGGTCTCTCGTCGACGGCCTATACCCGGGTAGGGGTGACAGGCATAAGTAAGGAAGTAAGAAGCAGAAAGTTCAGGACACACGATGTGCGTAACACGCTACGGCCAGACCGGCCTCTAGCGCGTGAGCACAGCTCACATTCACAAGACACCGCTGTCTCGTCAGGGCTAAGTCACAAACACCGACGAGGAATTCCCACAGGAAAGCGTCCAAGCCTAACAAAAGGCACAGCGTAGGGTAACACCTCCAACGAAACACTACGACCAGTTTCCACAACTTTACAAAGTCCGAAGCTAGAGACACTGATGTACACAACCTTCCACTGTCTAGCTAAGAAACTGACTGGTGAGCTTCCGCTGGGCGCACGCCCAGATGGGCATGGAAGGGAGGCTACTCGGGTTACCGCCTAGGCTATGGTGCCCCTCACCTGCCAACACTGCCATATATATACATACACAACTTACTTACTTACGCCTGTCACCCCTACCCGGGTATAGGCCGTCGACGAGAGACCTCCAGCAACTCCTGTCCTGTGCTTCTCCTTCGATTCTACTCCAGGTGGTTCCCAGTCTCTTGATGTCTGCTTGAAGGTCTTGACGCCAGGAGTTTCTCGGCCTACCTCTTTTCCTCTTTCCCTGGGGGTTCCATGACAATGCCTGCCTAGTGATACTGGAAGCCAGCTTCCAGTAAAAAAAAAAAATGCATACACAACAATTTTGGCTAAAATTAGTCTAGCTAAGAACCATTCCATACTGTAATGTCATCGGTAATGTGTTTTGAGGAAACAAAGACCGCTGGCCAAATCAGAAAACATGCAGTCAGGTAAGGGCTGCTGGTTCTAAGTGCAGCTGCAAAGGTTGCACACACAGTCCCCAGTACGTAATGTAAAAATGCACAAGGCAGTTTAAAAACTCACTGTTGGTTGTGTCTTGTCTTCCTTGTTGTTACTGGATAATTTGCCATGCTCAGCGTCTTCTTCTTCCTCCTCTCCTTCTTGGTCAGCGTCATCATCATCACTGTAATCCTCACTACTGTCATCCTGAAGGCTGCCAAATTCTCCCTGAATGAATAAACAAAGAAAGAACATTGCAGCTGAACAATATCAAAACCAAGCTGTCAGTTTAACCCATTTAGCCCCAAGGCCACGTCCTAAATTTTGAAGGTGTCTATTAATGACTATGTACCAGCCTTAAAGGCACCAAACTAATCTGGCACTATCCTTGAATTATCATGGTCCATCCATCTCCTGCTGTAGGGCGTTGGGGCTAAATGGGTTAAACTCAAAAAGCTGCTTCATATGCTTAATTTCTGTAAAATGTAAGAATAAAATCGTCATTACATCAGATTCAGAGTGACCAGAGAGAATTAATTTGATGGAAGATGTTTGAATCAAATGGGATGCAACTAAGATGCGTAACTTAGAGCCCTGCCACTCCTACCTTATCCCTCACTGTAAAATCAACATACATTTTCTCCTTCATCCCCATCTGATGATGTGTCCGGCTCCTCCTCCAGCCCAGAGTACACAGACTCCTCTGATTCTTCTGAGCCACTACCGCTGCTGTTCTCCAACTCAGTGGGCTTGTTCATTGTGACTGAAACGACAAACACATCGACGATGTATTCAATGATGATAAGCAGTAAGGGTAAGTTACCTAATTATCAAGCAGTAACATGGATCTTGGGATTTTGACATCACCCAAAAAAAATAAAAAATAAACAACTGGCTTGCCCATCGCTTGTGTTCATATGCTAAGCACACAGAACAGTATCTTAGACATACGTTGTGCTTCCATTTGAATGTCTTTGTCACACTTAAAACGATTTTCAAACAAACCTCGTTTCATTGGCCACACTGAAGTTTTGCTTCGTCGTGAAAATGAATAAATACGGTCGGCTGCTAAAACCATGTGCTACTTAGTCAGAACTACACGATTAAATCTTAAACAAAGACAATAAAACTTTTTCAGAATACTGTTTAAAATGCATACATCTATGATAAATCATTATAAAACGATACATTTTTGTTTTAAAGGATATATTAGTGCATGGGGGGAAAAAAGTAAAATAAAGCGAGTTTATGGATTTGCTTTTACACGAACAGCAGGAAACTATAGTAGCCTCCCTTATAAATAAAAATTGTACAATTTTATTAGAAACGAGGAAAGTTTTAAACTTTTGACTTCTTTTATACAAAAGAAAATGTAACCGTAATGTTAAAAATTAACTAATTTCAAAAATTATTTACAACAATGATATTTTATAAAGACTCAATGTAAACGTTTTGTTTTTAAATCGGGCTTCATTGAAAATAGATTTCACTTTTGCAATTTCATGTCTTTTAGACACGGGCATGCTCAAATCCTCTGCTGACCGAACATAGATGATCACGATGCCGTCGCGACTATCTTGTGGCCGAGATCTCCACTGCGTCCCAGACATAAACTCCTCACTAGAAGCAGCATGCAGATCTGGGTAAGTCGCTGCTTCATATGTTAGAATGTTTTGCTAGTCACGCCGTTTTTGCACTGGTTCTGCGGTGCGCTCTTTCAAAGAAAGAAGTTTTTATTTGTACAAGTCTGTCAGTTTTACTTTACGCGATACAGCACCTGTTCATGTGCAGCGAATAGGATGCTCATCGGTCATTGACGCATACAAATTTGAAATGACGCATTGCTCTGTCAGTGAGCCGGTCATATGACTTATTCATTTTTTAAACAATCACTGAGACCCGCAGTCCTCAATGAACAGAGTGCATCCTAGATTAGGGAGGCGGGAGGCCAGCCTGCCAACAGTGATGGGTGACACTTGCCCCCTGTCTCGAGCAAATGTAAACAATACTGCAAGCATTGGCCCTGACTAGGTACACGGTCCAATATGATGCAAAATGCCTTCCGCCTGTAAGAGGCAAACATCTTCATCAGTCCCCACGGCTGCATTAACTCTAAAGTCTCCTTTGTTGGTCTCATTGACGCTGATTTTGATCCTCGGAGTCGGTATGAGGGTGCGGCAGCGGACTGGGTCTAGATGTCTGTAGCCAGGTTTTGTTTTTCATGCAGTTCAGCAGTTCACATATTCATAATAGACTTCTAGAAGCAAAGAAAATGGCTTAACTGTTGTCACTATAGTCAGTGCTGCCGGTTCGTAATTTTTGCACAGATATGCGTATTTTTACATGATGTCGAAAATGTTGTAAGATGTTGCAATTGATGTACCAGTGGTCTCTCGTGCTCACACATATAACCTTCGTTCTTATTTCATGGTTACACAATCAGTAACTCAATCTTGCTTTGTTCACGTCTTGTAGTTGAAGTCCACGTGGCGGTCCGTGGCGCAGTGGTTAAGGCGCCTGCCACCAATGCTAAAGGTGCGAGGTTCGATTCCGGGTTCCGGCGTCGGATTTTTTTCCTCTAGTAAGTGTCACCGTTAATTCGGGCGGACCGTCAGGGGTTCTTTCTCCGGGTACTCCGGCTCTTCCTCCCCCTCCACTTTGGTATCAGTTTCAGCCAACTTAATAAAATTTCAAATACAAAACGATTTCCAAATACCGTCAGTAGCTCGCTTGAGCTTGCCCTTAGCACCACGTGAATGTTCTGTGTTTACGTACAGTGTGTGAGTGAATGCATGTGATTCACGTGAGCGTGCTTGTTGGGTTCAGTTCGCGGCTACATTCTGCGCATTGAGTTATATTATAAATATGAGAAATGCGCCATATAATATAAATGCTATGCATTATTATTATTATTATCATGTAATTAGTTGTACACTGATAGTCCATAAGCTAGCAGGATCTACCGTGCACCCCCCCCCCCCCCCCCCAGTACTCAATAACATGGGTTTCAAAGTGTACCTTAGTATGTCATCCTGAGATGTTTGAGCCATGTTCCCCCGAAAATCCTTAGGAACACACCAGAGATATAGCCGATGGCGCAAGGGTACCCCCATTCACGCTCTTTGCGGTTGCTAAAATGAGGTTGAGAAACATTTTCCTCTAAATAAATCAGAGTTCATTCGAAAAGCCCAAATCAGACACTATTATGTTAAGGCACACCTTCTGCGTCCTCTGCAAAAAAACAGAATGAAAAAATAATGAATCTCTGGCTCACAGTGAAGGTATGTGTGCACTCAGTAACAGCCATTTCCGCAAAAAAGACAAAAATAATGTATCAGATGCCTTCAGACATTTTTTATAGCACTGGCAGTCTATTTTTAGGCTTACATCATTAAAACAGGATGTCACAATTATTATAAACTTAACTAGGTGATTCTATGATCACTGTGAGTGCCACAGTGGTTGATTTTGTATCCCTACCTCAAAGTTGTAAAAATAAACAAAATTAATTAGAAAAAATTACTAAATTTATTCCATTTCATTTTGACCTCTCCTTACCTATTAAGTTTCAATAATGTGAGCGTAAAGTGCAAGAAAATAAGGAAAGTCGGCATCCTTTACAGTAAATTCATGGTGAATGATAGCTTTTTCCCATTTAAAATTGCTGAATTGGGGAACATATGTTGTTTCTGATGCCCTCAAAAATTCTTTATACAACTGATAGGTCTTTCTTAGGTTTTATTGGTTAGGATAGAGTACCACAGTTACTCCCAACCTGATTTTATGATGCTGTGATGCATTTAGGGGTCACAGTGGCTAAATCTGCTGCCCTACCCCCATTTTTATACCAGTACACAAAAGAACGCAAAATGACCATAACAATTGCTTATGTCATACTCCTCTGTTTAAATATTTTTGTTGCCAGTTTTCATAACAAATTATGCATAATGAGCATAACAATTTGTGATCATTTCATTAATTTCAATGTGACCCATCAATTTAATTGTAACTATTTTTAAGTGGCTGGTCTTTTATGTGATATTTACCTAGCATAAGGCGGGTCTAGTAAGGTATCCCCTTTTCTTTTCCATTAATTTTATCTAGAAATGTGTAAATATGAATATAAATGCATAATAAGTTTCATGGTTCCTAACAGCCTAAACAATGTTATCAAAATACTTAGTTTCCACATGTCCACCACGAGATCATCACTTCCACCTCCATTTTTTGCCTTCTTTTTCCACAACGTTCAATTACTTAATGACCATCTTTAAATCTTATATTGTTCTGGCTGCCAATGAGTGAGCTGTCAAGAGGTCGGCAGCAGGAAAATGTTTCTCAACCTCATTTTAGCATCCACGAAGAGCATGAATGGGGTACCCTTGCGCCATCGGCTATATCTCTGGTGTGTTCCTAAGGATTTTCAGGGAACATGGCTTAAACATCTCAGGACATACTAAGGTACACTTTGAAACCCATCTTATTGAGTACTGGGGCGGGAGGGGGGGGGGGGGGTGTGCACGGTAAACTCTGCTAGCTTATGGACTATGACAACCACAATCTGTTCTTGCTTTGTTGTTTTCTAGGAGAGGGCGGAGGGTGGGGGTGTCTATCTATGACAATTTGACAAAAATGTGTTGTGGTTGGTGTCCTGGATACTAAAGCTTGAATCAGTACTGCCAGAAAACTGGCTCTTGTTGCTGTGAACCATTGTGCTCTTCACTGTAGCACAGTAATTCAGTGCTTGCACACATGTTTACTGAAAAAAGCATATATGTAATGGAAGTCATTGAAACGCAAACCTGATTACATTAGATTGCAAAATAGCAAAAACTAAATAAAAATCCGAAATTGCCAAATATACTTGCGTTTGGTATTTTATACACCAAGCATACACCTATAGTTGGCTGAGTGATGAATGTAACCAGTGCAAGATTGAGTTTCTAAATTCTGCAAGAGGCATAGACGTTCAAAAGTCCTCACCACCTAAGGGTCGTTATGAGAATCTATGCATATTGCTCGAGATTTTATCTGATAGTGTTACTCAAACTGAGGAAGTAGATGCGGACTAAGTAACGATTATAATCCACATCTGCAAGAGGCACAGATCCTCATGAGTCGCCTCTGCCCGCGGGTTCATGAAAATCTACGCCTCTGACTGGTTCCATTCATGCTCAGGTTTCTCAAATTGAGTCTAACTGAAAACAGCCATGACTGTAACCAAATGGCAGGCAAGCACCGCGAAAATGTAAACAGTGAGAGAGTCTGCGGGCCAAGATGTGTTGACAAGTTTGACATCGAAAATGAAGAATTTTTTTTTTGGTTGACTTATGGATTTTCAAAATGACCTATTGATTTTATGTTCCTCCGGTCATATGACTTATTGACTGCAAAACTCAACCTAATCACTGCATGTGTTAATTCTTCAGAGCTTACTGTTGAATAATAATTGTGTGACTTGTCATACCCGTCCTAACAATCAATTCGGATTACTTGAGTTTATGAAAATGAGGGGAAATACAAGTTACAATACAATAATACAATATAATAATACTTTATTAATCCCGCCTGGTGGAAATTCGCAGTCTGCCCATACAACACATGGCATCATCATTCACTTAGTGAAATAATTAAATAACCCATAAATATTAAATGAGTTGGGAATCAATGGATATCTGCTATAGTGCTAATAGTAATACAAACCTGCAGTAATTTGTCAGTGACAAACTTTTTTGGGGGAGTAGAAACTAGAATAGGTCAGTATTGGTCAGTTGATACTTGGAGTTGCAAACTTTGTCTGGAAATAGTGAAGTAAAACCTGCTTTTAACAGTCACCATTATGCTATAGTGGTCACCTGTCTATTATTTGTCTTATATTAACTCCGTATGCCCTGAGGACGAAATTGCCAAATTTGTGTTATATCCTCTTGCTCTGAGGTCTATATCAGTTATCACAGTTCTGGAGACAGGTCAAACATGATATTTCAAGGTTGGTGTCAGAATAGCTTGGCGCATACAGACGCGAAGCTATTCTAACACCAACCTTAAAATTATATCATGGTCGATCCACACCCTGTCGTATTCTTTCAGGACTTTATGGGTTAAAGCAGCTGTCCAAGAAGTATACCTCCACATGTTGTATGAACATCCTTTATGGAACTACCTGTCTACGGTGGCCACATCAGTCTTGTCCTTTATGTGATTGCCATTTACACTTACAGGCTTGGTTGCACTAGCATAAATCAAGATGTTACTTTCAAATTTCACTTCCAGGTTTGATTTTGCATGCATGCCAATCGTGAACCCAAGGCTGAGGCGAGAATTCATTGAGGGTCCAGCCAAAAAGCGCCCAGGTCCACTGACAAGATCAGATCTATGCCTACCAAGTTCAGGTATGTGTATTTGATAGCATTGATACATTTTGTGTCAAACTTAACCCATTTAGCCCCAAAGCCACATTTCCCAAAATTTTGGAGTGTCACTTAACGTTTATGTACCAGTTGCAGGAGATGGATGGACCATGATAATTCAAGGGTAGTGCCAGATTAGCTTGGCACCTACAGGCGCCAAGCTAATCTAGCACTACCCTTGAATTATCATTGTCTATCCATCTCCTGCTGTATCGTGTTTGGGCTAAATGGGTTAAGGTGACTTGAAATAAAGAGGAAGAAAGAGAGCACAGTTAAATGCCTTTGATTGTTTTCTCAAAATACGTTACCGATGGCATTACTATATGGAATACACTCTATAGCCTATAGATTTCAGCCTAAAGTTGTGTCCCCTGCACACTGGGGAAGCGACACCGGGGATCCATGCATAGGAGACCCGGGTGGTCTCCCCTACCACCCTGTCCGGGCATGCG